>JANIPN010091873.1:600000-901063 GCA_027478595.1 Erythroxylum anguifugum
TTCTCTGTATCTTCGCGCATGTCGACCTGCTTCTCTGCCCATTCTTCCACGTCCTCTTTCATCTGCTGTCGCTTCTTCTTCTTCTGCTGAACCTCACTCTCTTTCTTGGACTTCTTCCTCTGCCACTGCTTCGAAGCCTTTTCTAGATCGAGCAGGTGTTTGCGCGACTCTTGCCATGATTTTTCCTTATCATCATGCTGCTTCTTCAACTTATCCCTCTCTTCAGCCAGTGTCGCACGCGCCCGCTCTCCCTCAGAAAGTTCCTCATCGAGTTGACCCTGCAAATCCTCGTTCTCGCTCCTGAGTGAGTCCAGCCGTTTGGTGAGTCGAGCAACGACGTCTTCTGTATCAGGCGCGTCCCTTGTTCCGTTCTCTCCGCTTTTGGCCCCAGCGGCAGCGCTATTGTCCCGCTCGGTCTCGCTTGGTGCCGACGATATTCGCCTTCCCCCACCGGTCGAGGGTCTTTTGGCCGGATTGGGCTCTGTAATTGAAAGGAGCCTGGCAGCGCGGTGACCTTCTTCCGGTACGGTCTGGACGTGTAAAGGCTGGGAGAAAGAGGAATATCCGGCGGCATTGGAGGAGAAGGCGCGGATGATGTAGTGGTGGCCAGGCAACAGGCCTGCTACGGTTATGGCAGTGCTGCTCCCGTCATTATCTGCCACACTGACACCGTTGACATTGATGTGGTTCTTCACAGGCGTGTGGTAATTCTCCGGCAGCTTCCAGTACAGGACTATGGACGTGCTGCCCACACTCGAAAGTGCAATCTCTGGCACTGGCGGGATGTCTTGACCGAGAAGCTCCTCGATCTCGGCTGCTGGCTTGCAGAACACCGAAACTAAACGATAGATGATCCTAGATTGAATGGTCAGTGAGTTGCAGCAGGGCTTCCGGATTTCTTCTCTGCATACCAGAGGAATGACGATAGAAGTAAAACTGCCCACAGGGAACTCATGCTGCCCTGCACTGGCCAAATATCCGGCAAAAGAAACCTCTGTAAATCCATGACATGTTGCTGCATGCCATTGAAGACATGGTCAGAGGAAGCCATTGTTATCGACGCTGTGACGCGTACGATGACGGCTGATGGTTCCTCCTGCCCTTGTGAGCAGCAGCAGTAGGCGGACGCGGGAGACTATGCCTACACTCGAAAGCCTCGCGATTTCTTTTCCATCCGTCGGCGGCGTTTGTAGAAAGAACGAGGGAGGAATCAGAGTCATGTGATTTCTTGGCGGTAAATAAGGCTTGGCGCAATGGACTTCTGATCTCGATACGGCTGCTAGCAGCAACCGGGTACTCACAAAGGAACGAGAAGATATCCTTGAACTATTATCCGTAGTCCATCTTGGTCTGCCACGCCTACCTTGAGTTCCAAATTGGAGGTTTACCGGTACACGTTCGAGAGCCCAAGATTTAGGCACCAAGATTTTCTGACGCTTTTTCATCTTGCGGTGGAAAGTAACCTGATGATTCGCGTGTCTCATAGGCTAGAACATAAAATTCGACTTTTCTTTGTCCTGAATGCCATCTACTAATCGACATATTGAGCAGCCGGCCGCAGCATTTCTAGATGCATTTGTGCATGCTATCTCTCGTTGACCATGTCTGGACCACAGCTGAATGACTGGACTAGTAGAAGCGCTACATGGCCGTGAGTGAAGAGGCTGATCGTTCCATCCACCGACACGCTTCAAGATGATATCTTAGTAGTGTCTTAGACGCCCTCTCGACCCCGTACAATCATTATATTGGCTTGCACATGATGACATTTGATTTCTACTCTAAAAGTATACGCTACTACAAGCACGCAAGAACCTTGCCAATGTTTTGTTTCGTCGGAACGTGCTGTACGTAAACTCTGCCTATTAGCAAAAAATGAATTCCCTTGATATGTGACGTTAAAGTACACAAGTTTTCTAGGTATTCTCTTCCGTTTACTACAGAAACAAAACCTAGGGATTTTCGCGAATCATTTTACAACCAGACGGCGCAACCCAAATCAGTTCGAGATCTCCTTACCAGAAAAAGATACAAAGCTCTCTAGTAGCTCACAGACAAGATTGCATGCGGCACTGGCAGAGAGAGGGAAAGCCAAAAAAATGAGTCATTGTCCGACCACCCGGGATCGAACCGGGGGCCTACAGATTTGCGATTTGCACCACAGGAGACATTACAGTCTGTCGCTCTTCCAGCTGAGCTATGGTCGGTGGTGATGGACAGTGAACAGATTTTGTATATATTTCTTGAAAAAAAAATGATAAGACTCATGATCCCGCCTCACCTTTCGAGGTAACCTCAAGTAAATGCGCTGCAACATTCAAGCACATGCGCGAAACCTGCTCGCAATACGTAAATACCCAAACAAGCTATATAAAAATCTATCACTCTGAGACTTTTTCCCGGACCTTCATCGCTGCCCTTGGTTCTGTAAAATTGGACTCTCCTACATCATGCGACGACGAAGAGAATGAAGCCATGTAATTTGGCCTAGATGCTTCGGTTAAGAAGTGATCAAGAAGGTGAAAAGCCTTTGCGCCACATGCAGGGTTGAGAGGAATCCATGATGCCGGCTGGTACCATCGTGGTAGTGGCGCAATGTGGCAAACTGCAAGCATAGCTGTCAGATGCAGCGAAGCTGCAACTCAATACATGTGTTTGCGGCTTCTTGCCGAGAAGCCTGGACAAGAACCACAGCCATGGCGTCGAGGCAGGTACGGCGACGGGCTCTGGCTCAGCAAACTCAGCTGGCATCCTGACCCGGTGGAGGCTGACCTGCCGCAGAGGGAGCTCTGGCTCTATCATGGCTTACGTGTTGTCGGTCATGTGAAGCATTTTCGGTGCTACTGAAAGCTGTCTCACCATCACAGTGTAGAACAGACCAGTCTTATACATGGGCTATAAGTATTTGAGACGATCAACGTTGTGAAATGTGGGGTGTAATCATTAGTTCCTAAGCTGTTACCTGCCGGAAGCCGGGAGCAGGCAGAGCTTTGACATGATTCTACCCTGGAGGAGTTGTGTATTTCACTCGGCAGGAAAAAGCCGGATAGGCATCCTGGTCAAAGCCCCAGGTGTCTAGCGCTAAAATGCTGCTGTCACGAGGGGAGAACCCCACCGGGGGGGCGTAGATGCTGGGCGCTAGATCAAAATTTCTCAGCTGCTTCCAGCGCGCTCCTCACCATCCCCCCCCCCCCCCCCCGGGGATCCTGAAGGAAGGAGTCTCAGCTCCGCAATGCACCGCACTCAACCACACTCAACCCCCTCAACACGCCGAATGACGTTGGAGAGTGCGCCATCTTGACTTCCGCTTCTCTCCCCCAACGCAGTCAGCTTCCCCGGACTCTCACGACTTCTCTCGCCTCTCATTTCTCTCCACGGTCACATCGCTCATCCTCCTCTCCCTCTCTCCTCACACTCATGCACACACTCTTCTGTTCCTATTCAAACCCTCGACTCCCTTCCCCGCTTTGTTCGATCTTCCTCCGCCACTATCCCCTCGCGACCTCAACGAATTTCCTGTTGTGCATCCACAGAGCTTCGAGATCGGCAAGACCGGTTCTAGAGTTTGCGCAACCGTTCGGCTCCGCAGAGATCATGTTTCAGTGAATAATACCCTTACCTCGGCCGAGAACGATAAAACTCAATAGCACTCGCTAGCAGATTTCAGCAAATAGTGTCTCTGAACCCTTGATCTATCTACTTGATCTACCTGGCTTAGAGCCGACACTCTACCACTTCCATCTCTCCTCGCCCGTGTACGATATCCTTCTCTCTCTCTTCTCTCTCCTCGTAAGGTTTCGAGATGCAGTACGTTCGCAGCTTCAGTGGCTCTGTCTCTGGTGCTTGGAATGCCATCAACCCTGCCAATCTCAGTGGCGCCATCGATGTCATCGTTGTTGAGCAAGAGGATGGCACGCTGGCCTGTTCGCCCTTTCACGTCCGGTTCGGAAAGTTCTCGCTGTTGAGACCGTTTGAGAAGAAGGTGGAGTTTCGGGTGAACGATGTCAAGCAGGAGTACGCCATGAAGCTGGGCGAAGGAGGCGATGCCTTCTTCGTCTTCGAGACGAACGAGGACGTGCCGCAGGGCCTCCAGACATCGCCCATCATATCCCCTGCCGGTAGCCCGGATGCCCTCGAAGTGAAAGACAAAGTGCAAGACACATTACAAGAGCCGGAGTATCTGGACATATCAGGTAACACTCGGAGGCGGCCAAGACCATCCTCTGCTGTCTTCAACAACGAAGGCACTCCCTATTCCCTGCCAGCCAAGATGGCCAGTGATCTGGGCCACATCACACCGCTGTCCTCATCACCGCCTTCAGACAACGGCGTCACAAGTGCGGCGAAGGAGTGGCTACTCAAGTCTTCCGCGCTTCGGTCACCGGGCTTGGAGCGGTCGGCAACGGATGACGGTGTCATCACATCGCCTCGTGGCCGCGAGAGGTCCAGCACGTTGAACGGTGTCATCGACAGCACCCAGATTGAACATGCCGTTGCTCACTCTGCCAGTAGCAGCATCGTGTCGCAGGGTCGATCTCGTAGCCCGCCACCCTTATCGACAAAAGAGGCCATGGACAGGGCCATGGCCCTCTCGAAAAAGCTGGAGGGGTCAAACATCCCCAGTAGAGTCATGGAATCTGGAGACCTCATGCTGGATATGCAAGGCTACAAGGCGAACGAGGAAGACGCATTGCGTGCTGAGGTGATCGCTCGACAGCTTCTTGCCGAGGAGCTGCAAGGCGACTACGACATTGGAGCAATCATGGGTGCGGATGAGGAGGGCAATCTGTGGATTTACAGCAGCGAAGAAGCCAAGGAGGCCGCCAGGCGTGGGAAGCACTCGTTCGCACAGGGCAATCCAGCCCTAACTTCTGACGCAGCCTCCGATCCTGGCTTCAACATGGATGAGGATTTGGCTGCTTCCGGTGCGGTTAACGTGGTGAGCGCTGACGATGGCAGCCAGCGACGCTTGGTCTCCGACAGGCCACAGGTCGGCATCGTCACCCCTCCACAGACTCCGCCTGGACCGGGCACTGCGGGCGATCCGAACAAGAACTACGTCAAGACTTTGCGGTTGACTAGCGATCAGCTCAAGTCGATGGATCTGAAGCACGGTGCCAACAAGATGACCTTTACCGTGGCACGAGCGACATGTACCGCTTGGCTGTTCTACTGGTCATCCAAAGTTCCGCTGGTCGTCTCCGATATTGACGGGACCATCACTAAATCCGATGCACTGGGCCACGTGCTGAACATGATCGGACGAGACTGGACCCACGCCGGTGTAGCCAAGCTCTACACTGATATTGTAGCCAACGGCTACAACGTCTTCTATCTGTCCAGTCGATCTGTCGGCCAAGCAGACACAACGAGAGCCTATCTGAACGGCGTGGTTCAGGAAGGCTACAAGCTGCCACACGGCCCCGTCATACTCAGTCCCGATCGGACGCTCGCTGCTCTGCGGCGCGAGGTCTATCTCCGCAAACCCGAGATCTTCAAGATGCAGTGCCTGAGGGACATCCTCAATCTCTACAGCCCAGGTAGCGCCAGGCCGTTCTATGCCGGCTTCGGCAACCGCTTTACGGATGCTGTCAGCTACCGCAGTGTCAGCATCCCAAGCGAACGCATCTTCACCATCAACAGCAACGCCGAGGTGAGCCTGGACCTGGTCAACTTTGGCAAGTACAAGGCCAGCTACACGAGCATCAGGGAGGTTGTCGATCATTACTTCCCTCCTGTCGCACTCCTTGTGGAGGGAGAGGAATATACTGACTTCAAACACTGGCGTACAAAGCCCCTCGCACTGCTCGACTTCAGCGCTAGCGAGGATGAGGACGAGGATGACGAGCCCCGGCCAAGGCGCGGTCGTCCCAGCATTGAGAGCGAAGACCAAAGGACTCTAGATGAAGACGATGAGGACGAAGACGAGGACGAGGATGATGAAGATGAAGAAGAGGACGAGGAGGACATGGAAGGCAGCTTCATGAGCGAAGGCACACAAGACGATATGGAGCACTCGATTGTGGAGGGCATGGAGGACAGCTTCACTTCACCACGAGAATCGATGGCAAACTCGGGATTCAACAGTGATGATGACGCCGACTCAGAGAGCGACGAAGATGTTCGAGTTCAACGAACGCCGAGGAGACGTTGAGATGGCAAAGATGGGAGTGAATTAGAGGCACCGGTTTCCTCGATTGGTCCTCTGAAGTGTATATCGATACTACATGATTTACAGCGCGGCGTTCTGGCATGAGGGCGATCTCGGAGATGGAGAATCTTTTTTCTCCTCAATCTGCGAGCCTATTGGCATTGAATTTCTTACATATCATTTCGAAGGAAAGCGGAGCAAAGAAGACTATAGACCAGCATTGGAGACCAAAAGCACGAGCTCCACATATGATAGACCTCGTGATAATGAGTTTGAATACACTTGCATCCTTTCATTTCTTCGTGTCCATGGCCTGCTTTCGTCTATACCGTCCCAAATTGGCTCGAGAATCATTAGACACCCTCGGCCCAGGGCCGTGATGAAAGCCGCCAATTCAGCGTTGAGTGAGCGAGTAAGTTTGGGCAACTGAAGCAATAGTGTCCCAACAATCTTTCAACGTTGTATGAGTGAGGAGTTGAATGTTGGCCAAATTATCGATGAGATTTTCCCGTTATACTTGAATTTCCACAAGTTTGCGGAAACGGTAGCTGTGGTCCTCACAGGGCCACGTGCGGCCGTGTAGGGAAGTAAAAGGTACAGAGCGACGTTGACGTTACGACGTGTAGCTTACAGATGAGCCTGTGGCCCGGCTTTTTGAGTTCTAGAAACTCGGTGGGCCTGGAGCACGCCCTCCTGTCCTTTGACGGAGCTTCTCATTTCACTTAAAACCTGGATGGGAGAATGGCAACGGCAACAGAAACATGTGTCGTCAACTCGACTGTTTGTCATCATTTCTCCCTTATTTGGCAGCCGGCCTGGAAGCAGGCGACGCTGCTCGGGCTTGCGCTGATGGTTGATGACAAGGTGAAGCATCGCGGCCATCGCTACAATTCATGGTTGTTGGGAAATTGGCATATCGGCATTTGGCGTACCGACAGGATATGTACCTACCCAGGTACCTAGGGTAGATGGTGAGAATGAATACGTAGGCAGCAACCTGGAATTAGACTCGGCCGAGCTCAGAGCCGCAATTCAAAGAGAAATGAAGCTTCTGCTAATAGCAATTGCGTGCAGAGGAAAGGACCTTCCTACCTTGGTATCAACCAAGCTCTCTGAGAAAGTCTCTCTTCGGAGTCCTACCGACAATCCATAGAACAGGTACTCGCACGTAGGGACATGCCGTGGCATCTACACAGGTGCCGGAGTTGCGTGTGGAAACCCGACTAATCCGTTCTTCACTATACGAGCAATTGTAAACTTGGGACCGCCAAGTCTGGAGCAGTCCAGGTTTAGTTCCGGCAATGATTCCTTCCTTCCATTATTTGAGAGCTTGCCACCATGGTCGAGATCTGCCCTTCAGGTCATTGCGTACCTTCGGTATACCACGCTCTTCCGACGTGGAGGTGCGCCTTCAATTTCCCTCAGGTTGACTCGGAGTCTGATCCGGAGCGACACTGTCGCACTCGAGTCCCGTTCTAGGAAAGCTGAAACATGGCAGGCGCGTCCCCCTTAGGGCAAAACGAATCTTTCGGAAACTCCACTCCGTTTTGTACTACCCACATGGACACGGACTAAACTTCTGCCTGGCAACTGCCTCCCATCTAGAACAATTTTTCTTTTCTACTACCTTGATGACGAGTTTCTAGAAGGAGTGTGAAATTGCAAGGGAAAGGCGATTACTGAACCAAGCTCACTGATACGTGGGCTTGCTTTCGAAGATACTCCAATAGCTCTCATCCACAACGCTCGCAGTCCACCCTCTCCACTACCTGCCGAGCCTGCGTCGGGATGAACAGGTGCAGACGCGCTTGTCTGAGATGTATGCACGAGAAGCGCCTAGGAGCACGCCCTTGCATATGGGTGAGATGATGAGTGATACATCTTGGAAGCAGGTCTCACTAGCTAGAACTGCTTACTGACATTTTCACTTGGGCTAACGCTAGACGGATTCGAGAGTTGGTGGTGCCACCCAACTGCCTTATCGATAGCACACCTGACACAATGGGCGGGCTGTTGAAGCGCTGGATTGTGCCACCAATACGCAAGCTGTGTGGGCCAGGTGGGTCTCAAAGAAATCATTGCTGCTTCATGAGAGAGAGGTCTTTTGTGCAGAGGGCAGAGGGCAGATGGCTTTACTGTGCAAGCTCAACGGCCGTACGTCTATGCATGCATGGATGCATATGAAAATGATTTCACCCTGGAAAGGGGTCCATCTGTGTTCTTCCCTACTCAGACTGAGATTGACCCATTCTAGCAGATGCTTCATCTGCTACGCATTTTGTGAGTACAGTCTCAAGGTCGTGATCGAGCGCTGCCATATTGAAGCTTTCTGTGGCAAAATCTGGATGGCGAGAGTCTCGTGAACTTCGGCCCCGGCCTTGGTTGTAACGGCCCTCTCTGATTGCTGGAAGTATCAAGGAGTGCCGGCTGATCCCCCTGAAGGTCGCGCCGCCGAGGGGCAGTCGTTGCGTCGATCCTCGCCGGGGCAGCGCGAACGAGGAAGAGATGTACAGGGGACACGAGGCTCCTCCACAGAGACTCCCCGGGGCAAACAAGACGTGGGCCTGCTGTTCGGCGGCTCTGACCAGGTTCAGATCTAATCTGCAACGCTGCGTGCTCTGCGCCAAAACAAAAAAAAAAAAAAAAGCCCATCCACTGTACGAGGCACAGCTATTGGCTGCACCCCCCGGCGGCGATCATGGCGAGAGGCCGTTGGAAGGCACAGCACAGCCGGCCCCTGACAGCCCTGAGATGTCGGCACACGCCTGAGCAACCCACCGCTCGGCCCCCCCAGCCATCTGGGCAGTGGCCTCCTCCCGCCCCAAGACAGCCCCCCGCCCCCTTGGAACCAAACTAGAAACGGGATGGTGCAAAACGACTTCGATGTCTCCTGATGATCAGATTGGCTGCAAGGTGTGGCAGAGACACCCCACATCGTCGCTGCTGGCTGCCTTTGTTGCTGAAACAGCACCGTTTTGTTGCTGTGTGCCGTGCGGATAGTAAGGAAGGTCTTGGGCGCTTCCTTGCCTCCAGCACGGCCACACCCCAGCACCATCGTCTGGTCAGCGAAATGGTCAGGTACGGATGACAACCACGATCTGTGATTGATCCACCAACCTACCCGCCCCCCCCTGATGTCGGCTTCCCCTGCCTGGCTCTTTTGTCCGAGAGAGGGAGTGTGAACCTTTTGTCGTTGAGGTTGTTGAAGCTGAGGCCAAGTGAACCGTGAGGCCTGGTGGCATCCGTCTGGGAGGGAGATTCCTACCGCATGTCGCACGCTATACCACTTGAACAATTGTCAGCCTCCTAGGTGAATGGGACTAGCTTGCAACGCTAGTCCACGCCCGCCGTCGACGATCATGGCGTCCTCTCTCCTGACGTGCTTGTTGGTGGGTGTGCTCGCCTGGAGTGTCCTGGGAGAGAGTGGACTGGCACACATGTATATATCAACCCTTCTCCCAGCCTTCACGATATCCTTTTTTGCTCTCCATCCAACAGTCGGTCCTTTGACATCCAGTCTTTCCTTTTTTCCAACCACACTCTTTTTTTCCAACCCAAGTCGCTCTCTAGCAGAAGCATTCAGTGCCGGTCACTACCACACGTCCATTCTTTTATACACCAAGCCCCACAACACACAAGCACCTCACACACCCTCCGCTTCAGCAACAACAAAATGCAGTACACTACCAAGACTCTTGCTGCGCTCGCCGCCGCGGCCGGCGTGGTCAACGCCCTGCCCTACGGTGGCAAGCCGGTCGAGATGGCCAAGCGCTCATTCTCCGCCGGTGCCAGCAACAACGTTGCCGCCTGGTGGGGCAACTCGGACAAGACCAACGGCGCCGGGCTCGCCAAGGTCTGCGCGTCCGACTACGACATCATCATCCTGACGTTTGCCGGCGTCACCGGCGGCCAGGTCACTGTCGCCGGCGGTGGCCAGGACAAGAGCATCGCCACCGCCATCAAGGGCTGCCAGTCGGCTGGCAAGAAGGTCATGATGTCCATGGGTGGCTCCGGAGGTGCCATCACCTTCACCAGCGACTCTGACGCATCGACTGCGGCCGACGCCGTGGCCAAGGCCTTCCTCACCGCGGACAGTGGCAGCTACTACGGCGTCGCTCTCGACGGCATCGATGTCGACAACGAGACCGGCCAGAGCGCGCACTGGCAGAAGTTTGTCAGCCAGCTGCGCACCCACATGTCTGGCGGCCAGTACATCTCCGGCGCACCGCAGTGCCCCTTCCCCGACCAGTCTATCGACCAGGCCACCCTGAACGAGATGGACTTTGTCTGGGTGCAGTTCTACAACAACGGCCAGTGCAACCACGGCCAGAGCGGCTTCACCGACTCGGTCAAGCAGTGGTCCAAGGCCCTGACCAAGCCGAAGCTGTACATCGGCACCCCCGGTGACACCACCTCGGCCCCGTCCGGCGGCTACATCGCGCCTGACGCCATGAGCAAGGAGGTCGCCAGCCTCAAGGCTCTGAACCTGCCTAACCTCGGTGGTTACGCCATCTGGGACGCCTCGACTGCTCTGCTGAACGGCAACTACCAGTCCGTCATCAAGAACGCACTTGGTGGCAGCACCGGCGGCTCTGCTCCTCCGTCCGAGTCCAGCTCGCCCTCTGCCGCCCCCAGCAACGCTCCTAGCCACGCTCCCACGTCCGCCCCATCCACCGGTAGCCCGACTGCTATTGACCACGGCCAGCACACCAGCAGCCCGGTCAGCGGCGGCTCTGGTTCGCAGATCACCGTCCAGGCCACCTCGACTGCCGTTGTCACCTCGACTGCTTTCCTGCCATCCCCTACCGGCGGCTCCGCTCCCAGCGCTGCCCCTAGCGCTGCCCCAAGCGCCGCCCCCAGCGCCGACCCCAGTGCTGCTCCCAGCGCCGCTCCCAGTGCCGCCCCAACCTCCGCACCCGGCTCCAGCCTGCCCACCCAGGACTGCTCCGACGCCGGCAAGATCGTCTGCAGCTCTGACGGCAGCAAGTTTGGCATCTGCAACGGCAAGTCAGCTGTCATGATGTCCGTCACCGAGGGCACCGTCTGCCAGGGTAACTCCATCGTCGGCAAGAATGCGGCAGGCGCCTCCGCCTCGCCCGCCACCCCAGCTGCCAACTAAGAAGGTTTTCTTTTCCATGGCACGGAGTGTCTTTTACTAGACCACTCCAAACTTCTCTTCTCGACACGCCCTTGTGGCAGTGATCAACCACCTTCTGGGCCAGCGCCCGAGTCTTACTTTTATACTGCATTTTACCGGCGCTTTCCACTGGGAAAAAGGAGAATAGGATCTCTTGACTGATTGAACTACCATCTCTTTACAATTTTTTTTTTGGAACTGTGCATGCATAGCGATTTTTCTGATGAGATGAATGAGAAGCAGAAGCGAGAGGCGCAACGCCGAAAGGCACTGACAGCCATCAGGAAATGCGCTATGAGCTTTAGATAGGTCTCATCTCTACGTCCTCGTCCTTGGGAATTTTTTTTTCATCGAGGGCGAGTATGTGAGAGAATTTTGATGAAAATCAATGAAATCATCTTGATGACGATGCATATGAAAAAGAAAAGAAGTCCAATTGCTTGACACTTGCGTGACTGTGTACTCTAGACCAGCCTGTCCACTTGCTCCAGAAAACATCACGACTGCCTCTTATTCCGTTCTGTCCATCACCAGAGCACGCACAGTGTTCACCCTTCAACTCACAGCCAGCCAGCCAGCCAGCCAGCCAGCCAGCCAGCCAGTATCCAGCTCGAGTTAGTGGTAGTAATTCAGCCCCAGACCCATTTACCAATCTCACCCATCCCTTCCTCAACGATTCGAAACACCAAAGCCAACAAACGCGAAACGCACCTGCCAAGCCCCAGGACTCGCTCGTACCGAGCACGGGTAGCGTTGCAGCGAGCGACGACGAGAAGGGCACAGGGCAGGTGGAGAGGTGTCAGGCGGGGTGGTAGTTGTACCGTCTGATCTGAAACTGGGACTGTTCTGTTTTGGTTGGTTGTGCTTTTCTGGTTGAGAGTCGGGGTTGGGGATTTTTGTTGGGTGTGGGTGTTTATTTGCTGGTTGAGAGGGAATCTCGTGTGTGTGTGTGTGTGTGTGTGTGTGTGTGTGTGTGTGTGTCTGATATGTATGGAGGTAGGTATGGAGGTAGGTATGTGGATGTGAGGTCGTGATTGATAGCTCTGTAGAGGTACGTACCTGCACACATGCCTAGGTACCTACCTAGGTACCTAGGTACTCTTCCGCCCATCCAAGCCGCCGAATCCCCCCACTCTTTCACTCTCAAGATATTTGGGACTAAAAAACACTGGCTACGCAATGAACCCTGGTCCGGCTTGCCGCGGTTCTGGACCCACTCACCAGCACTTACCTGGACATCCACTACGTAGATAGTATGAGGCTTAAGGAGCGGGCTTGATGAAGCAATCACGAGATGGACTGATAGTGAACGCTCGAATATGGGCTGACAATTTTGACTTTGGAATTATTACTTATTCCATCTCCTCGTTTTTTTTTTGTTTCTGTCTCCTACTGAACAATTTCGAGGCACAGCTTCGCTGTCTCTACTTCTTGGGCAGTGTACGTATGTACAAACAGTAGCCGCAAGCCGCAGCACCATTCCATTCAATTCAACTGAAGATTGGGCCTGAACTGAGAGAAATTTTCCAGCTCCAGCCATATACTGCCTGACAACACTTGAAGAAAGAATGGCTTCGACAGACACGGCAGGCGCGAGCAGAAAGGACGATATAGCAGTCCTCCCTCTGACAGAGCAAGACATCTCGGGAGCGGTGCGGTGCATACAGCAGGCGTTTGGCGATGGGGATCCGTATCATGATTGGGCTTTTGATCAGAGGAGTGTAAGTCTGTAATTCTTCTAATTCAATGCCATGTTTCATATTTATGTCCTTCTCTATGTCTAAGTGTTGTCTGAACAAACCTGCATCATGAGATGGAGTGAGAGCGTTCGAACAGTCTGCTTGTACCCATCTACTGCAGCTGAGGGCCTGTTCTGGCGATCTGGATTTGCTTTGTTTCCCCGGGGATATCTATTGAGGGAAGCAAGAGAGGTGTTTGAGGATGGTGTACAGATTAGCGAGCAAAATATGAGGTGGCTCATTTGCTCGCAGCCTGTACCTCTACGCCAATGATCAAACAATCTCAGTTGGGACCTGAAGCTACCTAGGTACTTGTGCCTGATTTGCTGACGTCAAATCTTCTGCTTCACTCGCGACATACAGTTCTCAGCAGATCGAAACTACCAATCCCTTAGAGCCCGTTGCCTCTGGGGCATGAGGAATGCAATCTTCCTCGTCGCTAAGAGTACTGCTGCCACGAACACATCCAATGCCCATACACACAACGCCAGCACGAGCACAGCAAGCCCAGCCAACTCAACCACCAGCAACGACGGAGAAGTCCTCGGTCTAGCCATGTGGCTGCCCCCACGACGCGCAGACGCACCACAGACGTGGTCAGAATGGTGGGATGGCTGGGTCCTCTGGGCGAGGCAGGTTGCGTACAACACTCGATACGGCAGGGGCGGCCTGAACGTAAAGGTGAGTATTGCTCCTTCCCATCATTCATTCACCCTACCCAATTCCGCACAGCCTAAGCCCTAACTAACGCACAAAAAACCCAGAGATACTACATCTGGAAATCGGCCCAACAGACCAGCCACACCACGCTCTGGACTGACCCGCACGGGTACTATTTCTGCAACCTTGTTGGCGTGCTGCCGACGGCGCAGGGGAAGGGCATTGGTGGGATGCTGTTCCGGCATGTGCTTGATAGGGCGGATGACGAGGGCAGGAAATGCTACCTCGAGTCCAGTCGGGATGTGCCTAATACAATCATTTATGAGAAAATGGGATTTCGTAAGGTGAAGGAGATGGTTTGTCGGGATGATGAGGTGGGAGAAGAGGGGTTGAGGGAGCCGAGGGAGTGTAAGGTGAGTTATTTTCGCATCTAAATTTGTCTTCCTTGGAAGTCTATGGATCAGGAGGATGTGTGGCAAGGAGACTGGGATCCATGCACTTAGCTGACGGTGAGATACAGCTGTATTGTATGATTCGAGATCCGAAGCCAAAGTCACAGCCCTAGGGGTTCGACGGCGTGAGAACTCTATGACAGTACAATGAATGGCTTGAGTTGGGCAGCGTTTGGCGCATGGGCGGTTCAATGCAGTAACCCGATTCGTCACATTAAAGTTGTGGTTACCATTTGGTGACTTGCGAGGATGCAATAAAGGGACAGCTTATTTTCGAGTAGGGAACTAATGGGTACATTCATCCAACAGTGTGCTTATTGAACGAATGATGACAAGAAATCACTCGACTATCTCAAAATGTGTCACCAGTAGGCGATTAGAAAAAAAGGTTAACTACGAGACGGAGGAGATTGAAGGTTCAGCAAGCACGATATAATAGGACACATTGCCTTGTCCATGTGAGCATTCATGAACAGCCTATGTTTTATTACTAAAGCTCGTGCTTTATATTGAGTCGAAGTGCGAAACGGAACAACTTGTTGTAATTCATCAACATGATCATTGAATACCTACCAAAGTCAGACCCATGTAAAAATGCGCCCGTACCCCCCTGAACACCATTGTTCAGACAAAGGAGAGTTCTTCTTATGGAGCGTAAAGAGAAGCAGGCTTTACTGTTTCCTCAAAACAAAGGAAAAAGTGTAGTAAAGAGAGTACAGATATGCAATTTTTTGCATCACCAAAGAAATGAGAGCTTTCCCGAACAAAGGAGAAAATGGTGTCAAATGAGTGTGAGCATTGTTTGTGCATGCATGTTGTGAAATGGCGAACCAGCCAGCCGATTGGTCGAACACCGAGAATACTTACCTTTTCCCTTTTCGAGGGATCTGTTCTGTTCTGTATGCTGCTGATAGGCGACGATCTTGGATGGCTGGCTGTATTCTGACATGTGCTGTCTGGTTAGTACGTTAAGTTTCGTAGGAACTTACCTGTATTGGATTTCCTGATCTTGGTTTTCCCCCTTCATCGCGCTTCAAGCTGTGTCTCCCTGTATTGTTAGTAAAATATCATTCTGGATGGCTTCTTCTGTAGAATCTTCTAGGTTGGTGCAAGCTTACTGGTAGTGATGTCTGCGGCCTGGCTCCTTGGGGGACCTTCCTCGTTCAACATTCGGCGCAGATGTTGGAGGCCGTCGAGTCGAGCGAGATCGCGACTTGTGCGTTCCACGTCGATGCGGAGTCTTCTCGCGAGACTCCCGCGCATCAGGATGATTGCCGTTTGAAACTCCGTGGTGCTCAGGCATGCCAGCCAGAGCTGCATTCGCGACATACGTATCTCGAGGTCGCCGCTTGCTGTGGCTGCGGTTACGATGAGCAGGCTCACTCAATCCCTCGTCGTCCCCACTGTAGCCACCGTGGTAGCCTGGCATGCCAGCCATGGCAGCATTAGCAGCAAAGGAGTCATGCGACGGCTTCTTGGCAGGCCTGTAAGGCTTATAAATCGTCCGGTCGACTTTCAACGGTGGGGGCGAGTAGTTCCCGGGTTTTATCCAAGGCTTATCGAACAACTGGCTTTCCGTCATGTATAAATCCTCGGAGGACTCGCTGGGTAAGGAGTTGTTGGAGTCGCTGGGGTAGAAATGGTGGTTGTGAGTGTTATGCCGTGAATCGGCTACCCACGCGTGCATGAACCTACCAACATCCACCTGGTCGGTCACGAGGCGCAGATTGTCCTCGGTCAGAGGTGTTCGGACGAAAAAGCGATGGTCCTTGGGCGGCGGAGGCGGAGGATGGGCGGCAGCGGCATCATCAAGATTCGCACCGTAGTTGACTCCAGGGCGAGGCTTGAAGGGAGGGGGAGGTGGTCGTTGTGGTGCCTGCGCAGGGGCGGAGAATATCTCGGCCATTTCTTGCTTGCCTTTCGAACGGCTGGACTTTTCGCCGTTGGCAGGCTTGCTGCGCTTCCGGCGGCGGCGATCCTGCTCGACAATAACAGGAAGGCTGTTCACAGTGCTAGGATTCCTCTGTGGCGCTGGCCATGAGATCACCCGCCCATCGTGGAGCTTGGCGCCGGCCCCTTCGTCCCGACCAAGGAGCTTGCCCTTGATCGACCGACCTAGCCGGCGCATTTCCTCTGATATGGGACGACCCTTGGATTTTGATGACGCTAGGTCCACTGGGTAGCAAGGAAAGTCCGCTGGGCGCGGTGCAGACTCTGCAAAGAAATTAAAGTCGCGATTGACAGGAGCGGCGGCACCGGCTACAACTGGCACGGGAGGATTGACACCAGAGTAGAAAACCGAGCCAGGGTTGCAGATATTGCATCGGTCGGTATATTTCTTCGTCCCTACCTCGTGACCCATGCAACCCTCTTTGTGATATCGATCGCAGGCCTCCACAAGGGTGCGGAACGACTTGGAGCCGCACTGATTGCAGTAATAATCATGGACAAAGCACATTTTGCTTGCTTGTCCTGTCGATTTTGTTTGTTTGTTTCGCAGGATCAAAGTGAAAAGCGTGTGTATGCCTGTAGCTTGGTGGGCATGAGTCGATCAGGAGCAACGAAATGCTACTCAGAAGCTGTTCGTTGACCTGGTGATGATGAGCCCGGGAAAGTTGATCTCTTGGATCGCTTTTAGCCTTTGAAAATGCTGCGATTGTAGTGTAGGAATGTCCTGAAGGGCAAAAGTTGGGTTGAGCGTGGCAATGCCGACTCAAATACTGCCTTTGGACAAGTCCCTAGCGTGCTATCCACAGCTATCGCAATGGCCATTGTATATATACAAAAGCGAACATTTAACACTGGCCTGCGCTCCTTGTCATTGAACAATTTGGCGTAGACAAAGATGTCGTTGCAACAAAGAAGAACAAGACAGCCCACTCCTTTAACTGGACATAACGATGGGTTGAGAACAATTATCACAGGCATTTAGACACATCAAATCAGAACAAATGTATTGTAATCGTACAATTATCATTACTGCCTATCAAAGAAGGCGCAGAAATTGTGAATCGTCCACACCGACTGCTTCCAAAGCTAGTTGAGGAGAAGAGTATTATAAAATCCCGGAGCCGAAATCACAGGAACAAAGCGACACCAACAGCCGCAGCGACCATTTCGACTGTCGCCAGATTCATGGGTCGTAGAGAGGAGCCGGCATTTGTGCCGCTGCTTGCGCCTGCATTTCCTAGAGTCTGGCGTCAGAAACGATGTACGGCCTGCACTTTGGGAGGTAAGACTTACCAGTTGACGAGCCGCGGCCTGATGAGCTCCCAGATGACGAGCCTTCACCTTCGCCGTCGCCAGCGGATGAACCTCCTGATGAAGCGCCACTAGATGAACCACCGGATGATGAGCCCTCACCAGCTGAACTTCCGCCAGATGAGGCTCCTGACGAAGAAGAGCCACCTGACGAAGAGCCGCCTCCAGCACGCTCAACAAGCTCGACAGAGCCTTCCGCTGGTGCTGGCTGAGGGATTGCCGTCGCAGCGCTTAGCGAAAGAGAGAAGAGGAGGGCGACGACTGCGTTCTTTGCGATCATTTTGTAGGATACAGGCGATGATTTCGGATGAAAGGGTGGTGAACGTTGATGACTTTAGGTTCTTTGTCAATGCAAGATGCAGAGATGTAGACAAACGGAGCGTGGTATGGCTGCAGATATTTGACCAAGATGTAGCAGCAGCTTCCTTGCTTATTTTATATACGGAAAGAGCAAGTGCAAGAGCAAGGCAATTCCCGCAACGTCATATCCGTTCACAAGGCAAGAGCGCCTCACAATGATCGTCCGCATCAGGTTGATTAACCTCTCGATCGCGCGTGTGAGGCGAATAGCAGCGAGCGTTGGTGGGCAGCAGCTGAACCTCCACGCCCGGGGGTTGCATCGCCCCCAAGAGGGTCCACTGGCGACGCGGTGCTTGATTGGTCGGGTGTCTCAGGTGAAACAGCTCAAAGTGGCTGCTAGTGGCTGAATGACAGCGCCGTCCGGTGATCATCAGATCATGGCAGTGTCCAGGTCTCCCAGTGAAGGCAATAAACCACTCAGATTTTCAGAAGCAGGGCAGCCAAGGAAGCGCCATGAGGGGGGGAAGTGATGCCGTTTGGCGAAGATTCTGGCGGCACTTTGGTGGTCTCGGTTCTGCGGCTCTGTAGTACCTGTCGACGTCACTTCACGAGCCGCAGGAGCAAACATTCAGTTCGGCGTACGCGCCACAAGCTCTCAGCGTACATTTGCTCACAGTGCAAGTTTGGCAAAGAGACGAGATTCCCTTGGCTGCTTGTCTTCATCTGATATGAGCTAGTAGCTTGGAAGCTTTGAGCTATTTCTGGTTCCATACGATGTCTTGTGATGAAGGTTGGCGATGCATGCTGTTGTATGGTTATTTTTTCCGGCTTCTGGCAGCAGTGGATGAAGATCGAAGAGATGCTTTCAACGCTGCATGGTTGAGGTGGGCCCCCAAAGACGCTTGAAACAAAAACTGGCCCCCTTGGGAGTCTGCAGTATAAGAGATCCTCACTTGGCCGTACAAGTGATCACCTGTTACAACTGGTCTGCTAAATTTGGGCACTCCCAAATCGGACAGTGCTCCGATAATCGTACGACGCCTTGCCACCAAAATTCTTATTTTGTATAGACAGAAGCTTGCTGACAGCACACGAACTGGTGCTAATATCCAGATTCTCCCCTCTAAACTAAAGACGACATTAGTAGGCATGATACATTTGATCAAAGGAATATTTTTCTCCTCGTAGAAAAGGATCGGATGACACCCAAAAAAAATCTCTTGTGAGGATTACTGTCATCAGCCACGCTATTTCAAATGCAGGGTCTGGAGGGAGTTTTCCATGAATTACGAAAAAAGAGCAACCGAGTAAATAGCCCTCGACCATGATTTCTCGCTTTGCGGTCGAACAGATAGGAAGGTACTTCACCAGTGTGCCAGGTCATAGTTGGATGTATTCAGAGACCGATACCTTTTGACAGATCTCCTGTAGGATAGAACGAGAATCTCCGGCAATCAATCGCGAACCTGCTTGCTCGACGTTGAACTTAGACCACATCTTCAATATTGTGGATTTTCGCCGACGCATACGGCTCATATTGGCACTTCAATCAATCTCTAGATGCTGGTACTTTCCACCGTGCTTGTCCAACGCATTCTCCACCTGTACCATGTATCCCAGCGTCTTCTCTTCCTCCAATCTGCGACCGACGACCTGGACGGCAACGGGAAGACCATGCATCTTGCGCGCGTCGTAAAGCTTCATCGCGCCCCTTGCTACGCCGTTGAGCTTTCTGAGACTAAAGTCTGCTGGCAGAGCATCCTTGGCACTATCCACGTGCGTCACAGGCACAATGCCAGCGCAGTAGTCGAGCAGGTTCCAGATAAAAGTGTAGCCGCAGCTGCTGACGGCGTCGCGCATTCCATTGTGTGGTACTGCTGGCGTGGCGTTGGGTGGGCAGAGGATGAAATCGACCTGGGCCTCGTCGCGCCACCACGCGTGGAACCGAGCCCGGTACGCCTCGCGCTTCGTTACCCAGGTCCACTGCTGCGTCGCCGTCTTCGGGTACCAGTGCCGGAGCAGACCGGCCCAGATGCTGTCACCTCGAACGTAGCGCACGTACAGGTAGTGGAGATACTTGATCCAGCGAGGCAGTAGCATGTAATTGCGCATCACCTTAGCTCCCGGATCGTTCCACTCGCCAGTTTTGTAGTAGCTCATGAAGGTATCGCAGCCGTCTGAGTTGAGCAGTTGAGAAGCAATGACGAGTGCCTCGTACGGGCTGGGTGGCTCGACAGATCGCACGTCGTGGCCCTCGGCCTTCAGAGCCTCGACACTCTGCTCCAACGCCCGCCTGCAGGCTGGACTCGGGTCGACCACCCCGTCCGTCCACATAACGCCAACCTTGAGCTGCTTTTTCTCCTTAGCCGCATCGAATTCGTCCTCGCGCCACGGAATGGGCACACAGGATGGGTCATAGTTCCAAGGCTTCATACCCACGATGCTCTTCGTGAAGTAGACCAGGTCCGGCAATTCGCGAGTCATCGGACTGAAGCAAGCCAGCACACCCTCCTGACCTGGCATGCTCGTGTTGATGCCAAGCTTGGGCCATCTGCCAGTGGAACAGCGTAGGCTGTGAATACCACTGAAGTGTGCCGGAGCACGTACAGAGCCTGCCACATCGGATCCGACACCGATACGTCCACCTCCCGCAGCCAGCAGAGCACCCTCGCCTCCCGTGGAGCCACCAGGAGAATAGTTCATGTTGTGCGGGTTCACACAACGGCCCCATACGTCGTTCGTGCTTTCAAATGATAGCAGCGAAATGGGAAGCGCAGTCTTGACGTATGGAATCGCGCCGGCGTCCTTGAACAGCTTCACCATAGGCCCGTCGTCGGCATATGGCTGGAAACAGTTGCCAGAGAAGCCGACTGAGACATCGTAGCCTCTGCACGCGACAGAGTCCTTCAGCGAGATCGGAATGCCGGCAAGCGGGCCCTTCTTGTTGATCTCGCTATCCGCCCACCCTGTGGCACTGTCGAGCATCACCTCTGTCAGGCAGTTGGTCTTCCGATGGGCTTTTAGCGCCGCCTTGCCGTACGATGCGAGGATCGAGCGTGGAGCTGTCGCTCCATTGTGCACCTCCTCAACAAGTTGAGAAATAGGCTTGGAGAGGATTGTCCTGTCTGTTGGTGATAGAGGCCCGTCAAATTCGGGCGAGCAGTTGACAACTCGTTTCAGACGCTCGGCCTGCTTGAGCTTGCTGGGAGGGTGTCAGTGCTCATCCAAAGATTGATAGTCTAATGCCCAGATCTCATGATTTTTGCTTTGAATCCGACAAATTTCTGAAATCATCTTCCACAGCGAGCGGAGAATTAAGACGAGTAGCTTACCAGATCCGCCGATGCTCAAAGTAATCGAATGGCGGCCACATTGTGTTCACAATGCCAATGAATGAACAGAATGAGCAATCAACCGAGTTGTTACGGCTCTCTGAATGATCCCACCCTTGCGCAGAAGGAGAGGAGGTGAGGATGGAGAAGAGAACTGAAGGTTGCTATGATGACAGTGATTCCCTGACAGCAGACCCATTCATCTTATCGACCTCCACGCCCGCGCCAACGAGGCTAACCGCTTGACCGGGACTGATTGGATTCTCTCACGCTGCTGACGGCCACTGCGGCAGCTTGTACCTGCCCTTTTCAGTAGCCAGCTTTCCCCACGTCAATGCATACCGCATGGCTTGGCTTGACTTGCCATGTTATGTGCCTTCTTCAGAGCAGAAATATGATTTTTTGAGGTCAGCAGCACTCCTCACCAATTCGCTGGACTTTTGGGGGGTCTCAAAGTCTAGTGTGAGAGTTGAAGTACTTCTAAGCCATCCAAACTTTTACACTGCTCCCAGATGTGCAGCAAAGGTGCTCGACTGATGGGCCCGATGTAAGCTGATCGGATTTAAACCCGCTCAGGCGATATATTTCCGGCCACCTTTCAGGTCACGTGGATGCAAACTGCCTCACTTGTACAGACACAGAATTCCATTCCAGTCAGATGCATTTACCTCCGGTATATACGGCCAGGGCAGCTCAGAAGCTTATTGTATAGTGCAGCGGGCTTGGTGACCTGATATGGTCTGATATTTTCAACTGATCGTGTGACTTCGAGACGTGTCATCGTCGACGCTCCTCGGCTAGCAGGCAATAGAGTGTTTGGATGAGGCGTATTCACTTAAAGAAATCAACATCATTCATGTTCATTGGTTCGGATACGTGTTGCTATTCCAATGTTATTCGACTACCAAAAGTTCTGTAAAAATAAAAGGAAAAATTCCAAAGCATGCGAGTCACGTATCTCGAAAATCCCTCACGTCAGCTCGTTAACACCACTAACTACCCTCCATTCCAAGCAAAGATCAAGCACACGTGACATGTAACCTCAGACCTGCGTTCCAGCGTGTGATCTCAAAGAGAGGTAATGTTGTGCGCTTGTTCCGGTCTGAGAGGGACATATCAGCAAAAGATTATTGAAAACGCCCACCAACGCTCGGGGCGAGGACAGCACTGCATACCTGCATCAGCTAATGATGATTCTTGACAGCGTTCAACGCTTGTTTGGGCTCGGGTTCAGGTTCGCGAGCAGCGACGTTGTTCTTGTTCTTGACCGCGTTCAAAGCTGGCTCAGGTTCGCGGGCAGCCACTTTGTTCTTGACTGCATTCAGAGCCTGCTTTGCTTCAGGCTCCGGCTCCGGATCACGGGCAGCCACGTTATTCTTGTTCTTGACGGCGTTGAGCGCTGGTTCGGGCTCGGGCTTGGGCTCGGGCTTAGGTTCAGGATTGCGAGCAGTGTTCTTGTTCTTGACCGCGTTTAGAGCAGGTTCAGGGTCGCGAGCTGCAACATTGTTCTTGTTTTTGACTGCATTGAGCGCCGGCTCTGGATCTCTAGCAGCAACGTTGTTCTTATTCTTGACCGCGTTCAGAGCCGGCTCGGGATCGCGAGCCGCTACCTGATTCTTGTTCTTGACTGCGTTGAGTGCTGGCTCAGGCATGGGCATGGCAATGATGCCCACAGCAAAGAGGGAGATGATCAGTGTGCAAGCCTTCATGGTGAATGTTTCTCTCGAATGCTTCCGATGGGATTTGCTTTAAAGTGTGTTTGTTTTTCAGTGACAGTCTGTGGGTGGATGGAGATTGGAATGAGCAATTGACCGGACTATCGAGGGGTTTATATGTTCCCCCTGACCTGCTTTGAGATATCCTCAACTTCGGGCCTCTTTACTCTCTTCATAAAAGACATCTGCCTCTTTAGCTCTCTTCTCTTCATCGTCTCCCCCCACTCGCCGAAGCCACGCTTACACCGACTCACAACTATTGTCCAGTCCGGCTTGGCTCGGGCCCTACGAGCGTCTTTTCAGCTATGCGAGTCTTGTCCTCTTGTCTAGGTAGCACTATCAGGTAAGGTAGGACTTGGCTCGCCAGGTCTCGCCGGTCGTGGCTCATCATCCTACTGCACCTTCTTGGCTTTGATACTGGTGATTTCCTGTTCTCAGAATCTGATTGGAAACCTCGAGTCGAGGTCTGGAAGCCACCGAGACCCTCATCAGACGATGGCATATCAAATAAATGAATTCAAGGAGGAGAAGCGGCACAAATCCGGAATGAGTAAGGTCACGACAGTGAAGCCACAAGAGCCGGCGAGACCGATGTCTTGGAAGCGCTGTTGACGATGATAGGCCACCGAGCTGGCAAGGGAGCTGCAAACCATTTGAGACAACATGGCTCTTCTTTCGGCCCATGAGCCCTGAATCGCTGCGATGCAACGAATCATCATGCTGGTCAAGCAACTGCGCTTCTGGCAGTACGTGTGGTACATGTCCTTGGCATTTCGGTACTTCATTCAGGTCCCTCGACCGAGCAGTGCCAATGCGCCATTAACGCCATAAGCGCGCCACATGTACACACAGACCTGAGAGTTCAGCTGCCCTTGTATCTTCTTCTCTTGGGTTTTTGGGCCAGGTGGGCTTCAAGGATGTGGAAGTTCGCTTCGGCAAGAATGAATTGCACGAGTTATCGTGAGCAGAAGGACAGGACGCCGCAAGAATTTGGATTTGAATCAAACGCCTCTCTTCAGTTATTAGCAGAATCAAGCAAGGCCGTCAAGTTCTAAACATCTGCAAAGCGTCATACTTGTGTTCAATTCGCCGGTTCTGCAACGCCTTTCGTCTTGATTCCCACCGACTGCTTTCGATTGGATTGGTCAAGACACTTGGCTTGAACCCGGCTTTGACCCTTATTCTCATACTGTGTCCAAGTATATGAAGGGATACTCGGGCTTCCCCTCTTCCCTCCGATTTTCTCATTTGTCTTGACCCATTCGAACAGACTTCTACCTGTGGACTCAACTCACAGTTCTGAACCCCCAGCAATGGCTTCTATCAAGAAAATGCTGGCAAGCATCGATGAAAAGGCAGAATACACGCCCATCATCATGGAAGAACGGGTGACCTCATCAGTCAGCGACATCAGCGACAATGACCTCTCCATGCCACTGCTGCTGCACCAACGCCAAACCCGTTGCCGACGAATTATCGCAACTGGGCTGAAATCACTCACGGTGATTCTTGCCCTTTTTGGCCTCGTTTCCGCTCTGTACTCGACCGTGTCACATATCATCTTCGTGTCACGCGGGCGTTTCGTGCCCAGCCTATCTCCCTCGTGCTCCTGCGGAGGGACCGATATCGCAGAAGCAAAACGGCGCGGCTGCCGAATCTCGCCGATGGCGATTTCCTGGCTGCCTCCGCATTGCATCGACGCCGAGCTGGAGGCGCAGTTCGACCGAGCAGGACCCGGCCTCCACGGCGCCTGGGATTACTGGGCGGATGAGAACAAGACCCGACTGCTAACCCGGGGCGACATCGGACTGCTGGCGGAGATTGACGGCGGCGTGTTCTATGCTTCTCATGAATGGCACGTCATGCACTGTATTTACACGTGGCAGAAGCACTATCGCTCCCGCTGGACGGGCGTCACGGTTGAACGAAGGAGCAATGGGCTGGACCATATCGCTCATTGTGCAAGTATCTTTCGATATAGAGATCCGCTGCAGTCATTGGGAACAAAGGCTGGCATCGCGCTGAACGCAGACGATGCGGGTGATGACGGCCATCCGGGATCAGAGGAGTCCAAGGGTGACAAATTCGAGCTGCTGTACTAGCTGTGGAGTGTAGAGGGAGACCGGATAACAGGCAGCATAGGTGGATCATGAGACTTGGACATTAGTATGTAGATGAGCTTTAAGAAGGGAAGATAGGCAATTGAATCATCACCCAAGAGCCGTGATGCTTTCTCCTACTGGATGATAATCAGGTGAAACACGCAATGGCTTGTTCCTATTCGCCGTTTACTAACTTCTCCGTTTTCGCTGGATCTCCAAGCCATTCCTTGCACTTCTCAGCTCGAGTTTCCTGCCCTCACCGACAGACAGGCAGCAAGCCAGCCGGCTGTGAAGACCCTGCGGCTGCGACGTAACACGCAAAGAACACCGCTCATCCTGGCGGAAAAGCAGCCGAGCAATCTGGCGTCCTCATCACACCCTGCTCAGATCAAATCTATCGTGCCGAGACGGGCTTCAGGCGCCGCAGCTCCAATCATCCAAGGATTTTTGGGAAAACAACTCGTGTGAGCCTGACCTGATCAATTCTCGCGCTACGGCCTCGTCCTGAAGCAGACGCTATCGAAACTGGCCTGGGATCATCCGCCAGAAGTTGATGCCCTGCCAGACTCTCTCAGCGAATCACACCGAGGATGTAGAGTCATAGTCTCGAAGCCACAGTCGAGTGATTTCGGGGAATGGGAAAGCCTGAGGAAGAAGCCTGACGTTGTGAAGGACACTCGCAGCCACACATCGACTCACCCGCTCCAGTGACCAATTGAAGTCGTGGAGAGAGCAGTAACCCGCCGGCCGTGCTGAGGCCGAGACATTCCGGACCAGAGAACTCGGCTGTCCATACTTTCCCGATTTGAATTTGAAGGGTGTGTGGTGGCTTGTTCGAAGCGAGGGGCAGGGAAGGGGATTGTTCAGCCTGTGGTGCTACAGGATTTACTTCTTTGGAATTTGGTGGACTGGATGGATTGAAGTGACCGCATGCAATGGCGAGGCATCTGTCTACTTTCTGCTTGAGGTCTTCATTGCGATTATCGCTATGCGTTAATCTCCAACAGACGCCTAATGAGTCTGAAGATTACTGTCCAGTGGTAACTCGTGATCAATTCAAGCAGAGGTACCTACACCGTCTATCGTGCCCACTGATTCGCTGTTTTCTACATCACAGTTGAGAGACACAGTGAAAGAAGCCAAGCTCGCCTCTGGACCTATTGAGTCTCCAATTCCAGCGAGAGATCAGCTCATTCACTTGTACATCACTATAACACATGGGAAAAACATGGGTTGAATTTGTGAGTGAGTGCGGGGAAGCAAGGGACTAGCACCGCCTCGCCGCCACGCGACTGTGGCACGGGGTCAGAGGCACCATCGATTGATTGATTGATTGATTAATTCATTACCGCTGTCCGGCGGCCCTGTAAGGGCTATACCACGTAGGGATACTCTCTAACTAGGGATTTAATAGCTAATAATAATGGCTTACCCCTTATTACTATTAAGGGCTTCAATACCGAGCCGAGGTGCCCCGGCGGGGGTTATTAGCTGACCTCTACCGGGGCGTTACTGGGCTAGATCGCGCCCTTTTCCCGTAATTTAATTATAACGCCGTATAATTAATTATCCGTCCCGTCCCTTAGAATTTTATTTTTATTTTATTTTTATATTAATTAAATTCCGTTAAGGTAATCGGTAGCTAGCCTCTAGCTTCACTATCCCTCGTAACCTAGATTTATATAAATATATCTTTCGCGTCCTCGGTGGGTGGAGAGGCCCTCTTATTCTCTTTTTATTAAACCGTAACGCCGAAACTCCCTTTTATAAAGGAGAGTAGCGTGATCGCCTTATAGTGTTACGTTATATCCTTAATAGTTTCTATATAAGCTAGCTCGGTAAGATATAGCTTTTCTAAACCGTCTTATACCTAGTATAAGTATTTAATTAATATACGGTGGCTAGTCTATCCGGTGCCCTTAAGTGTTCCCTTTAAGTGCGGGTAGAGGCCCCGATCCGTTAAATTAATTTATATTAACGTTCTTAAATTAATTTAAGAGGCTAGTTTTCTTTATAAAGTGTACTACCTTACGGAGCTATATAGGGGAATTAATTAAATTATATTAAGTAAGTATAGGGAGCCCGCGGGGCTAGGTTTCCCGTCGGAGCTCCGCGAATATAAGATATAAGAAGATAATATATTAGGCCGTCTAAGGGCCTTATAAGTAAAGGTATTATACGGAGTAGGCGATCTTTATACTCGTAAGGAAGGATAATAATCCGTTCTTTCCTATACGTATTTAAATTACTATTACTACGACTACTTTTAATAGGCCGCCGTAGAGGGTGCTTATAATCTTATTTAATAGTCTAGGGATAAGGCGGTACGTAGCTTTTCCTATTTTCCCTTAATCCTATTCTTAAATCCACTTTTCTACGAGTTTTAAGTTAATTATCCTCGATATTAAGGATATTAAAGTTCGCCTTAATATCGGTACCTCTAGTTAAGTATATATTATATATTTAACGAGGGCGTCCATTATCTTATTACCTTTTATACCTTTATATCCTAGGAGCTAGTATATCTCGACTATTATATCGTTAATTTTAAGTTATAATAGTCGTTAGAGGATCTCGCGGATAAGATATTAAGCCGGTATCCGATTAAGCGACGTTACGGCGGTAACGGCCGCTTAATTATTAATAAAGATCGTCGCCGTTAAGGTCCCTAGGGGGTGGCCTTTAATTAGTATATTTAAGGCGAGGAGTACACTTATAAGCTCTACTACGTAGATACCCGTATAATTAACGTCGCCTAGGCCGGCTATTTTTAAGCGTCCCTTATAAAACGCCGCGGCGCCTACCTTCCCTAAGATCTCGCTATTATTTATATATATTATTACGTGGCTTTAATTATCCTAGCTAGCGCTAAGGATATTATTATACCGTTTAATCGCTTCCTCCTTCGATTTATCGACTATTAACGAGACGGAGTTTCCCTTCGCCTAGGGCTGGGTTATAAAGGGCCTTATATCTTCTAGGGCGGGTATACCGTTTAATAATATATTATCGAGGAAATCTTTAATTAATTAAAGGGGGGGTCGGTGTTTAAGTGGGCGGTATATATTTATAATCGTAGGCGTAACTATTAGGTTCGTTTTAAATATTTCCCTTACGGCGGCTATTTATACCTAGAACGGGGAGGTGCGGATCCTAAGGTATATAACGGCGCTTTATTTACGGATTTAATACTCGATTAATAGGATTATTATCTCCGCTTAAAGGGCGCTTTTAACGGTACGTTTAAACGCTCCTATAACTGCGATTAAGGCTTCGTATTATATAACGGCGAGCTTATTAACGGTTAACCTTTTAATCGTAAGGAATCCTCTACCTCGTTTTATTTAATATTATACGTTAGCGGCGTAAGTAACTTTAGGGAGGAGGACGGCCTATACGAGGTGGCGGGCTTAAATAGATATTACGCCCTACGTGGATATTATAATCCCTTATAGGGCGCCGATATAAGTCTTTACCGTCTCCGTAACTTTCTTAATATAAGCGTAACTCGAGAGCTATTAATCGAGTATAACGCCGAGGTAGCGGTATTATTTTAATAAGTAAATTATTTATATTATCCTTAACGAGAGTTAAAGGGTAAGGGGGCGCTCGAGGTCGGCCGCCCTATCGCCCGTATAAGGGGCTCTTAAGGTTTTAAAGTAAATAAGCTCGTATTTCGCCGGTATAAAGACTACGGCGTGGCGTTTGGCCTATTATTCGGCTTTTTAGTGGATAAGGTTTAAGCTACTATTTATATAATTTATATCTTTTCCTATTATTATAATATTAATATTATCGATATACCTTATAATAATCGCTTTAAGGCCTATAAATTCGAGTTAGTAAAGGAGATTAAGTAGGATTTTAAGTAGGTCCGCGTTATAAAAAAGGAAGAGAACGGGGGATATAAGGCTCCCTTAGGGAATCCTTATTACGTCTAGTTTAACCGTTTCTTATAGTCCCTTTAAGAGGCGGATTCTCGTTATTTATCCTTGGAGTTATAACTATATAAGGTTCGTTATCTTAAGATATATCCCTCGTTTTCGGAGGTTATAAATTAATCTCGCGTGAATTATATTATTGAAGGCCCCTTTAACGTTTATAAGGAGCTAGCTATATTAAGTATTATTTTCGGAGGCTTAACCGGCCGAGATCGCCTTTATTAATAGATATAAAGCGTGCTCGGTTAATTAAGCCCTCCGTCCTTTATAATAATTAAGGGGGAGGAGGTCGTGGATCTCGGCCGTTATTATTATTCTTCTAATTAATAAGACCTCTAGGACCTTTCTTAACGTATTAAAGAGCGAGATTAACCGGTAAGATTTAAGTTTTAAGTAGTCGTCTTTCCCGTGCTTCCTTAAGACGGCGACGGTAGCTTACTTAAAGTGAGTAAGATAGAAACCTTAATTTATATATACGTTAAATAGAGTGGTTAACCTTAGTATAAGTTAATCTATTATTATTTAAAGGATAAAGTTAGGGATCTCGTCGGGGCCGGGGGCGTTATAGGCTTTAATGGATTAAATTACGTCCGAGACTTTATTTAATATAAACGGTAGGTATTCCTTAGGCTTTAAATATAGGGTTTATACGATATTTAAGAGGTCGGCGTTCCTCACTTATAGAAAGAAGGCGCGTTAAAGGGCTTAAGCTTTCGACTTTATATCTATATATATACCGTATTCGTTTAAGATCTCTAGAGTAAAGTCTACTCGGATTAGGTACCTCTAGGAGGCCTATTTATTGAGCTTAAAGACTCCGTTTATATCTTAAATTTGACTTACGCGGGATTTATAATAGTCTCTAAGGGTTTTCTTTATTATATTCTTTTTAAAGTATTTAACTTCTTTTACCTCGGTGAGGTCTCGCGGGTAGTATATCCTTTAGGCTTTTCTTCTCTTCCTTCTTACGTCTTTAACCGCTAATAAATATTCCTTAAATTAACCGGGGCGGGAGCGGGGCGTAATTATTTTAATTAATATTATATCGTTAATTATAGAGGTTAGGGCTATAATAATTTCTGCTACTTCCTCGTTTATCGCCTCCGATATATTAAGTTATTATATCGTGGGAGCGGGTGGGAGTTATCCCTTTAGTGCGCGGTTGAGCTTATTTAGGTTTATATCTTTAAATTATTTAATTATACGGGCCGTTTCCTTAAGTACGTATATTTAATAAATAAATTTAATCGGGAGATAATTTGAGGAGGCGTAAAGGCTTAGGCGTATCCTATAAATAATAACGCGGTTTAATATAATAAAGAATATTAAGTCTATTATTCCCGGTTATTCGAGTAGGGATCCGTCTTTACCGAGGACGGCCGGTCTTATAATAATCCCTAGGGGTAGGTTAAGTTAGAGCCCGTATAGGGCGGTAACTTCGTTGAGTAGAAAGCTCACTATTCTTAGCCTCGTACTCCGGGCGGTTTTTGTTTATTATAAGTGGTATAAATTAAAGTCGCCTAGGGCGATATAATAACTATTAGGCCTCACTTTAATCGTTAATTTTAAGAGTTAAAGCGGGTATCTAATAAAGAGGAATTCGAGTAGGTAATCGCACGGGATATTATTAAGCGCCTAAGGGGGATTATATACGTTATAAATAAATATCGGATTAAAGTCCGGAAGGCTAAGATATAAGGTTATAAGATTTAACGCCTAGTATTAGACGTTAATAACCTCCCTAGGGATATTTTTATTAATAAAGATATAAGTACGGGCTTTAGCGTATAAATACGCTAGCTAAAAGTTCGCCTTTAGCGGTTCGAAAATCGTTACCTTAAAGGGGTTTAAGTACGGCTTTTAAATTATTATAACGTGGAAGTCGAGTAGCTTCCTTTACGTTATAAACTCGGTTATAATCTCTCTAGACTTTCTAGTATTATACTATATAATCTTAAGTTATTAATATAATTTTATTTATAAATAAATATTTTCTCGGGCCTTCCTTAATTAAGTACGGTTTCTTAGGGATAAACGTATATCCCTCGATTCTTAATTAAGGCTACTTAAGCCGCTATTTTTATCCTTAAGGTCTCCTTCCTCTATTTTAACCTTTATTAAGTCGGGCGTATAAACGGTAAATTCTCTAGGAGTAATTTGAGTTAATACCCTCGGGGTAGGTACCCTCGGCTATAATACCCTTTAAGGCGGCGCTCTAGTTATAAAAACCTCTATTGGGTAGATAAGGTTCGGTTGGCCGTTACTTACTTAAATAGGTATATTAATAGCTCTTTATCTTATTTCTTATTACTTCGAGTATAAGCCTTCGGCGTCTCCTTCTCTATCTTATATTATACTCCTTTTTCTTTTATTTAAAGACTTAAATCTAACTTAAGGGGTAGGCGTTTCGAGGTTACCCGTTCGTTTTACGAATACTAGGAACTATTTATATAAGCTCTTATATTATTTATTATCCCTTAACCCGTCTATTTTAAGCTTAATTTAAGGCGGTATTTTACCGTCGTATTAGGCCGCCGTGGGGAACTCTTGGCCTACTAGGTACTTATTCTCTAAATAGGCGTATATTTAATAAAATTAAATATCTCTACTAGCTTATCTTACGGTTAAGATAGCCGCGCGAGGCGCGCGTTTCCCTCTTTAATATATATAATTTATTAATTAATATTATCCCTATAACGCCGCGGGGGCTACTTCTCCGTGTGGGTTCTAGCTTAAATCTTCTAATTTAAGGGGTACGACTTCCTAGGCCTCTCCCTCCGCGCGTCTCCGAGTGGGATTAAGGGGGGTAGAGGCTAAGGGGGGGTATCGTTCTTTAAGGGATAAATATATATTAAAGCTTATAGGCTAGCTCGCCTAACTTTACTAGTTATTAAATTATATATTAAATACGCGGTTAAAGGAGAGCTATAATAGGCCTAAGGTGATATCTAGGGACTCCGGCTAGACGGGATTAAGTTTCTCGTTTTCCCGTATTTTATTGAGACGTACTCTTTCCTATTATTACTTAAGATATTCCGGGGACCACGTTATATATTATCCTTTATATAGGTAGTATATTGGCTCGTCCTATTAATATAATTATACCGTATAATCTTTTCCCCTATAGTGCCCGTATTATTCCTAATTAAGGTACTAGGTTCCTATATAGCCGTAGTTATAATAACGAAAGTATTACTTAATTCTATAAGCGCGGAGGTACTTCTCACAGTGGTAGATAGAGTTATACCACGCTATTATACCTACCTAGATAACTATATTTACGTCGGCCGCTCTATTAAGCTCCATAACGAGGGCTAATATCTTCTTTCCGCCGGAGGGCTTTATTAGCTATCCGACGTACTTAATCTCTACCGTACCAAAGATTATTAGGTTTTCCGCACGGAGGCGGCCGATTATCTCTTATAGCCTTTTAAAGTTAATCGTCTTTACGGGTATTAAGTGAATTACGATATTAAATATTAATAATTAAACCTCGGCTTTTAGCCTAAGGGCGCGTAATTATACTTTATATTCCGGTCGCTTTAAGATCTCCGCGTCGCGTATTATTTTTATATATAATAGTATATCGCCTAATCTTAACGGTCGCGCCGCTTTAACTTAAACGGTATTAATAGTACCTCCCTAGGCGCGAAGGGCTTTAGAGACTCGTTTTACGATATCGCGGCTTAGGCTCCTTAACTATTAGAATACCTTCGCCGCCGCGGCGTCGTTAATTTTAATAATAACCTCTCTTTATAGTGGGGTGCCGATTTCGCTAATACGGGATCTACTCTCCGGGGATAAGGTAGATAGTCCCGATTAGGTGACGTTACCTCCTGCAACTTGTGCCTATAATCGGATGCGAGTGGCTTGGCTCTGCCCCAGTTGGGCGCCCGGGAAATTGGGTCCCTATGGGTTGCCCCCTTTTGTTAGAGGCATTATCACGCTTGCGGCTGAGACTCCGAGGAGATGCGTGCTTGGGCAGCAGCTGCATCTGCCGGGCAATTACCGAAATTTTCCTTTGTTTACAATTGTCTACATGTGAAGTCTGCGAGTTCTATGGCGGCTCGGAGCAGTTTAGATTCAGCTGGCATTACTCACGTCAATGATCATAGCCATCAATGGCTGTCTCAAATATTCTTTGGAGCCGTCTAGTGGCAGCTTCTTCTATTCTGCCAAAATAAGGTTCAAGCAGCTCTGTCTGTTTAGCTGGATAGTAGCCAGCTCGATGGTCTGCAGTCCAATGACTCGTCATCAATGTGTGGCGATTGCCCTCTTCACCGCTGTATGACTTGGACGTCACGCATCGGCTTCAGCCTGGCTAGCAGCTCCTTCTCGCTAATCTGCAGCTCGGTACATATCTCGTCAAATGTGTGCGTGCCATCGAGAAAGTCCTCGAGGTACTGCTCCTCATCCGGAACGCCTACTGCACCATCCACGCCTTGGCCATCCTTTCCTCGCTGTTGCTGCTGCTGTCGTTCGCTAGGAATTGTCGTGATCGCATATTTGTGGATCCTGTATATGAGACCTTTGATGACGCCAAAGGTGATGAAACGCCTTATGTCTACGATGCCCATTATGTCTGCGTGCTCCATGCACCAGTTGCGCACCGGTAAGCTCTGCCGCAAGGAGCAGTACAGCTCAACCAGTCGCCGGCCGTCGACAATCTCGGCCAACGCGGATGGAGCGTGGATGCCGTTCGCGCTGGGTCCGGCTTCTGCTGCTAGCACATATTGTCGACACTCGTCCTGAAGCTCCGGGTCACGCACCAGTGCTCCGATCTCCGCCGTTGGGGCGTAGCTTGCGCCAAATGTAAAGACATCGAGCAGCGTGACGCAGCCGTAGTAGAGAAGATGGGCGACGGCCTTGCGTACGAGCACGTAGTCGGCATCTGCTTTGCGAGAGATGGCTCGTAGCGAGTTGATGCCATCCACATATGGTAAGATCCGTAGCATGGTCAAGTCCCAGTTTGGATCGATCAACCGCTCCAACCGCACCGTAGGCAACGGCACATGGGCTGGTCGCAGAGGTGGAGGAGGCGGGTAGGTGGGGAACAGCTTGATGTTCAGTGTGTTCTGCCCATCAATAGGGATCATAGTCTCACAGTAGTTATTCAGATCCTCGAGCAGAATCTCGCACAGGGCGTATAATCGACCTGTGTTGGGTTCTGATGAGTCACCGCTAAGAAACTCCGATGTCTCTTCCAGGTGCTTGAACAGCTCCGCCAGCTTGCTGACCACCGATGCGTACGCCGGTGTTGCTGTTCGATGATGCAGAACTAGCGAGAAGGAGAAGATGAACTCATTCCGCTCGTACCGAGGCGACGACAGGCATATCGGATGCGAGAGAACCCGGTACGGATGCGCCAGCAGGCTCAATGGCAGTGAGCAGAATGACTGTCGTGGGATGATGGTGGACGATATGGATGGCCAGTGTATTAGCGTCTGTCCTCCGGTGCTCTCGCTGTTGTTGCTGCCATTGGCGATACCGGCCGTTGTGAATGAAGACGTGATGCTACCGTTCGGCACTTGATGAACGACCTTTGGCCCTACGTGACTGTTAGCAGGGCAGCATTTCTGGCGATAGGAGAGTATTAAGTTCTTGCCTTCTCGCACATCGAACTTGCTGTAGAAAATAGCACGAATCATGTCTATTGTACGTTCCTTTCACGACGGCGCCAGCTTTGGATCGCGTTGCGGTCAAAGCTGTTGATATGCGAGTTGTGTCAGTCAAACCAGGAGTTATTTTGCTAAGAACAAAAAAGGAAATGTAGGTACAGAGTTCATCCACTTGTGAGAATGAGAATAAGAATAAAGTCTTGAACCTGAAATCAACAATTTGAGTGAGAGTATCAGGATCTCGTGAAAGCATCTCAAACTTGACTCTTTCGTGATTGTGGTGAACACATCCATTGACACACTAGGACAGATGGACACTAGGACAGATGAGAGCAAGTCGTCCCTAAAGTTACAGAAACCAGATGTGACATATATTATATGATAGAACCGGCTTATTAGAACTTGCTCGCCCCAACAGATGGCAGCTCAGATTCTTGTCCACGACCCGAAACCGCGTCCGCTTTGCTCCAGTCAGGAATTTCGATTGCCGCCTTTATGATCGCAAGAGCTGCCGTTACCGCCTCGAGACGTGCTTGGCCCGCAACAGCAAAGATTGCGCCTCAAACACTACAAGCCTGAGCGCCAGCTCCGCGGGATCTGTTGCGAACGAGACAGCGCGATGTATTGGTAGCATGCTCGTCTGGCCTGAAACATGCCAAAAACGAAAGGGCATTGATAGCTATATTGCAGTCTACCTATGATTTGCGAGTTGCTCCGTCATCGACACACAGGTCTAATATATCTCTCAGTAAAGCAAGCGTGCATTCAATATAGTTGACTGATCAAAGAGTATTGAAGGTATTGCTTTCAATAGACTATCCAATTTTATATTCAAGTTTTCAATTCATACGAACCAGTGGAACGCCCGCAAAGTTCGACAATAAGGCCCAGAAAAAACCCTTAACTAGTAATCTTTTCAAATTAATTATAATAGTATAACTTTTTCTTTATATTATTAAATATATTTTAAATCAAATTAAAAGTCGATTTAAAACAAAACTTAAAAAAATATTAATTACTATATTTTTAATCGATACATTTAATTTATTAATATATAAATATTATTATTATTTAAAATTAAAAATTTAAATTAAAAATTTTATTTAATTTATAATAAGATTCGATAATAGAAAAAATTATAAAAAGCAAACAATATAATCTAAAATTAATATAAAGAATTTCTATTAATAAAAAAAATTCTAAAAATCAAATAATAGAATACAAATTTAATATCAAATAATCTTATAGTAGTGTTTTAAAATAGTTGTTTAAATAAATTTTTGAATCTAAAGTAACTTATTAAAAAAGTTTAATTTATTGTTATAGCTTATTGCTGCCTAACGCGGGTCGAAGTAGCCTAAAATCAAACTATTAGTCGTACACAAGAAGTGGGATACTAGTACTAAATTAATATATAAAATCCCCGCAGTCTCGCTCTTTTTCCATCCTCGCTATCAGCTTTTTAATTAACCACTCATACACACGTCTCAAAGCGACTGAGACACATTGTCAGCAAATTCAGGCACTGTTCTGAATCTGTGTTATTACAACGGTCACCGTTGTTTACCGCAGACGCGTCGGTTCCATCTAGACGTCTGCAGTACGACCTGTGGCTGTGTTAAACCCCCGAGCCGACAAAGCGCTGCCGTTGCACCACCTGCGTGCAGTTGACAGCGCGAGCTGGATCGTTGAACAAGATCCCCCGGCTGCGACCACCCCGCTGCAGCCCACGGCGCGGTACGAGTCTAGCCCCGGCTGGTGACAGCAGTGTTGGAACTCCTGTGCTGGTTGACAGCACAGCAGGCAGCTACGTTAGAACTGCACCACGGTTCGGGAAGCCTCGAGTGAATCAACATCCATGTTCCTGGCGTGTTGACGATCATCAAGGTCTTACCGCACATGAGTAATCTGCTTGGCTGAGCCTCATCAAGTAATAGAGACTTGTTGTTGTGAATCTACCTACGTCAAGCGACTTGAAGTTACGGTACTTCATTCAATACTCACTTAACGCTTGGCCCGACAAACCCCGTTCCTCTCACCAAGACACCCACTATACGCTCCAGCAACAAATTACCTATCATATTCACCTCACCATCACCACTTGAATGCGATGGATCATCTTACCGAGCTCTAAGAAGTTGCTGAAGACTTCAGTTAAGAGGCATCATATCTTCAAAAGGTTTAGGGTCTTCTCTTAGTCACTTTATTTCTGGGGGAAGCCCCTTTAGTATTCTACTTCCAAGAAAGGCCTGTAAGTGTCTTTATATTCACACCCCTCCTTAAATTATTAGAACTTTTTTAGGTGAAATCTTTAGTTAAACAAGATGTTCTAAAGTCTGTATTCATATCTCAGTGACACAAAATGCTTCACGACACCCAAAATGGGCTTCACGACTGGCAGTATGCCGCAGTTGTTCTGCTGCTTCATAACTTCGCAATACCCTTCTATTTCGCCACCGCATACTCAGTCTACTCACTCTGAGGAGCAAGCATTATCATCAGCTTCTTGTTATATTCTGAAGTTTTGTGTTTGCTCATCACTAACCAAGACAACAGACTATTCCTCTCCACAAATCGTGACCAGCCTCGGTGCTGTCGTGATCATTGTACAGCACACGAATAGACTTTTCCAGCTACATACTAAAGTACTTCGTAGTGTATACTGCTGATTGGGCTGTTAAAATGTCCGATGATATACCTTTCCTTGAGAGAGTTAGACTCGCACAAGAGGCTAGTTATCAAGATAGCCTACGACGTGGCCAGGAATCTTACTCCATGGCGATGAAGGAGATTCACGACTCAAGGTCAGTTTGGTTAGGTCTTTAAATTCTACGGAGCTGAAAGTTTCCAAATTAGGTCTCCCACAGCCGATACTCCAAGCGATATATCCCAATCAGCCAGCAATCTGGCATCACCTATCTCACCAGTGGCTGCAACTGAGGAATCCAAGCCAGTGGAAATCACAGCAGACGCCCTCAAAGGGCTGAAGGTTCGACGCATCAAGCGTCAGGGAAACAGTGACAGTTACCGAGTCACCAAGACCTCGCGTCGTCCAACAAAGAAGCAGAAGAGTCGCCTCGACGCTCGGGGATATCCATTTTACGACCTGAGCTTCTACAACGGCACGTTCAGCCAGGGGAAGGTGGACCGAACCACCAGAACACATTTCCTTGTCTTTGAGCGCCTTTCAGAATCCTACCTGAAGAGTCGTGAGCCCAAGACACTTGACAGCTTGCGAGATGCACTTCACGAAGTTGAATTCTTCCCCGACATCTCCCACAAATTGATCAAGGAAACTCGCATTCTCGAGGAGGGCAACGGCCTGCGCAGGATCATTGACAGTGATGATGGTACCTGGCCTCCTGACATCACTGCCGATGCCTTAGCTCTCTGGTTTCGCTGGAAGACTGGCGACATTGATCCAAATCCCATGCGTTACCTCGCCCGGTCCGGTAGCATGTACAAGCTGGATCAGCGGTACAAGAGGTACCACTGGGACTATAATTCGATCAAAGCCGGTAACAAGAACCTGCAGAACGGCCAGTGGTGGCCCTATCAGCTTGCGCTTCTGCGCGACGGCGGACATGGCTCTGCCCGCGGCGGTATCCACGGCAACGAGATCGATGGCGCGCACTCGATCATCATGTCTGGCGGAGAGTCATTTGGCTACGACGATCGTGACGACGGTGATGTGATCAAATACACGGGCACCATCAGTGACAACCCGAATGAAGCGACGCGCAACACCAAGATGATGCGGCTTAGCTTCATCACTTCTCGCCCAGTGCGTGTGTTCCGCTCACATCGCGCAAACACTCCGTACTCTCCAGAAACAGGCATCCGCTACGACGGCCACTACAAGGTTGTCTCTGAGAAGTGTCTCGATGGGAAAACGCATCACTACCAATTTGAGCTGCACCGTGTTGAAGGCCAGGCACCCATCCGCGCAATGGTCACGGGCGAGGTGGGCAACCGCCATGTCGCTCGCCCATCGAAGGCAGAGATCCAGGCTTGTGCTAACCTCCAACTCTCCACTACTGCTGCTGCTTCCGAGTAATGTCTGTCTCAAGACGGCTGATTGGCATTTGAATAATACTAAACGACGGAATACAGACCGAAGCCTACGAAGAAGTGAACGGAGATTGAGCCTTTTGAGAGTGAAACGGAGCCTATGTGATGACTAATGCTAGGTCATTGGGCCAAACCACTCTTCCTTTTTTTCCCAATGAGCATGCATGCTCACTTTCGATTGTGTTTGCTCTGGACCCTACATTTCTGGGAGCATGATAAATAGCATTGATCACACAAATATTCCACCACTCGACCACCCGATTACGACCAACTGAAGAAGTGATGAATGAAGCATACGGCAATCAGGCGCCATTTCTCGGAGAGTCGACATCAGGGTAATGAGAACCCACATGAACGAAACCACTCAAAACACGGACAACAAAACAGACTACAAACTTGACAAAAGAGAAGGAACAGAAAGTTGAACAAAGAGGAGCTGATGAATTGCAAAGTCAACCAGACCACAGAGACTTGGCAACAATAAGAGGAAAGTTGACGACGAGATTGATACCACCAGCTCTCTGCTGACAGAGATACGAGTCCCTGACTAACTGTTTGCTTGCAAGACACAAGACTGTCAAAGATTGAAAAGGATAAACGGCATGTATGCATCTGCATTCTGCATTTGCCTTGCCCAAATTAGCCTGGCAGGATTAAAGCAGAGCTGAAGAAGCTCATTAGAATGGACACTGAAAACACAATTTGGCTTGATGCTATCAATGATTTGATTCCCGTGCCTTTTGCTTGTCTTGCTTGCGATTGTGAAATGTGACAGTGGTCGTCATTGTGGCGACAACAGCAACAGTGACAACGACGGTGATCATAATTTGAATATCCATTGCCCTTCAAAGAAAAGAATGATGCCTTTGCCACAACACATCGACTGTCTTCAGCCAAGGATGTCGGTAGTCTCTCGACCCTATCCCTTCTCTTCTGTTCTCTGAATTCTGCCGTCTGTCCCATATGCTGCTCTAGAGGCAAATACCCGACCCGTCAAGATACGTGTACGAACGCTATCACACCTGTCAGTCTCTCCGCTCTCATGAACAGCATTGTGTTCAACTACTGCGGTAGCGGTAAAGGTCTGTAATCTGCCTGAAACAGGGAGCAAAGGGGAAAGATCGTGGAAAGAAAATGGAATAGCAACTCACTCGCGTCAATCTGCTTCACCTGTGGCAGTGCCAGCCGCACCTTGTTTCGATACAGCACCTCATTGTCCGTCTGTAGCGGATTGCCTTCGAGATAGACCGTCTCGAGGTTCTCCTTATCTGCCAGCTGCTCCTCGAGCTCGCGGAAGCTCGCCAGCTGGTTGTTGCTGGCCCAGAATTCTTCCAGCTGGGTCAGGTGCTTAAAACCATTCAATCGGCTGATGCGGTTGTTGGATATATCGATCACACGCAGCCGCGGATTGTGTGCCAGATCATCATCGCTAATAGCTTCTATCGCGTTGTGGCTGACGTAGAGCTCTTCAAGCTGAACGAGGCCGGCGAGAGGCAGCTCCCGATCAGTGCTATCACTGTTGCTGCCGTTCGCCGAATCCTGTTCTTGTTCGCGCTGCGTAACGGTTTCGGGCCTTGGTCTGCCTAGTGTCGTGAGCCTGTTGGCTTGGATGGAGAGAATCCGGAGGTTGCTGAGTGGTGCTAGATTTTCCAGCCGTGCAATCTTGTTCTTCCCTAGCCATAGTTCCTGCAGAGAGCCCGCAAGGGCATCAAGATTCTCAATCACCCGGATCCGGTTTGCACCTAGCTCGAGGTTGCGCAGTCTCGTAAACGTTGACACGCCCTCGATCCTCGAAACCTTGTTTTGTACAAAGTACAAATCAGTCAGGTGGACGAGCGGCTCAAGAGATTTGATGTGTTTTATTTTGTTGAAAGAAAGGTCGAGAGATTTCAAGGCGGTCAGGTGTTCGAGATTTTTGGTGTGTCCGATCAGATTGTCGTAGAGGTCTAGATCTTCGAGTGTTGGGCTTAAACTGGCTGGAAAGGAGATGTGGGAGATTTGATTCTGACGGAGGCACAGTCGCTGTGTGAAAGGAAACGGATTGGTCAGCCAGATTCGTTGCACACGACTGTTGAATCAGGCTTGGATATGCTCTCATTTAAAATTGGGGCAACACGCACTTTGACCTTATTGAATCTCTCAAGTTTCAGAGCTGGAATGGAGATTATGCCGCGATGCACGAGATCAATGTCCTGTATTGAGTCAATCACAACTGTTGACGACTCCACATAAACTCATTCCAGGCATATCAACCTAGCAACTCACATCTTCATCCTCAGGATAATCATCCAAGAGATCTGAAATCGGAAAAAGGGTCAGATCAGCATAAAGGTTCAATAGCCTCATATTTTGATGGTTACACATGAGTTTTTAAACTTGAAAGGGGTTTCTATCGAGTGTCATGAAAACTCACCCTCGTCTGCAGCGATTTGCTCGACAGGTGGTGCGTCCTCATCTGAGTATTCTGGATCTGATAGAGCCTCGGGGTTGGCGAGCACAGCACTCTTATTGACTCGCAGCTTTCCATCCCACCCAGAGCTGTTCTTCAAGGCGGATGATGACGACTTGCCAGATCCCTCTGCCGCTCCGTTCCCAGCACTGTTCCCTGGGCCATTGCTGGCCGACATATTGTTTGAAAGGCCTCTCGCCACCTGAAGGCTCTTTCCCCACTATCTTGCCGAGTCCTGATCTCACCACAACTAAATGAGTGTCGACTACAAGAAGTAGATATTGGTGAAAGGAGAAATAAAGAGGCCAAAAAGCTGTGCTGCACTGGGATGTGTGAAAATGTGTACAATTTCGTGGAATTTGTCCTGGAAAAGAAACAACAGACGACAAGTGACTCGAGTCTTTACAGTTTTCTGCAGGCCATTTATAGGCTCTCGAACAAGGCAGTGACAATATAGTGGGACCTATCAGCGGCGCTGGGGGCTTACCAATGTACACGCGTGGGGTGGCAAAGCAGTTAGGAGGTAGTTCGTATCAGTAGGACTGGCTGCTGGAGGGAGCTGGTCAGGTATCTTCCTACCCAATGCTGTGATGTAAAGACTTCCCGCTGTGACAACGGCAACTTGAGGACATCGTTGACACAGCTGACTAAGGGTGGTCAAAGACAGGTCACACAAACAGAGGACACTTGCACGCTGAATGTTGGGGAAATGGTCCGCAGCGTAGCCATTCTCCCCACTAAAGCCTGGTACCGTGCAACATACCTGGGCCGCCCACACCCTTCAAGTACCGGGATCGCATGGTAATCGACCTTATGTCGACCAGCTTGGCCAGCAAGTAGGAATTTCTCGGCTAGTCAATATTTCCTCAGCAGCAAACTATCGTGGCCTGATCTCCTCGAGCAATGTTTGGATGTGCCATGGGAGTTCTCATTAGATACACTACTTGCAACTCATATAAACACTAGACCAGGGCTCGTTTCGGATGAGAAGCATGGTGTGCATGTCTGAAAGCTGGCGATGTGTCATCATAGCAAATGCAGGAGCAAGGCTCCACAATGCACCATTAAGAAGAAAGAGCGGCTGCTGTTGAGGTGTCCCTCGCATCATCGTATTAACGAAACGTCCTGTCCCAAGCCATGAAAGACACATTGACCGCCTGGATAGATTTTGCGTGACCAAGCTGGTTCTGTCTGGCCAACTGGCTTATGCACGATATCGAGGATCGAGAAGGTCCCAAGTCACAAGCTGACTCGGCACTCGTCACAATCGATAGATGAATTGATCAATCTACAGAAAATCGGATTGTAGACTCTGAAGCAGTGCCACGTGAGCAGAGGTTTATATTCATCCTTCTGCTTCTCCAGTAGGAATTTTATGATTACTAAGTACAGGTTGTTATTTTGTTCTGACATGTCGCACCGAGCAGTGACGAATGCCCAAATACAGCGAGCATAGATGACAAGCTGCCCCAAAGTAGCTTCATGCTCACAGCCAACGAAGCCATGAGCCAGCCCGACTCGCTGCATTGATCTGGACGTATTCTGCTCGTCTCTTGTTCCTTCTGCTCCTGGTTGTTGCCCGGTCCTTTCTCTTGTCCAACATTATCAGGACGGGCCTTGACCATGTCCTCCAACGCGCTGATTGCCAAGATAGAAGGAACGGACAACGGGTTTGATGTGTTCGAGTTCCGCGTCAATACCATCTCACTCGAGACCACGATGCTCAACATGCTTGGAGCTCTTTCGAATCGCGTGTTCTCATCGAGGTTCCGCTGAGCCATATCTCTCTTCTCACAAACTTGTTCCGACTCCGAAGAGCCTCCTCTCAAAAGGCCCGCTCTTTGTTTTACACTCCACAAATGAAAGACCAGACGCTCATGTTACGTCCCGCAAGACTTTCGACCTCCCTCGCCCTCTTGCTGTCCCGTAATCCAAACGTGTCGCCAATGAGAAAAGAAAAGACACTCCAAGAAAAAGAATAGTTCCGGCGCCGCGTAAGCCATCTCTCCATCCGATCGATTATCCAGGATTAATGTAGGTCCTAAGATCACGCTTAGCCACGGCGTCAGGTACCAATACGTGGTACGCGTAACTTCCAAGTGACTGAATGCCTCGCTCTCTCAGCTAATTTTGCTTTCAAGTCGTCCTCCTTCTCTGTTGCTTTTTACGCTATTCCGTCGCTCAGATGTATCATGCAAGTTTTGTTCCATATTCGCTTAGGGGTATCACCATTTCGATTGTTCGTGAGTTTCACGCCACATCTACCTCCTCCTCCTCCTCCTCTTTTTCTTCCTCCGTCCAGCCTGTTGTCGTGCCATCCAATGTAGCAGGCCCCTCGGACCACGAGTATGTTGGTGAGGTGTCCACGCCACTCCTGAATGCCAAAAACCGCCGCAGATCATTAAGGTACGCTCTATCGGCCATGGCCTACAGGCCAACGTCCAGTACCATGCTGACATCCCTGACTTGTGGACCAGCCAGGTCTTCCAGGACGGGGATCAGGTCCAGCAGCTCGTTGTCGTGAGCGTCGCTGAACCAGCTGCTGATGGGGACGGCGTGTTGTGGATGGAATATGTAGCTGGTAGGGGAATTGTCGATGATGATCGTATCCTTGAGATCGCGTCCAACCTGCGATAGGTCCTTGACGTAGTTGCCCTGGTGGTTGTAGCAGCTCTCGCGGAACAGGCGATGATGAACGACGTTGTGGATGTCGAGTTGATCCAGCAGTGGGTCACCGTACTTGGATACCGACGCAGTGAACACAACAACTTCATAGAGCTCGCCGACCCGCTTCATGAACTGATCAACGCCTGGTCGCTTTATGACGTAGACGTTATGGTACTGGCCCTCGATTTCGACAGGGATGGTGAAGTCAGCTTGGTGCAGCACCTGTTCAGTTTGGGTCAGTGGACAATCCTCACGTGTGGATAGAGAAGAAAGGGTGATCGGGTTTTGGCTCTTCCTTGAGAGTTGAGAAATACCTTAAAGCTGCTATGTACGAGCGTCTCATCAAGATCCAAGACCAGACACTTCCGACCCTTGTGCTCTGGCCTTGGCGGAGGGAGCAGCCATTTTTGCTGGTCTTCCGGCACCTCTTGTGGAGGCTCAATGATCGGAGCAGGTGGCTGGATAGGTCTCTGCCCAGGCGAGACCTGTGTTACGAGCGAAGACGGATCTGGAGTTGTGGTACTTGCTTCGTCGGCAACATCCTGGCCCGTGGCTGGGCCATCATGCATCTCAATATCGGTGTCTCTTATCTCTTGCTTTGTTGTTCGGTCATCGATAGGGCTCACATTCCCCGTTGGCTCTGACGTGGAAGTAGTCATGGCCGTTGCCGTCGCCGCCGCTGCTGCTGCTGCTGTTGCTGCACCGGCGCCAACCACTGCTGGTGCGACGGCCAACGGGCCGCTGGAAGCTGCAGCGGCTGTATTGTCATCCGATTTCTCCTCCTTCTCAACGTTTTCTGTTCTGGTTGCCGAGCCAGAAGTAGCTGCGGCGGCGTCGGCGGCAGTGTTCTCCTTCGACTGGGCTTTGGGCGCCTCTTGGATGGTGGGCGCGGCACCAGCCTTTATGTCCGAATAGGGCGTTCCGCCAACCTGGTCATCCGTGAGCTTCGAGCCCGTAGTGCTTGACTCGGTGGTTTCACTGACATCGAGAACCTTGCCATCCACGCGTGGCGGCGCCGTCTTGGTGCCTTCCGCCGTCTTTTCCGGGTTCCGGATAGGCACGTTCTGCAGGTCGTGATCGTCGGAAGCGTCCGCCTTGCCAGCACCACAGCAGAAGAGGGAGGCCAAGAAACCAGCCTTGCGCGATCGTCGAGACCTCAACGATCCAGATGTGCCCGGTCGGGCAGCATCACGGCCAGCCATACCCTGCGCACCCGAAGATCCAGCTCCTATCCTCCCCGACTTCCTGCTGCCTGTGCTGCCGTTTCTCTTGCGGCTCGCGTTGCTACCTCGGGAGGATCTTCGCGCCGGTTGTGGTGTTGCCGTCGCTGTCGTCGTAGTCGGATGGGTCGCCGTTACGGGTTCGGTAGAGGGTGTGTTGTTGGTCACTGCCGAAGCCGCTGGAGGCTCCACTTGTGTTTTTTCTGTGTTGACCTCCGCTATGGAATTCTCCGCCATTTGTCAATTGGAGTTGGATAAGCAATGCCCCCCTAGCACAGTAATTAGCCAAACTTCACGTGAGGTAGACCTGACGGCGCCAGAGCTTCATGTCTCAAGTCGTGAGATGTCCCTTTCGCTCTCATAAGACGAGGGCAGGGGGTTCCACGCACAGGTATAGACGTATGTTTGTTAGGATGAAGGAGATGACAAGACTCGATGTAAGATTGGTGGTGCTGGGCAGGTCAATGCCGTGGTTCTGAGGTGCGAGTACTCGATGGAGGCTGGGAGCGGGAGGTGGCACCTACCAAATTGCAACTGTCGTAGTGCGATGGGTGAGATGATTGGGCTCTGAGCCCGGGAGCGCGACCGGCGGCGCGCAAAATGTACAAACACGGCGGTTCACTGAGGATAGCAGCGAAGCCGTAGCAATTGCCGTTTGAGTCGCAACGCAAGCGATGGTCGTGATGAAGGTGTAGATGCTAGAGTGTAGAGGTTGGGGGTAGATGGAGCAGGCACGGTGAAGCAGGTAGAAGAGAGGTACGCCAAGAATATGTCCGTTGAGGGCAAATTGGGGGATGGAAGGACTGGTGTTAGGTGGCCACCTTAGGGAAGAGAGTGTGGGAGAGTAGAATGGTGGTGTGTTAGCAGTGGGAGCTACTCCCGCTCCCGCTGTTGCTTGTGCCGTTGCTCTTTGGGGGGGGGGGGGGGGGGGGCTTTTCCGCCTCCCGTCCTGCCAAAGAGCAGATCTAAGCGCGGCTGGCGGCTGGCCGGATCACAAACGCCCAGTCACTCCAGTGGATGAGATTTTGCTGGAAGTTGAAATCCTTGCCGGAACATGAGCAGCATGTAACAGCTGATGGAAGCAAATAGAGCAGAGACCTTGATGTCTCGTGAATGTACAAGGCGCAAGAATGTGAGGTGATATGAGGATGGGAACGAGGATGCGTGTGGCGGAAGACGTCAACCGGTGCATGTACTACGGCGCGAACAGTAAGCAGGACAGGCCAGTCGCATATTATTGCGGGCACTACTACCACCTCACGCAATATCCTGCAATGCTACTGGGCAGAACTAGCAAGGTGGGAGCTGCGAAAGAGCCATAAGGTGTGGGGATGCTGCTGCTGCTGCTGTTGCTGTGATAGCAGCTTACTGTAGAGCCGGACTAGAGCACATCAGTCATCCATTCGCGGCCCGCGAAACCAACGGTGATAAAGCAAGCAAGGATTGAGGCATTACAGTTGAGCACGGTAGGGATGGACAGAAGGACGAGAGCAGGGAAAATGGTGAAAGTGGAGGTGGAAGAGGACGAGGAGGAGGGAGAGGAGGAGATTCAGTTGTGTGGGTGTGGATACCGCAGTCGCTACGCAGGCGTGAGGGTGGGTGTGGACGGCTTGGAGATTGGGTGGATGGCCCTAGATGAGAGCAGAGCAGAGCAGGAGGGGGGGGTGCCAGTAGCAATCGACGGGGCCGTCTCTACTTTGTGGCACCGCGTGGTCGCCATCATTTCGCGCTAAATCTCCCCATGAGCATGAGTTTTAGGGGGGTGAAGGGGAGCTCAAGGACGGAGGTTGGGATTCCCTCAGGTGCCAGTGAGGAGGGGTCCAACTAGAACAGGGAGTCCTCCACCAGAAGCATGAGGGGGCTTCGAAGGAGCAAGGAGAGCCCACGTCGCAGCCGGCCAGCGGCCCGTACGCCGCAAAATTTTGGCGCCTGACTAAAATCCAGTTCTAGCCGGGCTCGACAAGGCTGGCCTCACGAAGACCGCAAGACCGCAAAACCACAAAGTTCAAGGAAGGCACAAAGACGTAAGTGTCACCACAAGAGGTCAGGTTTCTTTTGGAGCGAGAAGTCTAGGAGACTGTCAGAGTAGAAAAAGAAGGGGTCCATGTAGACCAGAGGCAGTATGCTTCCTTACGAATAAATTGTGCCTCGATCGAAGATTCACGTAGCTCGGTACCTACGAGTCCAGTCGACGGGGAAATAAGCTTGACTGGTGTGGTTAGCGTGTAGGCAGAAGGTGGGCAAGAAAGACACCTAATTGACCATTGCAGACCAGCTTATAGCTCTTTCCGCAAGAGATTGACCAGTTGCGACGCGACTTGATAGGCCAAAAAGCAAGTGCCTTGAACAAACAGTGGATTCCGAGGTCGAAAAGAGGGAACGCCAGAAGTCAATTGGCAGGAGTGTGGCAAGAGCGACGACCAGTTGACCCGCAAGCGGATTAGTGTGCCCGTAGACGGAGATGATCTCTTCTTGCTATCTGGAACGCACGCTCCTCCCTCCTGGCTGATTAAACGGTTTGCCCGCGGATGCGAGGGTGTGTGCGTATTACAGTTACGTCGATCGTTCTGCTGGACTCGTTTGCTGGAGACAACTGGTTTTCTCTCCTAAGCCATTTCCGCTTCTATCTGGCCCCGATCAACAGGTGAAAAGAGCAGACATTCGAAACTTAGTCCGAATAAAGCAAGCCAACATTCACTACTGTAAAGTCAGCCATTGAAGACAATAGCAAGTGATTCATCCAGCTCTTATTCAAAGCCTTCTAAAGCCATCAACTCACTTTCGATATCGTCAATACAGATCAATGACTGCTCGCCTTGGTCTTTAACCGCCGACGCACTGCTACGCACTGGTGCTGCATCATTTTGGATACTCAACCCAATTGAGAGAGGCCGTTCCAGTACATTCGAAGTTATCCAGGCGCTTAGAAGAGACGGGCATCTAGACATATAGCCCATCGCCAAAAGACGTGTAGAAAATCTCTTCAACGTGCAGGATCGAGCCTTTGATGGTGCTGGTGGTTCCAATCTTATCATACAGACAGTGCAGCTGTAATCAATCATGGCATGATGCTCTCTCATTCTTCTCTACTATTCATCTTATGAGCCTGCTCAACAACGCGCTCAATCGACCGCTATTGTGGCAAAGAGCGGAGAAAGTATGTACGTCAGGATCAAAAGTGCCAGTGATTCTATTTGACCCTATGGTGTTGAATAATCCTCTCCGTCAAGCGAGTCGCCTGCTACACTTCTTCGAAGTAGACTCGATGTTTACACGCCATATTGGTCTTTCGTGGTTTTGTAAGTCTGTTGCTATTCGGGATCCCCTGACCGGTTCACGCGGATGTCTTTTCGTCTCCGTTTGTTTTTTTTTCAAGGTTTCAAATTGAATTTGCTGATAGACGGGAAGCCTGCCGATATAACTAGTCCCTATGTGCGACCCCGTACCCTGGACCTACCAAGGTGGCTAGACAGATCTGAGTTGGCACATACGTGTAACCTTTGTATGTCCAAGCAATGGTTTAACATGCGAACAGTTCGAGCATCTGCTATTGGCTATCAGCAATGCCGTAGACAGCGCCATCACCGGGTGTTGTCCTGTCTCACAACAAGGCTCTCAGCTGTGCTGAAGAACCGGTGATCAAAGGGATTATTCCTTTGTACGCGTGCGGCAAGTATGGAGATAAAACGGAACTATCAGCTTGCACAAGACATTCGGCAGAAAATCCCTGCACTTGAGGAACTCCCAAGAATTCCCCTAAAGATCGTCAATTAAGCAATACACAAGCAAGCGGGTATCTCAATTGAGATCAAACTTCCCAAGTTAGGGCTGTGGCGAACAAGCAGGAAGAGAATGATACAGCAGGCAATATTAGTAAACTGAGAGTTGGTGTGAAACCTTGCTTCACAAGTAAATAAGAAAAAGAAAACAAGAAAAGAAAACAAGAAAGGAAGAGAAAAGGAAAAGCGCTTGAAAGACTCGAGTATTGGCAAATCTGAAGTGAGCTTCAAAGCATGAACACCCGAGAACCTACCTACCCAGGTAGATACCTAGTTGAGTAGGTAATTATTCGAACATCATAGGTGAGAATATTCACTACTAGTGGTATCCATTTATCTTGACCTGAATACTATAACCTACAAGAATTTTGCATAATTTGCAGCACGTCACTCACCTGGGTACCAAGGTACCCAGATAATTACCTGCCTAGAAGCCCGGCAGAGACAATTGTTAGGCCAGGCTCGAAAAGATTCTGCTCGTCACACGTAGACCACACTTATTTTATCTGCGAATGGGGTCTTCGCCACTACTGACTGGCCAGATCTATTTTAAACTGTATGGGACAGAAATGCCACATAACTTCGGAGCAAAGTTTGTAGCATGTTGCAAATTCATCGACGCAGCTCTCAGGACGGGCTACTCTTCGTGAATCAATTGCATTGACACCGCCATCCCAACTCTAAGATCGGTGCGTGAGATCCGTTCCTAGTTGCAATGTCAACCGCGTTCATTAATATAGGCAAAGCTACTATGTAATTTATCTATGATATCAACGGTACCTATTTGATATTCACTGACTCTGCACGTGTCAGTATACCTTTTGCACAAAGCAAAGAAGACCAGGATGATACTTACCCTATTGAGAACTTGATGATGGGTATGACAGTTTCCATAGAACATGGTTTATTGCGCATTGAGTTTAGACTGACTTGCATGAGCACGGCAACTTTCAACCTGACAATTTCTGCTTGCAGGCTGCGAGAGACTGTGCCTGCTGATACGCAAGACGCGGTCGTCTTGTCAGCAAATTGTAACGTTAAACGGCAGCTGCAACTCGCAATGGTCTCATGCAAGTAAAAATGTGAGTGACCTTGGGCTGGCTAATAGTCCTACAGCTGATTGACTACCTAGGTACCTAGATAGGTAGGTAGGTCTACAGCATAACAGCAGTGTTCCAGAGGTGTATGTACTGTAGGTACTAGTAGTTCAAGTAGGTATTTGAGATTGCGGAGCGGCCTTGGTGGTGAACAGCGCTAGTGCCAGAGTCTGAGGGGGCCGACCGTCTGGACCGCCGCCTCCCCATCCCCCCCCCATCCCGCCTCGGGGGGCAGATCGAAAAGAGCTGACGCGGTTGTGACCTATACAGCCAAATATCGGCTGCTTTCTTGCTGTGCCACGGTACTGTCTTGCTCTTTCTCGCCATCCTCCTGCTGTACTGCGCCCTGATTCCACCATCAACCCGCTGCTCTCCGCGGCCGCAGTTGTGCCGGCTGCCGATCCAGCCGGTGCTGCATTGTATGCGACTCTTCAGTGTGGACCTCTATCGCATAGTAGTAACTGTAGAACGGCGACACTTTCTTCGTCTTCCCCTCCCACAAGTGTGTCTACGACAATTACCATCGCCACTTCTTACTCCGTCTTCACGCTAATCTCTTTCATTATTTCCTATCCTTCATCTTGAGCATCAAGTATCAGCTTCTTAATCTGGCAGTATGCCAATTCTCAACGTCCACCGATTCTGACCCATTCGAGATCGCCACTATCGCCAACCGTCCGTCGAAACCTGTGTATCCGCCCTCCGCCTTATCAGGTGTCGTTGACTAGCCATGGCTGGTACAACCGTGAACGTTGTTGCTTTGGCATACAGCGCTGCTCCACCAAACGCGCCAGCTAATTATCATACTTTGAATGTGAGTTGTGCGTGAGATTGAGAGCGTGCAATCGAAAGAGCATGGGCATGGATTTGGACTGATTTGGAGTGGCGGAATATCAGAGCTTTGGCTTCACCAGGATTCAGAACAGCTTTCAGACCATCTCAGCGAACATTCGACAGTCCGGCGCCGATATCGAAGGTCTCTTGTTTGTCCCAACCTTCGACCCTAACGATCATAACAACAACTGCTACAACTTGACCTCGCAATACGTTCCCCAGAATGTCACCACGCTCAGCCAACTACCCCAGGGGAAACAGTTCGCCTTCATCGCCTACGCACCCTGGTCAAATGATAGCGACTGCGTGTTCAGCTATCTCAACGCTGCTAGGGCACAAGATGCTCGTGCTTTCGTCACATACCTGCCGTGGAACATTGACACGTCCAATCAGTCTGCTGCTGCCGCCCCGAACTCTAGCGACCCCGTTTGGAGTCTGGGGAACGCAGGCGCATGGATGAACGATTACGGCTTTCCCGTCTATGCGCTCAACAGTAATGACGGCGACTATCTCACCACCCAGCTCGATCGCTATAGTGGCTCCTCCAACACCACGCCAAGCCTCCAGCCTGGCGATCTCGCTAACCTCGGTTCGAACCCTTCGGTGCGCCTGTACATGCAGGTTATGACCACCAACATGTCACCGTTGCCTTCACTCTGGGTTTTCTTGCTAATCGTTGTCGCTGTTCTGGTTGGCGTACTGCTCCTGTCATCTGTCGTGATGCGCGTTGTCCAGCGTCGGCGTCGACGAGAGTTGCGTGCCTTGATTGCGAGTGGCGAGGTGAACCTGGAGGCGCTTGGTATCGGACGGGTAAAGGTCACGCACGATCTCCTGGACAAGATGCCCCTTTACATTTACGTCGAACATGATGACACTCCCGGAGCTCCGCATGCCCCACCCCCCGAGACCTCTGATGAGGCTGGCGAAGGTGCGACAGCGGGTGGAGCTGAGGCATCAGCTTCGGAAAAGCGTCGTCGCTTCGCACTTTCACGCAACTTCTTCATGAGGGGAAAGACTGGCCGTGGTTCGGCGGCAACGACCCGAACACGACTCCCGTCTATCCTCGAAGAGAAGACCGTCTCCTTCCCTCAAGATACATGCGTTATCTGCATTGATGAGTTCGAGAACCACGTCACCGCTGTCAGGTGGCTGCCTTGTGGTCACGCCTTCCATCCCGCCTGTATCGACCCACTGCTGCTTGAGTACAGCTCGCTCTGTCCAACGTGTAAGCAGTCCGTCCTGCCCAAGGACTATGTGCCAGAGGTCACCAACGTCATGGTGCGCAGGCAGCGTCTCATGAACCGGCTCAGGGAACTGGAGGCACGTGAACGTGCACACGAGGATCGCTATAGAAATGGGCCGGCACACTTCCGCGGCATTGGACGATTCTTGCCCAGGCTTAACGACGGTCAGGCTCGGAACAGCACGACGGACAATGCTAGCAACAACGCAAGCGCCTCTCCACCTGTTGAACTGCAGAATGTCAGCAGTGGCAGCAACAGTAACAACGCTGCCGCTGCTTCTTCTGCAGCAGGAGCAGAAACAGCGGCTGCAGCAACACCAGCGACGGCAGGCTATGATGCAAGTGCAGCTGAGCCCACTACCGGGCGGCGAAATGCATCTACTGCTTCGGCCACCGCCGGTGGCGAAGCAGCACGCCGTCCGGAAGGCGTCAGCCGCGAGGAATGGGCGCGGCAGAGGGCAGAGGTCCTAGTCGGCACGAATGAGACAATTGAAGAGGCAGAGCAACGAGAGGAGAGGAGAATGCCATTGTGGCGAAGAGCCCTTGGCCCTATCTTTCCTACATTGAGGTCTTGAGCAATTCCTTCGTCCTCTGCAGAAAATGGTGCACCACAGCAAAATGAGAGCATATTCAGCTGGCGTTAAAGGCATGGTTATGGTTGAAAGAGACACAGCAGCGAAGGTCGGGAAATCGAATTGATGAAGATACCCCAGGGCAGGGATGCATTTATGTACATAATGATTAAATTGTCTGTTTGAAGGTAGAACATTGCCAAGTGAAAGAGCTTTCAACGCTGCAGATTGTGTTACGTGTTATGTCTCCCTCAATTTTGTGCACAGAGACTTATTTTGGCAATTTGGTCGACGCCAATTGGCTGTGGTCATGCAGGCCTGTTTCAACACGGAGGCATTTCAAGAGCTTGACTCTCAGCTACCTCTTGAACGCATAGCTGTGGAACCGCAATAGCCTATGGTCCGCTTTGATTGCATCTTTGATCAATCGACGTGAAAGGAGGACCCACCACTTCCCTCGACATTCAGGTGGATAATCGACCTTGTCAGTGTGTCCAACCTATTCGAGCTGTTCAGGCATCAGCCAGGTTGCTTCAAGCAGACTTCAAATTGATGAGCAAAGCAGTAGCTAAATTCATGGCTTGGACTTGAGCCCTTCGTATCGAGTCCTGTCGTCTAGAACAGGCCAGTGTGTAATTTAGCTGCCTAATCGGAGCGTGTTTCTGCACAGACGTTTCTACAAAGACAGCTAGAGGCTGAGACGCTTAGACCATAGAAGGTGCAGCTTATCGGGTAAAGTTTGCGACGAGCGCCTCACCAGTTGAGGCTTGGACTTGTGCACAGCCACCGGGTAGCTGGCAAGCTGGTGTGCCTTTGTGTGACGTCGCTCCTGCCATTGGTTTGGAGGGCCAGACGGCAGGTGCGCCTGAGTGCGACGAGGAGTCCGAACATGAGGCAGGAGCAAGCCATCTTGAGGAACGGATTACATGCAAATCTCTTAGTGCGTATCTGCATCATATTGTCGACAGTCTCCAAATCTCCGCTGTAGCGACTCTCAATGCCAGTGCTGCTCCATTACCTCAATCTGTCTGCCTAATACCGCGCACATTGCGCCGGTGTCGAGCGAGTAAGACGGACACTGATGTTGTCAACAGAGGCAGGCTGTCTTCTTACATATTTGACCATTGACCTTCCAGCCATTTGTCCAATCCAAAGAGTCATTTCCGTCAACGTAAAGCATTGTTTCGGTCTTTTACCCATCCATACAAGACACTCTGCACTGGACGATTGCGATCATGCTTGTGCAGCCTCCTATCTTTGCGAACAACCCATTTCAAGGTGAAAATTGTTGAATCTTGGCCAACTGTTCCAATAGCGATATGCTGGGATAGACTTCAGAAACGAGAGAACATCGACATCATCGACGGTTGAACACGCACAGTCCTTCAAAAGCTGCTGCCAGCTGAAAAATTACAACTTCTACTATCTTTGCCTCTCTTACTCTAGGTTTTTCCCAAGTCTTCCTCAGCCTCGCCACACCTCTCCCAACAAAAACCATGTCAATCAGCATTCAACTCGCCCAGAGGCAGCCGGTATATACCAACCTCGACGTTGTCAGTGGTCGCATACTGCTCGGCCTCAGTCGTGAGGAATCATTCACCGCAATTAACGTCAAACTCGAAGGGGAGAGCCGCACACGGCTCGCCCATCCTCTCGGCACCAGATCAGGAGACAGGGGCGAAACCGAATTTGAGCTTCACAAAGTAGGTCACCGTCCCTGCTACGCAACAGCTTGTCTTGGTATTGTTTGCCTCGGAACTTCAGTTGCGTCACGTATAGTGTCACGGGGGTTTCCGAGCTGCCCTGATGTAATTGTATCTGTGAGACTATTCAGCCTACTTGATCATCCTTGGCTTGCATCTAGTCGGACCTGTACCCTAGCTTGCCGAACCTCTGACATGCATAAAGTCTGCTCTGGTTTCGCGTGTTCAGCCTTGACCTTTATGAGCAGGCTTTGAAGCTTCGAATCCGCTGGGTCAACTAATGTGAGATGACCTCAACTAAGACGGACTGATCTATCGCTCGAGGCTTTTACTCATTTTGTTGATCACAGAGGAGACTCCGAACTAATTATTTGTATAGATACTCTATCAAGTCGCCGTTGTTTTTCCTACAAATCCCGTTCTGGGAGCAAAAGCCTATACTCTGCCACGAGGGCAGCACGAATTTCCCTTCTCTTTCAAGATCCCTTTCAACAATGCCTGCAATCCATACAATGTCAAGACACTGAAAGTCGGAGGGCTTGCTGTTGATATGCGAGATAACAATCAACATGTGAAGCGGACTTTGCCGCCAACCTTGAGTGGCTTTCCGGGAGAAGCAGAGGTCAAATACTTCATCAAGGTCACCGCTGAGAGGCCGTCTTTTCTCAAAGAAAATTTTCGCTCGGTAAGCAAGATCAACCCGCCTTTCTACAACGTTACCGACTCTCTAGTGACTGACAAAGGTCTCTCTTAGCAAATTCCGTTCAAATTCCTACCCATAGAACCGCCTCGTCCTCCAGCAAATACACGAGAGACATATGGTCGAAGAAAACATCAATTCGCTCCATACAATGGACCACCACAAGGGAAGTTCACGTTTCGCAAACAATCAACCTCATCTGCAGATGCCACACCTCCATCTGTCAGTGTAGACGCTCGCCTCCCTGATCCGACCGTATTAACCAGCAATGAGCGTCTGCCTCTGCGCGTGCTGGTGACAAAGCTCAATGATACCACCGAATCGATTTTTCTGAGAAGTTTTCAAGTGACGTTATGGGCTCACACGCGGATCCGGGCACATGCGCTGGAGAGGCTAGAGGTTACAAGTTGGATCATCTGCAGCTACGCTAATATGAGCGAGCTGCTAGTACCTGAAGATCCCGGCGTTTCTACCTACGATGGCGCAAGCAGCTCTTCGCCAGACGCAAAGGATGGCAGCAGCAATGGCGCTAATTTGTACCCGATGCTGGTACCGAACAGACTGTGGGCACAGACGCCGCTACCAGCCTCAGTCCCCCCTTCTTTCTCGACTTGCAACTTGACTCGCTGGTACGAGCTCGAGATCAGCGTCGGCCTTTCGTGGGGAAGCGTTGGGAACATTCGCCCAGAGCTGACAGTGCAGCCTATCCGGTTGCCGGTAAGCGTATACAGCGGTATCGCGCCATCGCCTGCGCTCATCTCTGCTGCGAATGCAGCAGCCGCAGCCGCAGCATCCCAACGACCGCCCCCGCAGCCTCCGAGACCTGGTGCAAGACCCGGTGCATCTCCTGTGCAAGGCGCCAACGCGCCTGGAGTCGTGCCAGCGGCTAGCCCTGCATCAACCTCCAATGACCCAGGAGCAGCAGGACCCAGCAGCTCCCAAGCGACAACGGCGCCGGCGCCGCCATATGATGAGCCACCACCGAGCTACGAGGATGCCCTTGCCGACGATCTGGCGCCAGTGGATGGCCCAAGGCGGGATTATCAGGTAGCCGACAGCGCACCTGTGACTGATGGAAAGAGATGAGGAGAAATGGGAAGTAATCGGAGCATGAAGGGCACAAAATCTGAGGCATCTGACCCACCTCAATATTCAATTGTCGCTGTTGCTGAATGCTACCTACCTAACTAAAATACTTGGTCAAGCAATCAACGCTTAGTTCATATGAATGGGATGCTTTTTTTTGGTGAGGATTAGCGTTCCTTCGCAAATAGATATTACATTTCTAGTCGGTGACTCTTGCGAGTTTTCAATGTCTACTTTATGCCTCTTCTATCCCTTCTTATTCCCGAGCCCACAACTCCTCTAATGGTGAAGTAACGAGCATAGGCACGTTTGCAACGCCAGATCCTCACCCAAGATCTATACCTCTACATCCCTTGTTTCCACAGCGTAACTTCATCCCACCACGCCTCTTACGCATCGCCATCTCCGCGCCCATGTTTTCCAGTCTCAGCTCGAAAATCCGATCTATACCCAAGATGTTGCCATCGCTTCTCTTGTGATCAACATAGCCACGATCACCGGTTGGTGTTCCGTTTCCTCCAAGCTGTTTGTCTCGGCCTCAGTCTGCACACCGACTCGCGCTCTGAACATCGCCTAAATCCTGTCGGAGACGATACAGCGAAGCGAGTAGGTCGGTGTACAGTGTTGTCAGATCTGATGTGACGCGCTGCTCGAGGCTAAGGTTGATGTCGAGCTCAGATGCGACTTCTCGGTGCGAATCTGAGCCTGGGCCTGAGTCTGCAACATACGTATAAGCATTTTGACTGCCGCTACCGCTGCCGCTGCCACTGTCGCTGCCTCCCTTGGCTCCACACTTTTTGCATCCCACTCCTTCCATATCTTCGTCTTGAGTTGTTGCTCCAACAGGCGACCCGGTTTGCTTTCCCTCACCAACTTTCACAATACCTCTCTGGTCTGGCATTTTCAGTCTCTCGAGCCGAGACTTGGCCGCCTCAATCTTCTCGAAGAGATTCGTTGCGTGCTCCAGAACCTCGCCACGAAGCTCATACACGCGTGATGTCAAGGTGTCGATTACCTCACCACCTCCTCGTCGCTTTCTTCCTGCAGAACCTTGGTCAGGCCTGTCAGCCCGGTCAATAAGCATCCGATCGCCTCTAACTCTGTCTTCCTCGCTGCTCCCAGTCTGCGAGGAAATTGGATGTTTGGGATCTCTGCTAGTCCCGACCAGCCAATCAATAAACCGCCAGTGACGCCGAAGCCAAGTATGTTTCATCGCGAGCGTCCACGGCTGGCGCACTGAAAGTGCACATGCGGATTCTGCGGCGTCTAGCGCTGCTGGGATGGATGCGAGACAAGATCTGTCTGTATGTTCACACTCCGCATCCTCGGCGTGGTTACGGTGCGAGAAAGAGGAGGGCAAATCCCCTTGAAAGCCGGTCCATTGCAACAGGAATCGCTGGGTCAGACTGAGTATCTTTTGTGTTGTGAAGTAGCTGTGCCCCTGAGGAGGAACAACAGCGGTGTATAGCTCGACAACGGCGTTGTGGAGCGTCTGGTAGTACATTTGAAGCATTGCGGTCACGTGTAGGAAATCGGAGGTAATACCCTGTTTTGTACCGTGGATCTGTTCGCCTCCTACTAATGCTGGCTTGATTTGTCTCGCTCGTCCATTTGACTGCGCCGTTGCGCCTGCTCTACTCGGGTGAGTTTCTGGTGCACCACGCGAGGAAGGAGGAATCGCCCAACGGTGTCGCGCAGGCAGGTGCTCCCCACGCAGTGCCGCAATGGCGGGTCGCAAGTCCACGTCGGCATGGAGAAGCAGTCGCTCGATAATGGCAAGGTGCGCGGTGATGGCGTGTATTTCTGTGAGTGACGACTTTAAATCGTCTATGTGCGATTGGCTGATAGTGAGAATAAATCTGAGCTGGTCGGTGTACTTGATCGTATCATCGCTGTACAGACTTGGATCGAGAAGAATGCAATTTTCGAGCCAAGATTCGCGCCGCTGCAGCTGCTTTTCGTCTGATAGCCTTAGCAGTGGCTTGGCATCTATAGTTGTGGCCTGATGGGGAGACGGGCTTGAAGGGCTGAGTGTACGGCGGAAGAAGAATATTATGATGGCAATCATTGCGACGAACGCAATCAAGTCGACAGGCTGCAACTTTTCCTTCTCTTTGATTGGCTTCCAAGCCTCATCTCTTGCCTTTGATGTCGTGTCGTAGATCTTTCTTTGGTTCTGTCTTGGCTGCTGACTTTGTGGTCCAGTCTTCACTTTACCATCCGGAACGGATGTTTGAACCTGCTCTTTTGCTTGACTCGTCTGTTCTTCGTGTTGTCTGGTTTTGGATCTTAAACCTGCCAGACCTGCTCGTCGAAGATTTTGTTGAACGTCCAGCTCTGTTCTATGCACGCTCTTAGGTCTCGGTTTGCTTTTGTTGTGCTCCAACCAAGCGAACTCATCTGCCAGCCCATTGCGCTTGCTAGGTATTCGTGAATCATTGTTGCACTGCCTACGCTTGTTGCTGTTCCCACCCTGGCTTTTTCTGGCCGCATCACTCTCACGCCTTTTATGCCGACCCCGAACGTGCTCTTCTGCTTTCGTTTCAAGCCTCTCGAAATTCGCGTCGTTGGTGTCTGCAGCAGCTTTCGCGAAAGTTGTGTTGCTATAAATAGCCTCGTTGTCGCCGTCACTCCCGTCCTCGACGGTCGCTGGACGAGGAATGACCATGGTCGCGCTGATACCATTAGCATTGGTTCAAAGACGAAAGTGTTGCGTTAGGCGCGAGATAGATGAACGCAATGCCAGGCTTCCTTTAGCCATTTTTAGAAGATTCGGGCAGAGCTACTTCACAAAGATACTTTATAAGTAGAGGCCTCAAACAAAGAAGCCGAGCTCTGGGCCACAGCCTGCTTGTGTAACAAAAGGCGACAGAGGTAGCTTCGACTTCACAGTCAGATACAATGAACGCCTGATCTCTTTGTTCCATTTCAAGACTGCTCATCTTTCAAAACCCTTCTTTTGCTAGCATGTCTGCGATACCGAGATATAAAGCGACCGCATTGAACCTGCGTTTCTTGCCACTCATTTCAGCCATGATCCATTTCAACCGATTCGTCCAATTGATGAGATCAAGGTGGCTGACACCCTGCAGAGTGCCCATGTAGCTGCCCCACTTGCTGCTCTCAACACTGACCAGCCCATCATTAGGGCCTTCGATCTGCCGAATGATTCGCTCTGAGGCGTAGAACGCGCTGCTGCCGAACCAAGCTGGCCTAAACTCGGCTCCAAATGAGTAGTACTTGACACCCTCCGACTTGCCATTGCTGCTGGTGATGCGATTCGGGGTTGCAGGGTTAAATTCGCCACACATGTACTGCCTCGTCAATTGCTGCCATGCGCCAGTTGGCACCCCGATGCGCTGCAGAGCACTGTACAGGGAACTCACACGAGATGGCCCTAGTACATCATCCAGTACGTAGTCTGCCATGGCACTGCCACGGTGCGGCGTTGCTATCGTGGTCAGGGACTTGACCTGGATATCGTATGGTTGGAGATGAGTTATCAGATAGCGTGCATCGAGACCGCCCATGCTGTGTGCAATGATGTTGATTGGTGTTGGTTTGGAGGATGATGGATCTTTGGAATGTGGGGAGTGTGAAGAAAATGAAAGCGAAGAACGATCTGGACTCCTCCCCTGCGGCGGATGATGATCAGGGTGATGCTGTTGGTGCACTGCATGCCTGATATGTGATTCTAACGCTTTGGCTCTCTGCTCTATAGTATCTAGAGGTCCGACAGCTGCGGTAATGACGGTGGCCCCAGCTGCGGTCAGAGCTTCGCGAATACCGCGCCAGTATTGAACACCTGGAAGCAGTGGGCCGAGAAGACGGAGCTCATCAAATCCCAATAAGCCATGCGCCAATACGATTGGATATTTGGGCATGTCTAAAGAGTAAGCGCTGGAGTTAGCACAGATAATGTTTCCTTCGACAGTGGTAAACATGTGGAGGCCCGGAGAGATTTAACGTGACATCAAGTGTGCAGAAACAGGCAACTGAGCTTTGACATCTTCCGTACAAGGAAACTCTCATGCAATGAAGAGGCTGGGATAGACTCTCACTTACCATATTTCTCTCTGAGCAGCGCATACTCATTCATCACTGATTCACTGGCATGTTGCGTGCGAGTTGCCGGCTTTTCTAGCTCGGCAGCTTCAGATGATTGTGTCGTTGTGCTCTGTTCATTGCTGCCCACTGCCTTCGTAGACAAGCGTCTTATGGCGACATGGCCGACCAGCGCGCACGTAGAACAACCCAAGGATCGAGTAACGGCAGGTTTCTTAATAACAGAGCGCAGAAAGCTCAGCTGTTTCAGCTGCATCGAAAAGGTCGCCAGTCTCATAATCCGTGCAAGAGACAACAGTTGATGTTACAGAATCAGGCGTTAGGCATTTGATTAGTTCGTGAAACAAACCTCAGTAATGTCATTATCAAAATCGACTTCAAACGTTTACAAGAAAGCATACTGAACAATGCATACTGAACAAAGCAAATGACCTTGCGGGCTTCTCCACTAAAACCAAAAAATTTATGTCTGTAAACTTCGAATTCGAGAAGAACAAAATAATTTCCGACCCGGATGAGACTCGAACTCACAACCTCGGCATTAACAGTGCCACGCGCTAACCAATTGCGCCACCGAGTCAGTTGCGGATTTGATGCGTAATTTATATTTATATACTCAAACAAAAATGCTGTCAGAGGCTAAGCACGACAAAGACTAAGCTGAACACATCAGGGTATACATGAGCACGTACTTCGACATCGCCTAATCAGGTACCTAGGTACCTACCTAGCTGTTTGGGAAGGCGCATATTGAAAACGCCCACAGATCAAAGCATTACACTAGCCCTTGCATCAACTTGATTAATAACAAAGCTGATGGGGCTGGTAACTATTTTTATAAGCCGAGAGGTGCCAAAGCTATAGAACGGAATTCCTCTAGCCTCATGAACAACAAAAATTGTGGCGGTCCTTTGCATCTGTCAGCCAGCTCCAAGTGAGCCTAATCTAGAATCAAGGTTCCCGTCTTCTCCTGCATGAGGAAGCAGATAAGTGAGATCTCAAGACCTGCGAAAATGCTGACGTCGTCAGTCCATTCGGTAAAACGATCACCCAAATGTGTACACATTAGACGCCAATTGGCGCGCTGGGCGTGCTTCTGCCAAGCAGTGCATGTCTATCAGATTAGCTCAATCGCACTAGTCGCCGCTAGATTTCCCTTTCTCTCCGTGTGCTAACACTTTTTGGTGCGTAAATATCGCTGTTGAAGCGGGTCGACCACCTCTTCAATCGATTTCGCCTGTCATCACTTCTTTCCAATCGATTCAAAGTCTTTGCAAGTTGAAGTCGATCAACGCCTCTCCCATCAAACAACCAGTTCATACGATGAAAACTTTGAACTTTATCCCTTCTTGCTGATATCTGCTCACTGCGAGGCTGCTCGATTCATTGCCGCTATGATGTCTCAAGGTTGAGCGCAAATTCGTGACTTCTTCAAAGTACTGCTCTCTTACACGGAGTGGAGTTGGATAATAATAATTCGAATCTAGTGTGCCGATGCGGCGGGTTTTGACGCGCTGCCACCGGTTATCGCCACCGTCAGTGTCATGGGTAGCCTCCAGGAAAATGGCGGCCCTGTTTCCATCAACAAGGCAGTTAAGCGGTATCGATAGCTTGCTCGCGATTTGCTCACTCCTCTTGTGATAGGTCTCGATTTCAAGACCCTTGGCTGTCACTCTTAGCGGCTCACGATCAAAGAAAACGTCAATGGTGATATCCCGGCCTCTGCATGCAGCGAAATACTCGGGTCCTGGTGCCAAGGCAGTCGAGGGTGAGTAAATTGATCCTTGCGTTCCTGCCTCATTGTTCGTACTGTCAGCTTCATCAGTACTTTTCTGTCTCGACCAGAGGAAAATGGTCTCGTCACTGTACAGTGAGATTATTTCCTTTTGGAGGCGGACAAATGCCTTCCGACCTTCGCCGTAGAGCATGGTCAGATTGACATCGAACAGGCCGAAAGCCGCATATGCCATGTCTTCATTCCGTGTTGTAGTCCTCTGCGACAGCCAGGAAAAGCGTACCGCTACTGGAGTTGAGTAAATCTCTTCCGGGTTGCCAAAGCAGTCTGGCGAAATTCCCGTGAACTCGCTGATGGTCTCAGCAAGCTCCGTTCTGTCACCCAATATCTTCCAGTCCTTGTCGACAAAGGTTTCATGTCTGGGTGCAAGGAGTTCCTGCAATGTCCAGGCACGGGTGAACCAGAGACTTTTTGGTAATTGCTCATCCATATGCTTCAGCTCAACGTCGTTCATCAAGACGATGCAGAGCGTGGACTGCTCGTACCAGCGGAACATAGAGTTGAGGGCCTCCTGTAGCTCGGCGCTGCTGGTCTTGTCGATACAGCACGTGTCAACCCAGACGTAGTCCTCTGAGCGAGACATGACTTCCTGGCACATGCGAACCACCTTCTTCACCCCACCTGGACAACTACTGCTCAGAATCTTCTCCTTATCGCTGCCATGATCCTTGATCCTAGCAGTGAAATCTTGCAACGATGTCTCTTGGCCAACCCATCGGTGAGATAGAGTGATGTATGGAGGCGCTTGATCATCCAAGAACCAGCCCAACTCGAGTGTATGCTTATTGACGAGCCTCATTTTAGGGTTGACTAACAATTGGATGATATTTGGTGTGCGTCAAATCAAGAACGGTCTCGTCTGATCAAATACCTCACATTCTGAAAGAGGTTCAAAAGAAAGTAGAAGGTAATCCCAGGATACTGAGATACCGATCTGTCATTCAGCTTATCCAAGTGGCGTACATTCTGGACACCGTTGCAGCCAGTTCGACAGGCTCTGACCCCGCTCGTCGCTCTGTCGAAGGTGGACACGATGCTACCAATCAGTAGCACAGTCGCGCTCTCCCATTCCTAGAGCCTTGGAGACGGGAATATCATTCCTGTCTGCAGGAAAGGAGAGCGAAGAGAAACATTCTGACAGTCACAATCAGGAGATACCAAAACTGTTCTGGTTGGACACATACATTGTAATCACTGAGGCTTTCTACATGTTTTGGACGTTAAGCTTACCAGCAAGCTATGAGCCAAACGTCTGGGCCGTCTTATACCCCATTTGTAAGGAAAGACTTCTTCAATCTCAACTACAAGTATAACTACTATCATTAATGGGAAAGGCGCGCATAAAAGTGTTTGACGTGGTACATAGAATGATACTTAGTGTAGTGGTCCATATATGTCTTGCTACCATTGTAGGTACTGATGGATTCGTCCTCGGCGGAACGCGTTTCTGGCCTACTGCGAGGCATACTTTCGCCGCTGTTACGGGCTTTTTAGCTTCCGGCCCACGGGGCACTCATCTGACACTTCCGACCGCATGTATGCGAGGACTAATCAAATCAGTGCTGCACCATTTCACGTAACACCGCGATCCGGTCGTAGCAGCCACTCGGAACATGTTAACAGGTGGATGTGGTCAAAAGTGCAACACAGCGTCATGTTGAAGCCAAAGGCAGCGACAAAGGTTTGTTGTAGTCTGAAGAGTTGAGAACATCAATCGACAGCTGTGTATATTATACTGCGTTAGATTGTCTGCTGTGAGCAACACAAGTTGATGAGCAAGTGTTCCTTGAGCGGCATGCACGGTATAGAAACATTTGAGCCGGGATATCGTCGACCATATGATCACAAAATCAACAAGTGTGAAACGTGACATGTTCATTCTCATTTCACCCAATTGTAATTGGTGCCGGCAGTACTATGTCTCAGATTGGTATAAACTCTTCCTCATTAGAAGCAACGTGCGTTCATCCTGAAAAGATCTTACTTAAATCGGTTCACAGATTGCCTGTCTCACACTCAGACGCAACCAGACAGGCCCAAGCAAGCTACGAGCTAGCGTCGTCGTTGTAAAATTGCTTCAGCAACCCTCCTTCAAATCTTAGCCGGGGTGATTCTCTTGCCGGTATCGTCAAAACGGATCTGGGTACCCGTGACAAGGGCCTCTTGAAGGGCACAGCCAATTTCGACAGCCCGCACAGCGTCCCTGAGTTTGAGAGGCACAGGCTTGTTGTCGAGACAAGCGGCAGTGAACTCATTCGATTCGGTGACAAAGGCCATCTCGAAGCGGTCATAGTAGTGCTGTGGTATCTCTTTGGTGACGCCACCTGCATGTGCACGACGAACCAAGTTAATCTGAGGCTCCATGTTGACGGCGAGCTTGCCTTCAGTGCCGATGATCTCGGTTGTATCCTCTTGCCCATGGGCCATCATGCGTGAGCAGAAGTAGTTTGCCATGCGACCGTCCCAGAACTCAACGATGCCAACAGCGTTATCGTAGTCTTTATGCTGTGCCAAAGCCGGCTGTATAGCCCTGAGACCATACGCTGACACGCTTTTGATGCGACAGTCACCACCAAAGAACCACAATGTCAGGTCAATGTCGTGCACCTTGAACAGCGTACGTGTTAGACAGGCACTGGCTTGAAGACAAACACAACGACCTTTCAACTCAAGAAGCTCACCGACATATCGACGAAACAACCACCAGACCAGGCAGCGTAGTCGACAAAGAATCCGGATGGGTCATGCTTGTCACATGTCTGGCTGCGCACAATGACCGGCCGACCGATGCTGCCATTGTCCATTTTCTGCCAGGCGTCACGATAAGATGCGTCGAAGCGTCTAGACAAGCCACACATGACCTTCAGGTCAGGGCGCTTAGCGGCTGCTGCGACGACGTCTCGACACTGATGGGCTTCAGGTCAGCCCGTTATGTTCATCAGCTTCTTCACCCCTCAAAAAGGGTTTCTTTGATCATGGGTGTGCTTACGATTGAGACTTTGGTCGACAGTGGCTTTTCACATAGCACATGCAGGCCCTTCTCTATTCCCTTGATGGCTTCTTCGGCGTGGACGTTTGTAGCAGTGCTAACAATGAGGGCCTCGAGGCAGGACTGCTGCAGCATGTCATCAAAACTGGTGCAGACCTTCACTCCCCATGGCTCGAGGGCAGTCCTAGCCCAAGCGATTTCGGCCGGGTCAGGACTGAAGACGGCCACGAGGTCGGCTCGCGGCGTGCGAGTCAGGAAATTGATGGCATGGCGTTTGCCCATACGGCCAAGGCCTGCAACAGCTGTCTGAAGCTTCCTCGGTGCCATGTCGGGTTTGTTTGCTGATGATGACAAGGCAAAAGACGGGCAGGCTTTTCAGAGGAACCGGTAATGATAGCAGATTTCTGATGTGAGCGAGAAAGAACAAACGAGTCCGAGAACTGGAGATCAATTTGAGTTCTTTTCAGGTCCATCTTTATAACGCTTGTCATCATCTTCTCAGATGCAAGTCGTCTCCGGTTCCGCTGATCACCATATCACAAACCCTTGCTCTTCATCCCGCGTGCAGCCATGACCGTGCAGCCATGACCGTGCAGCTTGATGGTGGAGACATCTCCCATCTTAAATTGAGCTCAAGGCGGTTGATCATTGTGTAGAATATGAAGTATGTCCGAAATGCTGTAGGCAATGCTCTCTCGTGTGCATCGACATCCCACGCACTCGGTAAAGTTGCCAGCCAAGAACATGGAACTAGTACAGGAGCTTGAGCCAGCAGGTTGACGACTAAGGATCGCCATGCAGGGCGACTTCTCTTTCCCTAGCGGTGCAGCATGCATATCTACAATCTTGTCGATTAAAACAAAGCCCGAGCCTAACAGGAATAGTGCAATTGATCTCAAGATGTCCCGGGCAGACCTGCAGCGCGACGCGGTGCAAAATAAAAGTGAAGGCGAATGTTTGTCTTGGCCTTGGAGTGATCATCGCAGCTTGCATAACGGGTCGCGCAGACAAGATGGAAAGACATCCATCGGCAATTTTCTTTTCCGATCATTTGGCAGAAAATCTGAGCTGTCACCACATTCTGCTGTACATGAAAGCTCACAGATGCTACCAAAAGGCTGCAGCTCAGAAAGCTACGGACAGTTAGGTAACATCTGGACAGGCAAACTTCCTAACATTTGAAGGTATCGAAGCTCAATCTTCCTGCTCGGACTTTACTCAATATAGTATCACACAGCGGCAGGAGTTCCTTGATGTGGAGACGAAAAGTATGTTTTGCACAGACTTTCTTCGAAGGGCGTCTCCAATTTGCGGGCTGATCCAACCATACACATATCACGATTGAAGTAAAGTAAACTGTTCGAGTGTTTCCTTACTACTGAAGTCGTGATGATGATACTTTCCCTCTTTTGCCTCCTCGAAATCACCGATCAAGCAATCATGTGAAACTTCCATACAGCTACTGTTATACTGACAAGAGTTTGCAAAGATCTTGAAGATGTTGGCAGGTATAGCCAGCTGAGACTGTGGGCTTTGCGGGTATAGCAGTCCTTCTTTCCGTGGTATCGAAGCAAAGCACACAATCATGAAAGGATTGTGGCCCTAATTCGACTGACAATTTGGCAGATGCCATCCAAATTTAAAAAAAAAAAAAAAAAGTAAAAGTGAACAGTTCATTGAATAATCCAATGAGACTAGTATCTCCTAGTAGCTAAGTTTCGTCTATGCAGTGAGGAAAGATCTGTATTCAATAAAGAGGAATTCGGGAAAGATATTGGGTTTTCTAAGTCCCTAGGTAGTTGATAATGACAAGATTCCAAACGGTAGCTATTTCAATTTCAAGCAGTTTGTCTCGTGTTTGATATTCTGCAGCCTAGGAAGCTGGCAAAGTGCGAGTCAAAGTGTAGGGTGAGACACAAGAATGTCGATAGCTCAGTAAAGTACATTATCAGATACCTAGATACGTACCTTTCCACTTGGTCTGTTGAATGCAAGTGAACTCATTGCTAGTAGAGAGCGATTTCCTGGTGCGACTTCCGGGATCGTCAACGGCTGACGCCCAGGTGTGCCAGGTACTGTAATAGCGGGCATGCAATTCGCTGGAGCTCGCGCCCGACGTTCGCTAAAAAGCTAATCGCGCCCGGGGGAAGAGGGGGAGCTCGATGATGACCTCATGCAACAGCGAATAGATGTCAACACCTTGTCAGCACCATGCAGGATTTGGTACATTTCATAAGTACCCGGCCACGGGAGAGCTGTCAACGTCTGCTAGTATCTGTACATATGGTGATGCGCGTAAAGCGACGCGTCGACATTCTCTAGCAGATTGTTTTTGACTTTCAGTTTTGCAGTATATTTCTCACACCATTTGGGACGCTATTGCAGCTTGATTTAGCCTGCTTTCACCCAAACGACAGCTCGATCTACGCGGCCTTGAGCAAGCCCAAGTACCTGACCTTTCCGTGGCCGTTCAACTGATTCCACATCACCGGGACTACATTTGCTGTCTGTCGGGCGGGTTGAGAAAAAGCAAGTCGCCATCTATCCGTTATAAAGCATAGCGTGCGGGCGTTCACAGGCCGGAAAATTAGACAGTGCGCTTGCGTGCCTGCTTGACTAATTCTATTGTCATATCTGCACGAAGCCCGCAGCCCCGCCATCATTACCACACCATTTAAGTTCGCTGCTGGGCGTCCAACGCCCACTGGCGCCTTCTCGCCTCCCTCATGTCCTCAACATCCATCCGCGCCCTTCATCGACGACTTCGCCCTTCCCTGATAACTTCCTGTAGTACCAAAACTGTAATCCGTGCTCAGCCGCGACTCTTCTCGGTATCAAGACAAACAGCCATGGCTAGCGAGTACAAGGTCAAGGGCGTATCGTCGCTCGACATCAAGCCCAATGGCATGCAAGAGGTCGAGTTGGAAGGCATCGAAGACGGCAAGGTCTTGCTCATCAACAGCGAGGGCAAGGTGCATGCCACGAGCTCCAAATGCACCCACTTTGGCGCACCCCTCAAGAACGGTGTTGTCCACAATGGTCGGGTCACTTGCCCATGGCATGGCGCTTGCTTCAAGGTGGCAAGTGGCGACGTCGAGGATGCACCTGCGCTGGATCCGCTAGCCAAGTTCGAGATAATCGAGAAGGACGGAGGCGTGTACATCAAGGGCGAGGAGAAGGTCATCAAGGCCAGCCGAGCGCAGGCCAATCACGCCTGCCCTGCTGCCTCCTCTGACGAGAAGGTCGTGGTAGTTGGAGGGTCAGTCATACACCATCTCTTTTGTGACCCCAAAAAAATAGTGCAGAAGATCGAGAGCAGAACGTTTTGTTGTCTGGAGCTTGCTGACGTATGGATTCTAGTGGCTCTGGCACTATCGGCGCCGTCCAATCGCTCCGTGAAAACAACTTCAAGGGATCCATCACGGTCATTCACAAGGAGCCTTACCTACCAATTGACAGGACGAAGCTTTCCAAGGCGCTGATTGCTGATGCGAGCAAGGTTGAGCTCCGCGGGAAGGATTGGTTCCAGTCGGCTTCGATCCAGACCATTCAAGATGAGGTTACTTCAATCGATTTTCAGAACAAGACGGTGCACCACAAGAGTGGCACGACGCCCTATACCAAGCTCATCCTGGCCTCCGGAGGCACACCCAGGCGTCTTCCACTTGAAGGCTTCAAGGGAGATCTGGGCAACGTCTTCACCCTGAGGTTCATTGAAGATACCAAGGCCATCACCGAGGCCGTCGCCGCATCAAAGAGCAAGAACGTGGTGATCATTGGCAGCTCCTTCATCGGCATGGAGGCGGCGAATGCTCTGAAGGACAACAACGTGTCCATAGTGGGCATGGAGAAGGTTCCTCTTGAGCGTGTCATGGGCGAGAAGGTGGGCGCGATCACGCAGAAGCTGATCGAAAAGAGCGGAGCCAAGTTCTACATGGGAGCGTCGGTGGACAAGGCCATCGCTTCGGAGTCGGACCGCAGCAAGGTCGGCGCTGTTCTGCTAAAGGATGGCACCAAGCTGCCGGCCGATGTGGTGATTTTGGGCGTCGGCGTCGGTCCGGCAACGGAGTATCTGCGAGAAAACAAACAAGTGCAGCTGGAGAAGGACGGCTCGCTGGCGACTGACGAGCAGTTCCAGGTCAAGGGACTGCAGGACGTCTACGCTATCGGGGACATTGCCACCTACCCCTACCACGGGCCCGGCGGCAGCGGAGCTCCTGTCCGGATTGAGCATTGGAACGTGGCACAGAACAGCGGACGGAACGTCGGTTTCAGCATCGCCAAGCAAGGCAAGGAGAAGCCTGACTTCTTCATTCCGGTCTTCTGGTCAGCGTTGGGCAGCCAGCTGAGATACTGCGGCAACACGGTCAACGGCTTCGACGACGTGGTCTTTGATGGCAGCGAGGCCGATGCCAAGTTCGTGGCCTACTACACCAAGGGCGATGAAGTGGTGGCCGTCGCTTCGATGATGCGGGATCCTTACATGGTGCAGTGTGCTGAACTGATGAGGCATGGCCGGATGATTAGTGCAAGTGATCTCAAGGGCGGCAAGGACCCAATGCAAGTCCCTGTTCAGGCCTGAAAAAAAAAAAAAAAGCAGCCAAGACCGGCGATGTATCTTGATTCAGACATTTACCTTCTCCGAATTAGGATTTGACATGCTTGCCAGGTGACATGCCACAGCTGAGAGGGGGCCAACCCTGGCAGCGGCATACAGCTGCACGTCTCATGTACCCATTAAAGATGTATACAATCTATGATGTTGAAAAGCTTCGTGTGACCGATCGTGAGTTGCTTAGAGGTCGAGGGATCTGCACTATCGGTGCTACCACCAGCCTGAACCGTCGGGACTTGGTAAGTTTTGCCGTCAAGGGTCTTTGGGCTCACTGCCTGAAGTCGTACATGCACTGCTGCAATACTCTAGACTTGGACCGAAAAGGTACTCAAGTCCGTGTCCCGTACGGGCACTTTTCCTACTCGAGATGAATGAGTACAATTTAGATCGCTGGCGTCTACAGCGGCTCGTGTACTGATCACGGACCCGAAGAAAATTTGCTGAACTGCATGCGAACCGAAGAGAGTCTCCCTTCCCCTCGATCTGTCTCTTTCCTATCGTGCAAGACCCACAAGCAAGTGGGTACTGCTGCTTTGCTCTCCGCCAACCCACAGCCGCAGGGCACTTGAGAAAATTTTCGTACATGCGCCCACGCAGGCTTTGCCATCGATGGAAGGGTAGTGGAAGGTCTGACTGTCCCAAAGACATGACCTACGCTCAACAGAGAAAATTCTGATACTGTCGTGACATGTCAAACTAAACATCTTTGTGCGCCTCGTACGCCATGTCGCTGAGCTCCGTCTTTGAAGGCTTAAAAGCGTATGCTGGTGCCGAGCAGCCGGTAGCAGTAGCCGTTCATGTCAAAGTCGCGTCTGACGCCTTTTGTTTGATGCAGGGTTCTGCTTGAACATTGGCGCCAAAACACGAACACCTTGCAGTGCGGTGCATGGATCTGGTTTAGACGCTCGGCGGGTCCCGCTCAATGTCACGTGTCTCACTTGTTGAGGTCCAGTCGGAGCTCTCTCCTGGCGGAAACGCCTGCCCCAATCCCGGTTGAAACTCTGCACCGCCTTTTGAGGTTGGTTCGCTTCGCACTGACGTTCTGAGATTGCGGACTCGAATCAATTTTTTTTTTTTGGTGGGTGAAAATATCATGTCAGTTATGTGGTGATTTGGATCTCTTTAGGTGGTAACCGTACGAACCAACGCAAGGAAAGCAACTTCTGCCACCTCCTTGTCTTCAATGATTGATCACGTATGATTCGTGCAGCATCAACCAACTTTACCTGAACCTCCTTCCCCTTTTGCCACGCAGAAATCACATCACAGTTGGTCACAGCATTGCAATCAATCTTCTGCCCATCAGCTGAGGGCATACCTTCATTCAAGCTAAGATTGCACAGATGATTCCGTACATATGCCTCCGAGCCAACCGCATGATCTACAGCAGACAGCTGACGGCTCGCGCCCGACAAAATGGCTCTGGGGAAGTATGCGCCTCCATCTTAGAGATGTGAAAGTTCCATCTACGGCGAATGATTGGTCACAGCTAAGGTGACAGCGGAGCAGTTCATCCGACACACAGACGCACGTCGATGCGCACAAGCGCAAAGAGATCACACCGGCTAAAACTCCTTTTCCCTCCAGCTTGCTTACACAACCGCTTCCCCCAGCCGGAGACCGTGTCAAAAAACGGCTTTGATTCGGATCTCGTCAAATTTTTTTTTTCCGATGATCCACTGGTTCTTAAGGCATCGGCACTAATCACTCTGGGCATCTCGCACTAGAAGAAGGAGGAGGAACAAGCAAAAGGCAAGAGAACAAACGCCGAAAATAAGATCTCTGCGTCTTAGTGAAGCGTTATGCCTCACTTGCATTGTCAGTTAGGAGCCGTCAGAGAAACACCCACCATTTCGGGAGACATAGAAGGAGCTGCCATTGGTGATGATCATGTCAGGAATAGACCGTTACTGCCATCTAACGCAACTCCAGTACCACACATCTGCGGGGCCCGTGTGTGAAACAACTTGAATTGATTATTCACATCTTGGGGAATGTCTGTAAGAGATCGGAGGCAAGAAGAGGGTGTTGGAGGAGCGTGTCAGACCGGAGCATGCGGCACCGATCGAGAGCCTCGCCGGAGCTGTCGCTCCCAAAGCGTTCTAGAGCGCCGGGGGCCGCCTGGCTGGTGCGCTGTAGCAAGATGGCGCTGTCTGGCTGTGTGGCCACACCTTCTGCAACCTCGCTGGCTCAGAAGGCGACTCAGCAAATCAGTTGGCAGCGGTCGCTTCTCGAACATGCACCGAACAACGGCCGAACCGGCTGCATCCTTCCTTACCCTCCTCCAACAGCTCTGGATTATTGCCGGCGCGGATTTACTCTTCGACGACTGAGGGCCAACAGACTGCAAAACGACAGCGGCGAGCAGTAATGCACCCGACTATACTTGGCCCAAGCAATTGCTGAGGTATCGTGCCCGTCTTCCTTGCACCGGGAGCGACCACCTTCTATGTCGATCCCCGCTGCCACGCACCCAGGTGGCATTCGAACAGGCAGGCCTTTGCCGTCAGCGGCGACCGCGTGGGCGAGAGCCTTCGAGTCGGCCAACGCCTCCCCCTCCCCCGATCTTGATGCCTCCATTGGGTCGGCTACCACCGCTCGTCGCAACGCCTTTGACGTTCAAATGGTACAGAGAAACATTAGGGTACATGTTTAGCGTGCCGTCAAAGGAAAAGTGTGAGAAGCTGAAGCTGCACTACAAGCGGTCGCCGTTACTGGGTAGACTGAAAAGTCGACCATCATCGATCATGGCACTTGACCACACTGGTACGCGAACTAGATTGTCAGACTACCACGTCTCTCTCTCTCCCTCAGTCTCCATCCGATCCTGTCGACTTGCCCCGTGCCCACGGACCACCTACGGCTTCCTGGCTCCCCTTATGCTGTGCGTACGACGATTCCCGATGATATAACCCGCAGCGCTCGCCCAGTCCCCCACTGGCGTACGCCTCTTTCGAGCTTTGCAGAATCGATTTCTCACTCACTTCACTACTCTAAAAGCCGGAACTTGTGGGGCTCTGGAACTAGCTTTTCCTTGCTTTTTCGACCGCGCCGAAACTGAGTGTTTTAGGCTTTTATCGCTCAGGCTTGCTTCCTATCGGCCCCTGGCATATCTAGGCCCTGACGTGGGTCGTTCCGCGGGCTCGGCACAGCCTGTGCGACTAATACATAGATCCACCTCGCACCTCTCTATCTGATTCACGACATCTATTGCATCTATATTTCACGCCTGTCGCACTCATTGCAGAGCTGCCTGCTTCTCTTATCATTTGAAACAGTCTTTGGATCAGTCACTCAGTTGGGCGATACGACATTTGCGATACTCGTCTATTCAAGCCTCGGATTCGACCGTCCCCTCACCAATAATCTCGAAATGGCCCTCTTCTCATCATCCTTCTCGTTTGGCGCACCCTCTTCGCGGCCCGAGAACCTCTACACACTCGACACGCCTCTTGACAACATTTCGCCCACTTCATCTCGATGTGGTTCTCCATCTTCCCCGACAGCCTCCTCAGGTCCAAGCTCCTCAAGCTCGTCGACAGATGACCTGTACGGCCTGACATCGAACCTATCAAGCTCTTCGCTCTACACGTCATCCCGCTTCATGCCTCCTGGCCGCCGCTCGCCGCCCAGAAGCACGCCTTTCACTCTCCCTCCCAACTCCTCTCAGCAGCCGACACAGTTTGCGTCAGACCTACTCGTGCGACGAGAGCGTCGACAGGCTTACGTCGCGGATCAGCTGTCATGTCAGTCGCGACGCAAGCTCAGCCTGCTGGTAGCGCGTATGCTGGGTGACGAGATTGGTGGCAGCTCCCGCCGGCATCCCAACGACGGCCTGCACCCGAGCAATGTGCGCGTCGTGCCCGCCATGCCTGGAGCTACCAGCCGGAATGGTAGCGGCAGCAGCAGGCGCAACACGCTCGCAGAGGTCGCAAGGCCTGGAAGCAGCAACGCCACCGATGAGGAAGCTGAGGACAGCATGGGAAGCGGCGAAGAGAACTGCCTGTGCGCTGGCCGCGTCTGCGAGAGCATCGAGCTGGATTTGCCCGTACGCTCGCGCGAAAGTGCGAACCGGATCTCCAAGCGGGGTGGTGGTCGACTCAGTGGTGGCCGAAAATCGATGAGCAGGCCCAAGAAGTGAAGGAATGGAAGGACGATTGGGTCTCACGAGACCTGCCAACCTCAACATTCACGATTTTGATGTCATCTCACTCCTCGACTGAATCCATCCGCTCGGTGACTGCTAGATACGAATGCAGCACGCATCAGCGCTCTCGTCCGATAGGAGTAGAACGGGTGCAAAGACCACAATGATGCTTCAGAGTGTCCGCGATCGCATTGCCAAAAGGGCGATGGGCATGCGAGCTAAGCGACAAGAGCCATTCAGCCAAGGGGTGCAACATCGCACAGGCAGATATCAAGGCGAAGAAAAGAACAGACATCCCTTCCTTCAGCCTGTCTCGCTTTCTCTGGCTCTGTCGTTGCCAACCACCAGCAGGCCAGCTCAATGGATCGATGTGATGATCTCATACATGTTACCCACGCTTAATGACGATTTAGATGAACCATCTACACATATACACATAAACTTGTCACGGGCAACCGTGCAGGCGATGTTCCTGGGGAACCGCCGTCTCAAAGTTTTTTCCCATTTTTAGTTCTAGTCAATATGATAAATCATGAAGACTTGATAATTTTCCGTTGCTTATTGAGACTCCATTTCGCCCCTGCTGCGTAGCTACAACATGACCAGATTCTACATTCTGACAGTCAAGGAGCACACTAACGAGGTGCAGGAGTTCGTACTTCTCACGGTCCAGACCGTCAGTGCAGGATCAAATAGTTCACACCTGCCCAATTTGATGATTTTAAATGCAACAAAAGATAATGCATTACGTTCTCTTTCTTTCATACTTCTAGTTCTCGCTTTGATCCAGACTCGCGACCACTAGCAGACAAGAGGGTTCAACTGAGAGACACGCGCCCGCTATCATTCTATCGCTCGATCGCCATATCCCTGTTCTAATGCCCTGGCCAGTTGATGCCAAGTAAGCCAGCAGCAATGACAGCAACAAACAAGATACCACCACGTCTGATCCGTTCGTCCGTCTATCCGCCCAGTTTCGCCCTGGCCAGCTTGCTTGCTTACCTGCCTGCTCGTTCTCGGAAAAAGGAGAGAGTACAAAGAAAGATACGTAATTCTTGAAGTCTTGCCGCCGGCAGGCCACGTCTGCATTGTCCATTGTTTGTTTGCGCCACATGATCAGAAAGACTGGAGCCGCCCTATCATTGCGCCTGCTTGAGACATGATGCTAGCACGGGCACTCGTTAGGTCAGTCAGTCAGCAGGCATGGTAAGTTCCGTCAGGTCAGATTCTGGCTCTCCATTGTCGCCGCCGCATGTGTCATACCCGGCGTTTAGGTGAGGTCCAGAAGAATGTCACGCCGTGAGTCAGTGGGGAATGAGTTTGAATGAAATTGATGCCCGGTTAAAATCGACAGAGCAGAATATGATGCCTCGTGAGTGAGTGAGTAAGTGAATGAGTGGCTGAAAGTTGACAAGCCTGAAGCTGGCTCGAATGTTTGGTGCAGGCTTCGAGACCCGCCGCCATTTCACAGCCCCCAAATCTCACACACAAGACCAAAGAAAAGAGAGGGTGCGGCTGCAAAGAGACCCGCCCTCGGATCTACCCGCCCGCGTCTAGGCCTGAGTCTAAAAAGGCATGACATTCGTTCCGTCGATCGCGTTGTTTTCATTCCCCAGATCGACTTTATCGCTCTCTTTCCGATCTAGCGAGCTAGCCAACTAAAGTCTTTTTGGCTTTGTACTGATGGAGCTGTGTTGTAGTCTGGGTCAGGAAAATTAGTTCGATATTGGTGGTGGAGTGTAGTCGTTTCAAGATTGCATAGCTCCTGCAAAGCTCTGCATGGCTTTTTATGGGCACAGCTAGATCTTGCTAAGTGCGTCCATCTTATCGCGCTCTAATTGATGCGTTTCTCATGTTGATCGGTATGGTGGCGCTTCTGGCCATATGGATCTCACTTGCCTTCTTCTGACTCCTTTGCGAGTTCAGCGCTGGCCTCGGCTGTCGCATTGTCTGCGAGCCGCTCCTTTTCGCCCTGAACCTTTGCTGCCTCAGCCGCCGTGGCAGCTCCGGCAGCCTCGGTCGATGCATTAGCGTTGCTAGCAGCCGCGTCAGTCATTTCCGTGTCGGCATTGTCTGCTCCAGATGCAGCTGCCGGCTCTGGCTGAGGCGCTGTGTCATTCTTTGCATCCCCACCGGTGGCTGTCGTGGATGTTGTGTCCTCGTTTGTCGCTGCCGCTGCAGCCGCCGTTGGTGAGGAGTCATCCTTGGGCTTGGGCGGTGGACTTGCCGGTGGAGTGGCTCCTTGAGGACCTTCTATCGCAGTCGTGCCCGACTCTGCTGTCGTAGCAGTAGCTCCTGACTCCTGCGCGTTCTCGCCAGGATTGTCGCCGCCACTGGCTGCAGCAGCAGTCGCGGTAGTGCCAGTTGTTGCTGCACCCTCGACTTCGCCCATCTCTACATCATCTCCACCAGATGCCTGCTGATTTGCTGTAGCCGTCGCCCCTTCAGCTTTCTCCTCTCCATTAGCTGCAGAGCTCTCTCCATTTGCTTTCGCGCTTTCTCGCGCAGCTTCGATGACTTCCTCGTCATCTGGCACGGCATGTTGATTCTGGTAATCCATGATATTTCGCCGTGTCCGTCGTCCAGGCTGTCTCCGGACACCGTTAACTTCTTTGCTCGCTTCTCCAAACTCCTCAGCATCGCTCAGCTCGCCCTCGACCTCGGTAAATTTCTCAAACCGCCGCTCTGAGTACCTGTGGTCTGCGTTCATATCTTCGTCGGCATCGTCAAGCGCTTTCTCGGCATCCTCATCCATACCCGACAGCTCGGGTGGGATCGCAGTCTGCTGCACACTGGGCTTGTTCATGGTCCGTCGGATATTGTCTATGACCTGCGTCTTGATCTTATCGAGATACTCGGGCGTATTTGCATTATCCATATTGCTTGGACGGACATCTAGCTCGTAATCTGGCGCATAGTATTCGTAGTAGTCATTGAACGGAAGGTTGGGCCCGATCTGTTTGCCCACCAACACGCCAGTCTCATAGGCCCAGGTACGAGCTACGTTGCGCATGGTGTAGCCTCCACCGCCAAGGACCAGAGTTGGCTTGTTAAAGCTCTTGACAAAGTCAACGCAGTTGGCGTGACCGTGCATGCTAAGGTTGAAGCAGCCTAAGCGATCGCCTGATAGCGAGTCTCCACCGCATTGCAACACGATGGCTTCCGGTTGGTAGTAGTCCATGCACGCTTGGATCGTCGGCTCGAACACAGATTTGTATGATGCATCATTAATTCCATCACGTAGGGGAAAGTTGACACTGTAGTACTTTCCTGTGCCAACACCAATGTCGCGGAGCTCTCCAGTACCAGGGAAGAATTCGCCGTACTTGTGGAAAGAAACTGTCATGACCCTGTCGGTGGTGTAAAAGGCCTCCTCAACACCGTCACCATGATGGACATCAATATCAATGTACAGCACACGCTGGTGAAACCTGAGCAGTTCAAGAATGCCAAGAACAATGTCTGTGCCGGTCAGCCTTGCCGTGATATATGACTCAACAGAAGCTTCGCTTACCATTGACATAGCAGAACCCGCTGGCTTCGTTCTTCTTCGCGTGATGCAGGCCACCGGCCCAGTTGACTGCGATGTCACACTTCTGCCGGTTCAAACGAGCAGCGCCTTCCATAGAGCCGCCCCCGCTAATGCCGCAGAATTCAAAGAGACCGTCAAACACTGGACAATCGTCGCCAACGTTGAATTTTCCCTGCTCTTTACTGTAGTTATCCATGTTGTCTGGCGTCACCTTGCGCAGAAAATCGATGTACTCATCCGTGTGGAACTGTGTCATTTCGAGGTTTGAGGCAGGCTTTGCTCTCTGCGATACATGTCAGCAACAGTTCATGTGCTAGAGCATCAGTCATCTTGAAGACAGCTGTTCTTGTCCGCTCGAGTTTCCCAGAGTGAAATGTTAAACGCTCCGGTAGGTCGCACTCACGTAGATCTCCAAGTTCTTGTAGAGGTCGTAGTTCATGATCAGCGCGTGGGCGAGCCTTATCCGGTGAGGCTTCATGGGATGTGGTGCTGGGTAGGCATAGTTGCCAATATCACTGTCGTAGAAGTATGCCACCGTCTTCTTGCTCCCATTGCTGGGGCGGATGGGGTCGACTGGGGCGTACGCCATCTTTCGGAGACTGAGAGGACGCGCCTCTGCGAGACAGCAAGATGGTGGACGCACAAAGCAGTGAAAGCTCAAGCGAGGACCTTTGATGTCGAGACAATTTTCAAGCTTGCATCTGCAGGTGTAGCTTCAGCAGAAAAAAAAACCCCTCTGTGTAAACCTGAGTACTTTGCAAAAGCTGGTGAAGAAGGTAGCTTCCACTATCGTGGAGCGCGATGAAGCTTCGGAGTTGCCTTTCCGCATGTGATGTAGGCGCGGTCTTAAGTCGGATTTATAAGGCGAGCTTCTGGTGGATTCAGGCCCGCACATCGGTGTTGGCGCCCGCTGTGAATGTAAGCTCTCATCCGCGCCACCAGGTGAATAGAAACATATCACCTGTCTCTCTTCATAACATACCCAGCCTGCTTACACTCGATCACGACGTCACGTTGTCTCTTGTAAAGCATTAAAAAGCCTTATTTTCAGGGAACCTTGTCACTCTGTCTACTCTGCTACGGTAAAAGCAACACATCAACCAAGTGATCAAGGCAGATCAGTTTCTCTTCAAGGCCAGCTTTACGCTACCCACTCAAGTCACACCTCAAGAGCCTTCTTGTGGAAGACTCACCAGACATGGACAGCATCATGGGCCAGCTGGGCCTCGGCCGTGGCCGTGGTGCTCCGATGGGAGTATGTTTCTGCAATCTGCTGGCCTTGCATGGCCATCTGCTACAATGCCTGCCGGGAATGTCTCGGTCGGATAGCCAACAGCGCCATACACATGGCTCTTGCAGACCTCTTGTCTTTACTAGTCTCACTAACTTCTAGCAGGACCAGCAAATCATCGACAATTCAGAGACCGTCTACATTTCCTCGTTAGCTCTCCTTAAGATGCTTCGACACGGACGAGCCGGTGTGCCGATGGAGGTGATGGGTCTAATGCTGGGCGAGTTCGTTGATGACTACACGGTCCGGGTGGTGGATGTTTTTGCCATGCCACAGTCAGGAACGGGCGTATCTGTGGAGGCGGTGGACCCTGTATTCCAGCAAAAGATGATGGATATGCTGAAGCAGACGGGCCGGCCAGAGAGCGTGGTGGGCTGGTATCACTCACATCCCGGCTTCGGCTGCTGGCTATCGTCAGTGGATATCAACACCCAACAGTCATTTGAGCAGCTCACGCCACGAGCAGTGGCCGTGGTGGTGGACCCAATCCAGAGTGTCAAGGGCAAGGTGGTGATTGACGCCTTCCGACTAATCAACCCGCAAACACTCATGCTAGGCCACGAGCCGCGGCAGACGACCTCCAACCTGGGCCACCTGAACAAACCCTCAATCCAAGCGCTGATCCACGGCCTGAATCGGCACTATTACAGCATCGGCATCAACTACCGCAAGACGGGGCTGGAGGAGAACATGCTGATGAACTTGCACAAACACGTCTGGACCGAGGCGCTGCAGATGGCTGACTTCAAGGAGGAAGGTGACCGGAATGTGGAGAAAATGAAGCGGCTCGTCTCTCTGGCTGAGGGCTACGAGAAGCGGGTCAAGGAGGAGACAGAGCTGAGCAAGGAGCAGCTTAAGACGCGCTACGTCGGCAAACTGGATCCCAAGAAGCATTTGGAGGATGTCGGACAGCAGCTGATTGAGGACAACATCGTCAGCGTGTCTCGCCAGATGATCGACAAGGAGGCGAGCATGGCGCAGGGCGGCGAAGCGAATGGTGTCAACGGTCAGAATGGTCATGCTGCGAACGGAAGCGGTATGGAGGTGGACGAGTAAAGCAGATAGATAAAACCGTTGACGGATGTTGCAATTTATCACGCGCAATGACAAAGAAATTGATCATAAATTACTGACGAAGCTTCACTAAGATCGACGTGTGACTGCATGAAAATGAATGAATTTTGCATCTAATTGATTGAACGAATGATTTCATTTTGCCCGACGTGATCGGAAACGTGGTGCAGAGCCCAGCTCACAGCACAATTGTCTAATTGAGAAAAAAAACCAAATCAAGTCTCATAACTTCGTTAAAATTCGTGACACTCTACCCAGTAGAACCAAATCCCTTTCCAAGTGCCAGGCTACTAGTTCCCAAACAAGTGTCAAACCTTTGTCGTATCTATTGGAAGAAAGGAAAAAGAGAAAAGAACCAAGGAAAATGATGGAGAAAAACAGGGTTTCCCTCCCAAAGAGATCCAGTTCCCATTAGAACCCAATCAGGACCAGCAAAGTCACGCCAAGAGTCATAGCCACAGCTAGCAGACTTGCAGAAGCGGCTGGCTTCATCGTCACCGCGCCACTGCTACTCGTCTGTTGGTTGCTTTGGCCTGTATGGCCGCAGTGGCCAGGCGTGAACTTCAGGCAATTGGTGTATGCATCGCCTGATGGCTGAGAGAAGATACCTCCAAGGCTGTCGCCGTTGCTGTCGCTGCCACTATCGCCGTCACGCTGCATAACTCGCCTGAACGAGCCGCGGAGGTTGAATGGAGCATTGCGTTTGTTGATGGGTGCAACAATGTTTTCGGTGACTGGGACTGGGCTGGCAGCGGGAGCAGCGGCAGCGGGTGCGGCGACGGCAATTGCGGAACCGCTTCCGGCTGCTGCTGCGGATGCTGCTGGGGCGGCGGAGGCAGCGGCTGCTGGGGCAGGAGAGGAGGTGGCGGGAGCTGATGAGGCAGCTGGAGCTGGAGCAGCAGAAGAAGAAGCAGAGGAAGACGACGAAGAGCCGGTGGCACCGCCATCTTGAGTGAAGACGTTGATTGACTTGATGTTCCAGTAAGCATCTTCAAACGCCTCTGGATGAGCTGCGACATAGGCCTCGCAGGTCTGAGCCCCGGTGAGCTGAGCACAGCTGGCTTGTCCGCCTGACTGTGGCTGATTCCACACCTTGCCGGCCCAGTCGCCGCAGAAGGCGGTATTGATAACAATCTGCAGATTCTGGAAGTGCTGGTCGACGTTGCAGCCTGAGAATGCAGCGTCTGGCTGGCCCCATGTTGATGGGTCTGGGTTGTTGGAAATGTCCTGTGGGATGGCAGAGCGAGGGAAATGCCAGATCTTAATGCCATCAGCCGAAACCTCTGTGGCATAAACGCCTCCTCCGGCCGAGTTGAGGCCGGCTCCGTATGACGAGGCTGCGTTGGCGCCCTGGGACTTTACTGAGCAGCCGGCGTTGCCGTTCGCGCCGTTGGATACATTGCAATCGGTGAAGGTCATATTGCCGCTCATTGCCTGCTGATTGTTGGTCACCTGGCAGCCCGGTCCGGTGTGCAGCGTCATCTGGTTAGTCTGTTGCGAGTTGACGCCCTCGAGAACGTCAATCTCGCCAGCGTACGGCCATTGCTGCCCGCTTCCGAGCTCCCAAAGTGCTGGCCACAGCCCGCAGCTACCGCCGGCTCCACTGCCGACTGGGAAGTGAACAATATCTGCGATCATCAGATGGTTGTTGTAGGCCTTCTTTGTCGAGATGCGGACGGCCTGCCTGGCTCCGTTGTTGGCACCCTTATCGCTGCCAAGGAAGATGTTGCCTGTCGGCGTCTTGCCGGCCATGAGCGACTGCTGCGCGATCTCGGACGTGACATATTGCACGAATCCGTGGGTGGGATCCTGCTGGCTGAAGAAGTCCCAATCACTGGCCAGATTCTGTGATGTGTACGAGTCAGCTAGCTTGTAAAAAGAAGATGCTGCTGCCGTTGTGAAGCGAGAAGAGAAGACAAGGGCAGCGGCCAGCGCTGCCGATCGAACCGAACAAGAAGGAGAAGACATGATGGCAACGATAGCGTGAAGAAGTAGATAATCCGATCGCTCAGCGACAGAAGGGAATGGATGGAAGAGAGGAAACAGAGAAATAAGGTGGGTGCTTTTCGTGATAATGTACCTGTAGCTTTCCCTGTAGCTTTTACTCACCTGGTAGGGATTTGAGAGCGCTCACTGAGTGGATTCTGAGACAGTGCAAGGCATCAGAACAGGTCGGGCAGCCTGTCAGCGTGTATGAATAGGACACGATCACGTTAGAATCAGGCCTATTGTGAGGCAGATGGGACAACAGTCCATGTCAATAGGTTCAATGGCAATGTTTGCCGCTGTGCACACAGCTGCACAAAGGAAACAATGGCAGCCAATGGGCTGAAACAATCATGGCCGATCTGCCGTAGGCGCCGAGACTGGCGCTTTCATAGCCTATGGCCTCGTCCAGCACACAACAGTGGGGCAAGACACGTTGTAAGACACGAAGCGCGCGTTGGACCTTGTGGTTGTCTTCTAGCAAACTTTTCATGGTCTTTGTGATCGTCCCACGAAGTTCAACAGTCGAAAAGCATTGCAATTTGTGGGGTGAATGTGCTGGATGACCGATCACGTGAATCAATATCACGTGATATGTCGAGATCGGCAGATGATTTTCCAAGGCACCTTGGTACGACCAGTCGATCACTGCTTGCACACGATATAACTCCACGGAATGATGCAGGCCAGAGAGGATGGTTGGTGTCTACAGAAGTCATGGGTTAAAAATGCGGTTTGTTCAGACTGTATGTTTACAAAATGAGGTCACTTCGATGACTGCTTGAATTGAGTACATATCAGAATCAAGTAGTATACTTTGAATCATGTTCTCCAAAACTATTCCGATGAACAATCGCTTGATATCTACAGATAGCTTCAAAATCGAGCGTGTTCGAACAAATTTTCTTTGTTTGCAAAACCACTTTCAGAAGAATTCCCACCGAGGCTGTAACGTTAGACAAGGTGTGGCTGATTTAGATGGGTTGAGCAGAGCTCCAAATTGATACAATCTGGGCACTAAGAACATTTGGGTATCATTAAATGTCAGATGACGCTAAACACGACAGCAAGAAGTGGCAACACTAAAGAAAAGGTTCAAGCCAAAATCAAAGTCGGAAGGCAGGATCTCGATTGTCCTAGAACTTCCGCTTTTTCTTTGTGGGCGCCTTCCTTTTCTCCTCAAGATCTCTCTTGAGTTCTGCTCTGAGTCTATCTGCACGCTCAGTTGATGTCTCTCGTGTTGGTTGCTTGCTGGACTGGACGGGATCCCTGGAATTTCTATCAACCGGTGCGTTTCGCGAACCCATGTCATCGACGTCAGATGTGCCATTCATGGCCGAGCTGCTGGTTTCCTGAGGCTGTGCAGATCGTCCACCGAGAGTACCTATTTTACGCTTCGGCATTTGAGCTGCTTGTTCGGACTCGCTTGTTGGCGGTGCTGCTACTGCTGACGCAGGCGCAGGCGCAGGCACAGGCTCATCTACTTCCATGGAATCGGGAACAATTGATTGTGACGTAAGCTGTGCTCTACTCTGCCCTCCGAGCATGCCCAGCCTCTTGACTGCAGGTGGGCTAGTGGTTGTCGATTGTTTTACCGTTTCCTTCGCCGGTGACACTTTTGCCGGTGACACAGGTACGTCCAGGTCGTCTTCATCTTCGGTTGTGGAGCCTTCGCTGTCGACCTGAGCCTTATCAGCCGGCTGTGAATCTTTCACTTGAATTTTTGATGCATTCGTCCTGTGCCGTGAGAGCCTCGAAATGTCTTGCACTTGGAAATCGTCGTCACCTGTCTTCGCAGTGTCGATGCGATTTAGTGGAGGTGGAGACAATCTAGCGCTGATCTCATGCGATGGGAAGCTCAGTAGTTCGCCAGCTGGCTTCAGCGATCGCCACCAGCTCTCCGGAAGCGTCCAGCTGTCGGAAACAGAGACGTCGCCATCTGACGCAAAGGTCCTCTCCAGTAGCTGTACTCGCGATTTCCACCCTGACTCATCATTCTTCGCCCTCCATTGCTCCTCGTTGAACGGCTGCAGGCCCGGGATACTGCGGAAAAGGTGATCTCGGACTGACGACTTCGATCCACGTGCGAGGCCAGCACCAGGAAATATGGATGATAAATCGATACCAGACGACTCCAGCTTGTCGACAAGACGGGCTATGACGCCATCCTTCTCCGCAATGTGAGAGAGCAGCGAGTCGACCTCGGCTTGACGGCTGAATGAACGCTCGAACAGAGGAACCTGGAGCTGCTGAAAGATCACATTGTTGTCCTTCTGACGTAAATTGAGGGTCCACTGAAGTGGCTCAAGTGGGAAAGGCAGATCGATGCTGATATCGAGCTTGAGTGTTTCTCTACCCTCGGACTCGGAGAGCTTCAGGTTGCCAGCCTCACCATCAATGGCACGCTGGATGTGGTTGAGCAGCAATTTCAGCTGGTCAGCACCTTCACTGGGATCGATACTGGTGCCATCATTCAAGGCACGCTTGATGATGCTTTTGCGGTCCAGTGACTCTTCCCAAATGTGGGCCAGGTCCGTGAGGTAGATGGTGTACTGATTTGGTAGAAAGACGTGTCTGATAAGCAGTACAGGCCGGTCGACGCCATCTTCGCCACTAGACAAGGTCAAGACGCGCCATCCGGCCATTTTGACGCGTGTTCGAAAGCCGCTCGAGGGGATACAAAGGTGGCGAACTGCATCCTCATGAGCTGATTGCTTATTTCTGGAGGAGCCGCACTAGTTCTACTCACGAAGGCTGCAGCCGCTTTGACAGGCTGATGCCAGTAGGGTCGTGGCGCCTCGGTGGGCGCCGGCTGACTAAGCGCACGCGTCTCGGAGTCCAGATCCTAGAGCACATTTTGATTTCTAACGCCGGCCTCAGGTGACTACAAAGCGTCATTCCAGCCGATTCTTGCTGAGGGCATCAAACGTTAAATCTTGAATACTGAGTCTCCGCATAGCACTTCAAGTTTCTCTGCACATAACTCCTTGTGTCACAAAAATCTCCTTGATACCATCTTCAAGTCTTGTTCCTTGTATATGACGTGATTGGAGGTGGCAGTGCCCAAATCCGGCCATTTTTTGCAGGATGGTGCAAACAAAGGAGGTCGAGGAGCGGCTCGAGGACATGGTGAACGGGTTTGACTCTTTGGTGAGCGAGATTCAAGCTCTTCGGAGTCAAAATCAGTCTCTCCATAGACAGTTGGACAGCAGGCTCGACAAGGTCAGTCAGTGATCACCGAACGCAGCTTCCTCTACTCCCTCCGTATGATGAGTTCAATTTTAGCTCTAGACCTGAATCGCTTCTCGCGACACGATGTCAACATACTTCGCTTTGACCTGACCCTTTTATACTCTCTTCTTGCATACATTTGGAAATTTTCGTGCACAAACTGATATTGGCAGCAGCCCAGCACTCCAGCAGCAACAGAGGACGGGGAAGATCGCCAGTCAAGATCGACAACCAACCCAGCATGTCAGTTGGGCGCTGAGAGTGATTCGGTACGGAAGGCAAGAGAGGTTGCAGACGGTTGGAGGAGCCAGAAGCGAGCGACTGCGCCAAAGATTGAGCTTCCCGAGGGACACCCACATGTGGAAATCGAGCAAGACTTTACAACACCAGGAGGCACTTCAGGCAATCTGGGCTGCCCATTTGCGGCGATGATGGCAGAGAAGCAGGCTCCCAAGAACATGGCAGAGATCAATCAGGGTAGAAAAGGACGGAAACCGGGTGAGCCGTCGATGACTCCGTCCGGCCAGGTTCGAGATCCGATCGCTGCCGAGTTTCACTCAAATTCGGCACAGTCCCAGGCTTTCTCAGCAAGCGATAGCATCCCCCAGTGTCCCATCCGCTTCCTTGACCAGCACAAACCGGAAGAAGTGGCTAAGTATTTTGAGAATCACAAGCATGAGATTCCCCGAAGCCATGAGGTTTGCATCAAACGATATCAGGGTGATGAGAAGAGTGTCCGACAACTGGACGCCAAGTATGGAAGTCTGGTCAATATGATCCAGGGCTTGGGGAAAAAACACCAGCCCATCCTGGAGGACAGGCTGGAAAAGGAAGACGACGAAGCCGGTAGCCAGGCATTGAGCGATAAGGAGATTGCTAAGATACAGCAGTGGGCTGGGGGCGTGGAAGACAAACAGCTCTCTTCGGAGCCAGATGTCGCAGCTGACGAAAGCCAGAAGATCAGCGAAGACGATGGAGCCGAGGGAGGGCGGAAACAGCGTTTCGATCGGCAGCTGCGAGAAGTGCGTCTTGGAGAGTCACCAAGTAGGCCTTGGGGCATTCAGGTACCTGCTGAGGCAGAGGACAGTGCTGAGATCGCTAGTGTGGGCGTCACAGCGGAGGAAGTAGCCGGCCTGAAGGACAAGGCTGAACCCGCACCGTCTGAACTCAAGCCTCAATCACCTGCGTCCATCACTTTCAACGGACCAGTCTTCTTTGGCTATTCAGCAGATGAGATGGCACGACTATTTAAGCAGGTGCCAGACCTCGCCAAGATGGCCCAACGCGGCTGAGTCGGGTGAGCTTCCACCACTAAACCCTACGAGGCGACGATGAACGAAAGGTTACGATGCAACAGCGATGCATTTCACTCTGTATTTTAGAGCTTGTACGATTACTATAACGCTACATGTAGCTGGTCGCCCAGTAATGTCAAAATTTGCTCCCGCATTTCAAAGTTTTCAGGTCCAAGATGAAAACATGAAAGAACATGATGCCGTCAGCAGGACTCAACATCTTGGGTTGGTCGTGCAATATCTCACCCCATCTTTAAGTCGCTGCCACCACAGCAAGCGATCCAGCACCTCCAAACGGCGGGATCATTTCCGTAGCCAGCTGATAAGGTATTTGGCTCGTCTCGCCCACTCCAAAAGTGAAGATGGTCAGACTGCAGCCATGACGGTTCTATATATTCCACCGCTTCCTGGGCCATTATCATGCGGGGTTGTAGCAACCCGACACCCGACACTGCTGAGCTGAACGCTCAGAAGCCAATTTTCTGAGGCGAGAACCGGTGGATACCTTCTAATCGATAAGACAACGAACCATCACCATTCAGCAGCCTTGCCTGCAGCAGCGATGGTGTGGTGATGTCGCAAGCATAAGTGGGGTCAGCTGCCCTTTGGCGATCTGCATTCGCCATGCGGATCGACGCTAGCTGACATGCAGTCATCGGCCACTTCTTGCACGCTAAATTGTGCTAGTAAATCTAGTTCCTGCTGGCTTGTGGCATGGTTCACATTGGACTTTCCGGTGTGTTGCTGGTTCCCGAAGCTAACATTTATTGTTGATGCACAAGTGGAGAAACTACTGTGTCATCTAGTAAATCGGAGTTGGCAATAGAGAAATGCATTTCCCGCTTTGCTGGACGTTTCTGGGGGGCTGTGGAGCTTTGCTGTGGAGCTTTGCTGTGACGGACCATGTCTCACGCCTCGACTGCTGCAGAGTGTGTGAGGAAGGGTCACGTGCTGAGTACCACACCAGGAGATACCATGATAACAGGCAATAAATCTGTCTCCAGCTTGTATTCAGCATTACCGTGAAGCCGCACGCAGCTCCTGAAGAGGAAGTCAACCCTAAAATCCGGTTCATCTCCGTATGGAGTCTGTCTTTATCGCCATCAAACATGCCACACCACTCGACAGGGGCGTAGCCTGTAATTAGCAGTCAGCAAATCTCCGCCAGCTTGGCCGCATCCATCACCTAGAACTATGGAGTGCATGGGCAAGGCCAGCTGCAGAGCCCTGAGACTGTTCTATCGGTTGGGCTCGGGCTTCATAGCTCTGATCGATTTGTTGTTGTGAACCAGGCTGTAGGCGTAGTCGACGAAGACTGTCTCGGGCCTGCGCCGAGATGCTCTGGCCTTGGCCCTGGCTCAAGACACGCCCAAAAAGGCTGGGTTCACGCCACTGTCTCACTCAGTCTACCTTCTGCTCTCGCAGCTGATTTACAAGCAGCGTCGTCAGTTCTTCCCCACGGCGGTTTTCGCCTCCAGTCAGGAGACAAGCCTCTATGTCTGGCTCATGGTCGATCCACTGCAAGCTTGCTGCTGGCTCAGGCCTGGCTGACTTGTTAGACACATGAAGAGGGAAGAGCATATGGAACTTGATGAATCGCCACTGTGCTCGGATGTCTGTCTCAACATTGACTGTGGCTGCTACAGTCCCAGACTTCTGGTCCCATCTCTGTCAAAATGAGGACACTGATAGCTTGCGGCGCTGTATTGCCGCCCCCAAGCCACACGGAGCCGCCACCGTTCCGCACTGAGACGGCTGCCATCTGAATTCGCTCCCACGCAGTCTGGCCTGAACCCACGAATTGGATCGATCCGGCTATTCTCATCCTGTCTCTCCATCTCACCTATGGCTGCCTACTGAAATGTATGAGGCTGCTGGTGGCTTCAGCTAAGCCGTGTGGGGAGGCAAGCAGGACACAGGTTGTCCACTGACCATGCATTTCCCCTTAGCTCCACGCACACGAATGTGCGCAAACACACGCGTTGCACGACAACCCCGGCCTCGTGGCCCCTGCCTATGTCCTTAGTCGTCTCAAAGACGCGAGCTGCCCAAACATCTTTTGCTGAATTGGGTGCGAATTGCTTCTTGCCCCTGCTCGCTTCAAATGGGCTCTTGGTATTGCTGCAGTGTATGGCTTGGCCTGACCATCAATGTGTTCACTGTTTGAAAAGCCATCAGGCTGCTGTTCTTGCAGACAAGTTTTACAACACACCCTTGATATCACCGTGCTCTCCTCGTCTTTAATCTCTCCGATCCTTGTCCTCTGTGTTCCACGGCATTGACTAGGATAGTATCTTGTACTAAGCGTTGCAACACATGGTGTATCCCTTCCACCTATCAAATTCGCCGAATACCCTTCTCTGTCCCATTCTTTGCACGCTGCTCTGTGACACCAAATTTTTGTTGCATTACCTCTTCATAGAGTGACCAAATTTTGCAAGAGTGTTAAGGATCTCATCGTCCGTAGCAAATTATCTGGCAATCAGGTCTCGGCTGGTGGAGTTTCCGAGATCCTAAGCAGTCTTCCATCTACCTCTATCCTGTGGGGCTCTGGCAAGGTGCAACGGCTCGCCAAGGTCAGTGCGACGGCATCCGGCGTCAACAGCAGAGACATTGCACCTTCTGGCCCATCAGAGGCTCTACATCCAGTATCACGGCGATCCCTCCGCTTCGACGACTCAGCAACCATTACTTGGTCCTTATCCCCGCACCCTTTCCTCTCAATCATACGCCTTGATATTCGGGCTTCATTATCAGGTTGATCAGAACCAGGTTGATTTCTCGAATTCGTTCCAGCAGAGCAGAGCAGCAAAGAAGTTCTGCTTTCATACTCTAGCCGTCCTTCCGGCTGTAGTTCGAGTCTCGTCATCAGCATGGTCTACTCTCTATCGTACCGCCGCCCCAGCTACGTCAGCTATACTCGAAGGAGCGACTCGTTCTCCTCGTCGTCGGCATGGTCAGCCAACAAGCCAGCGTCAGAGGCCTTGAGTGGCTATCACGCTGCCGGAGTGCCGCCTGGTCTTTCATTTGACAAGATCATTGCCGGCAAGACATGCAAGGTAAGCCTCTACTGGTCAGAACTAGTACAAGACATTTGATAGATTTTGGAGTGGAGAGCCAAACAGGTGATACGGCATTTGACTGACTGACCCTTCTCACAGCCCTGTACGCTTCGGGACTTCATGAACTACCTCATTTACGTCGAACACTCAGCCGAGAACTTGCAATTCTTCCTGTGGTACAGAGACTACCTCTCACGTTTTGCCAACCTGCCAAATTCGGAAAAGTCTCTTTCACCTCTCTGGCTCAACGACAAGCCCGATGTTGAATCTCCAAAATCGGCCAAGTTCATCCACGAAAAGGCCCTAGAAGGTGGCAGCCGACCATCGTCGCCCGAAGTGACGCCTGGAGCCCTACCGAACTTTGACATGACGCTCGAGCTAGACCCAGAAGCAGAAGCAGAGGCAGAGAAGTCCGGAGCCCGCAAGGTGCTAGCGAACCAGTGGGACACGGCAAGCAGCCTAGCGGCGAGCAGCAAGCGGGCGACGACCGATTTCCGCCAGGTCACAGCAGAGGCGTTTGAGAGCCACAACATCGTTGCACCCTTCACCATCCAGCCCTACCGAGAAGAGATCACGCGGATCATCGCGACCTACGTCGCCGAGGGCGCGCCGCGCGAACTGAACCTATCAGCCAAGGAGCGATCGAACCTGCTGCGGGCGCTGGCCACCACCACGCACCCATCCGCCCTGGGCCGGGTGGCAGCAACGGTCGAGTCGACGCTGCGTCACCAGTCCCACCCGAACTTTGTGCGCCACAGCATCCAGAACGGCGGAGACGCGCGCATCACCTTCGCCGTCAGCCTCGGCCTGGTCACCGTCCTGCTGGGCTTCATCTTCGCCATCCTGTTCACGCTCAGCGGCATTCCGCGCGGCTATCGCGCCCTGTCCTCCATCTTCTTCCTCGTCGGCATCGCCACCCTGATCCTCGGCACGCGCGGCATCTGCGTCGTCCTCAACGTCTTCCACCACTGCCACCTGCAGCCGTGGGAGCTGTTCGAGGAGGAGCCCGACGACAGCGAGGCCCTGGTGTACGGTGGCAACAGCGGCCGAGGAGCTGCGACCACCACAGGTACAGGCGCAGGAGCACAGCAGCAGCACCCTAAACGCTCCCACGACTCGTTCGACTCGTTCGGCAGCGCCAATAGCTGGGAGGATCAGCCGTGGATCAGCAAGTACGAGCGGCTGAGCGTGTTTCGCAAGATCTTCAACCGTGAGGTGCGTGTTAATGAGAATGCCCTGCGCCAGCTGCATGATACCATGCTCGTTCAGGCTCTTATTGGTGCCGTGCTGGGTACGGTGGTGCTTGAGGCAATTTTCCTTTCCGTGCCTGGCGGACATTTCTTTTGAGAAATTAAAAATCGTGAGGTGTTTCTCGTCTAGACATTCAGGGCTCGAGATTTGGTTCCTATCTATGGGTAAAATTATTGGTGTCAATTGCTCAGGTGATACAGTAGTGACTTTTACTGCTCATTATGGTTGGCTGGGAAATAGCGAAGGAGTTCTTTATTGTTGATAATATTTGTAGTATTGATACCATCACGATTTTACAAAACTTTTGAATTTTGAGCGAGTTCTTAGGCATGGTCCGAGTTATCATTGCTGGGGTTTTCTGTTTTGACTACTCATCTTGCGCTCGTAATCATCATGCATGGAAAGTTAGAGCTTACAACTTCTTTCTCTGATCAATGATGTAGGCCAACTCACACGATCAGGTGTAGTATTCCTTCCTCTTAGACACAATACGACAGTCGAATTTGTTCCGAACATGTTCTGTCATATTTATCACCGACACACCAACTTCTTCTGTCCAACTTCCACCAATCAATACCCCGTTCCCTTGCCCCTATGCACATCCACCGTCCTTGCCTTGACCAATTTCGAGAATCCATCCATCCAAGTACCCTCCAGGGGCGGGAAATCCGTCTCCCTCCAGATTTTCTGCAGCTTTCTCGCACTTTTGATGAATCTCTTCTTCACATCCGCATACCCCTCATACGTCAGCCTCCCGTCCCTCTTCACAAACTCTCCGTCCACAAGCACATGCTCCACATCACCGACGTCCGAGTGCAGCACCACGGCAGCCACGGGGTCAGACCAGCCGAGCATATTCGGCGAGTCGCCGTCAAATACGACGAGATCGGCCTTCGCTCCTTCGCGGATGATGCCGAGATCGTCGCGGCGAAGCGCGCGTCCGCCAGCTCGCGTGATCAGGTGGAATGCCTGCTTTGCGGATGCCGGGTTGTTGGTCGGGACAGCGTACTGGTCGACCAGCGGGCGGAGGTAGTTGGCTTCGCGTAGAGACTGGAGCCACAGGCGCGCCTGCTGGACCATGCTGGTGCTGAAGGTGAAGTGCGTGTCGACGCCGAGCGAGGCTTGGTCCTGGATCAGGTGCGATGTCGGGTGCGTATGTCCGTAGTGCTGCTCCGACTCGGGCGTGGTGCTGATGTACTGATCGTGCTGGCGCAGGAGCTGGTAGTCGCCCTGGCTGGCGAAGCTGGCGTGTGAGAAGACGACGGGTACCGCGGAGGAGAGCCAGGGATCGGAGAGCCGCGAGAGCGTTTCCGGACTGTTCATTCCGCTCCAGGGCCCGCCGAGGTAGTGCGCTGTCACAACGCTGAGGCCGTATTTTTGGACGAGAGACCAGAGCTGGTGCGTCAGTTTGTGATCGCCGTGCTCGAAGTTATCGTAGGCGAGGCCGAGGGAGACGAGGCTTTCTTTTGAGCCCGTGCGTAATCCTTGCTTTTGGAAACGTGGATCCTTGGCCCACTTCTCGAACAAGGCAATCTGCTCTGCCACGGGCCAGCCGTTGGGTATTTCGTGGATAGCATGAGCGTAAAAGGTGCGCAACCCGCTATCGAATGTAGCGTCGAGCGCAGCGTTGGCTGTCTCGTTGGAGAAGTCACCATGCGCGTGGTCTAGGACGGTAGTGGTGCCGGCGTGCAGCAGCTCCAGCGAGCCCGTCAGCTGGCCGAGGTAAGTATCTTCGGCCGTGAAGTTCTTACCCGCAGGACCATACTCGCCGTAGCGCTGGAAATACTGAACTAGTGTCGTCTCTGACCCGAGTGTCTTGTATGCGGTCTGCCAGAGATGGTGGTGGGTGTCGATGAAGCCGGGCGTGATGATTTTGCCTGCAGCGTCAATTACTGTGGTGGCCTCCTCGCTAGCTGATGACGGCAGCGAGATGACCGACTGGTTGCTCAGCTTCGTGATCCGGTCGCCTTCTATTAGCAGCGAGGCGTCGGTCAGAACCTCAATGTCATCCTGCTTCTCATTAAAGGCGATGATCGTGGCGTGCTTGAACAGCACAGTCTTTGGCTTGGTCATTGCTGATATGCTGCGAGAGACTGTCGAACGATGTGGAGAGATTCTTACGCTTTAGATAGCCGTTCGAAGATGACTCGAGTACTCTATAAAGCTGGGAGAGGATTCTGCTCTGTTAATTGAAGATGGAGCTGACGAACAGCGTATGCTTTTCACATCCGGACCTTTATACTCTCATCTAGAAGCGATTCTGAGCACTGGCGTACCCCACACCCCTTCGACCTCATCGTCCCTCCAAGCCACCGCTCTTAGCAGAAAACGGTCCACCCCATACTGCAATCAACAGTACATCAAAAGTCCTCTCGAGGACTGATCCGCAATAGCCGCTCAAAGACATGAACAATGGTTAGCGATACGAGCTGTTTTCATGGCTTGCTCATCGCATGAAACCTTGTATCTTCACGTAATAGCCACGTCACGTTCGTTTGGTTTTGCCAGTTGTCGTGGGCAAGTGGCGGCAGCTTCCGCGCTGCTTACCAGTCGACACGGGCTGCAGATTATGCTAGCTAGTTCGTGACGGGGCCCGATATCGTTTGGGGGAAAAAAAAAAAAAGGAAATCGACATGCCATCGTAAAATGCTCTGAATTGGGTATACGAAGAAAGTGAAGAGAAAGGAAAGTCCAGGCTATGTGGTGGCTCTTCTAGTCGCTGACTAGAACATTAGTGATGGTCCAGAGCCAGACAAGATCGACAATGTATGCCACACCAAATGCAGGCCATGCTGAATGCTCGACAAATACAGCCGCATCCAATAGGCATCAGCAAGCAGGGGCGATCTTCCAGAGTCTAACGCAAGGATGAAAGGAACGAGGTAGCTTGAGGGATTTGAGTAATCTTCAACAATGATGAGAGATGTCATGGGCGGCCCGTTCAACCACAAAATTTCACCATCGAAAAGCAGCAAGCTTACATAACGCTTTCAATCAAGGTTGAAACGGCATAAGGGTTTGGTACATGCAAGGCAATTGTTCACTCTATCTATTCTCTACAGAGCAGGCGAGAAGACCAAATGCTTGTATTAGAGTGCGGAACATAAAGATGGCCAAAAGTCTAAGCTTTACCGTAGAGTAGCGTCGTCTGTTGACTCATCTCTGGAAGCTACTGAAGTTGTTGACCATCACCCAATCTCAAGTAACGAAGGAGTTATTCTCCGAGAATCGAGTTGTGCCAATGTAGAAGAAACTCGTCAGCGTAGGTAGGTGGGTAGCTGATGCAATTTCAGAGGTGAGCGCGTCTCAGCCGAAAAAGAGAAACACAAGCCTTCTCTAACAAGTAGAGAGACTTCTAAGCATGAAGTGTCATGACTGTATGCATGGAAGAATTCATTTAGCTATCTGTAGGAGTCGATGAAAATCCAGGACATTCATTCCCTGTCAGAAGTCGAGATTTTTAACTTACATACACCGAACAGTAACACCGGAAATGCCTCTCCAGCCCATTGACCTCTTGTCTTCTGAGAATCATGTGCCTACAAAGCATGTGCTTGGTAATGGCTATACACCGATAATAGCACAAGAACAATGTGACTTCTCCATTCCAATGTTTGAGGCTGTGGTAATGAACATTCTCCGCAACCCCAATATCACTTCCTCGCATCTTTTTCGTGCCGATGTACTGTATGATAGTCAAAGCAGCACCACAAGTAGCACGGCAGACTCCAGTTACCCAGGTCTCAATGTCGAGGATGTACGGAGTGCCGCAGATGCTAGGCACATTCCCGACTTTCCTTCCTTTGTCAAATCTCGCACCTTGATTCGGAGGCTTGTCCCTCGGAATCCTCAGCTTGATAAGCCGATGGAGCAGACCTGTCATTTCCTGAGGCTTGCGACAGATTGCAATGAGAAGGTGCTGGTGGTTTGTATCCCACATGCAGAATCTGCCACCGGAATACCGTGGTATCATCCGGCTGTTCAAGAGATAGCCTACCTCTACGACTGGGATCCCACGGCTGAGCGTACGACTGATGATGCAGACAACGTTTCAAGTGCAGACTCACCGACTAAGGGCCAGGGCACGCTCACAGTGTACTACAAACTGTTCCCCTCAGAGCCTCTGCCATTGTCCAACAGACTTCAAAGAACAGCGTATCATCTCCTTTCAGCAATGCACAAGCATGGCCATGGCGCGGCCACAGGTTATAAGAAGCACTCTTATCACGACCTCCTCCTGCCGCAAGCACGTACGCAGAACACTTACTCTGCTCTCAAGCAGAAGCACTCGAAGAGGCTGTATGATAGCTGGGTCGAGGTCACCGATCCCGTCAAGCACGTATTTGAGGATATTGCCATCGCGGCATTCCTCATTGAGCTTTGGCGGGACTCATACAAGGACCCGGAAGGCTCGTGTCGGGGCCTGCCACCACCCCCAGCAGGGAATACAAAGTTGCCAGAATTTCCAGGTTTTGTCGACATCGGATGCGGCAACGGTGTTCTTACCGATATCCTGGTCTGTGAAGGATATCCTGGCTGGGGATTCGATGCAAGGCGCAGGAAGACCTGGGGTATCCTCAGTGCGAAGACTCAATCACACCTTAGAGAACTCATCCTTGTGCCTCAGCCAATACAGAGCACAGAGATGGTTTTGCTGCCGCCAGCTGGACACATTCCAGCAGTGCAAACCACAAGCGACACGCCAAAGCAGTCAGTCTTCAGCGCCGCGAAATCAACCATCTCCGGTCTTCTGTCGCCACTGCGTTCTGACAGCATTGAAAAGGTGTCAAACGCCAACGAAGAGAACGGTGATGATCCAGATCCAAAGTGGCACAATGGCCTCTTTCCACGCGGAACTTTCATCATTTCGAACCACGCAGACGAGCTGACGGCCTGGACTCCACTTCTCGCCTCTCTGTCTGGCTCGCCTTTCCTTGCGATCCCGTGCTGCAGCCACAACTTATCTGGTGCGCGCTTCAGAGCACCGTCCGCGTACACAGGCTTCACTGCTGACGCCTCGGCACCGCAGTACTTTGCCCGTGAGAAGAAAGAGGCCACCAAGAGCAAGCACGTTGCTATCAAGATACCCATGTCCGACGAAATGGGTGACAACACAAGCTCGACAGCTGCCGAGACTGGTGACTTGAAAGTCATGTCTCAAGCTTCCCGCAACAAGCAGACATCTGCCTACTCTAGTCTGTGTGATTGGGCCGCTTTTCTTGCCCACGAAGCTGGCTTCGAGGTCGAGAAGGAGCTCATGAGGATACCAAGCACGAGGAACTTAGGAATCGTTGCCAGGCGATGGGATGACGGGTCTCCGCTGAGCTCGCAGACTAGCGCAAGAGACACGGGGAAGTCGGTCCGTGAAATTGACCCTGGACGGTGGAGCACCGTGCTGAGGATAATGGAGCGCGAAGCTACAGACGGCAAGGCCTGGATAGAAAGGGCGCGAAAGCTCATGTCAGGGAACGATTCTGGGAAGACGGTGCATGGGTAGAGGGCCGATCCGGGGCACGCTGACGACCCTAATGAACGTGGCTTGCTCATAGCGAGGGAGTCAGCCGGCACACCAATGGATGATTGCGGATACATTCAGCCGCAACACAAACAATATAGTCTCGATTGAGTTGTGTCTTTGACAATCTCGCCAAAGGGAGCATCAGCAGGATGCTGGCGGATTAACACCTTCAAAGTCAGTGGATATGGAGTTCGAAAAGCTTCTCTAAAGATAATTCGAGCAGCGTATAGCAAATTTTAATTATCAACAGACGCCTGTACTCATGTCATAACAATATCTAGTACGGAAACTACGTCTTACAGCCGCTGTGGCTCCCTACCTTGAACATGCTCGTGATCGCACATAAACGCTCTCTTCCGTTTGGACTGATTGTCCTGCCTTTGCCAGCCGTTACCACGATCTTCATTGACTGGACGGAGCTCAGGACTCGATCAACGTGGTTGAACTCAGTATCAAACCTACATGTTGACAACGGACGCGTGCTATAATTGCTTGTAGAATTTGCTGGCAGGATCTGTTTGACGTTTACCTTTGCTGGCAGGTGTTTGCTTCAATCACCGTGCCCTAAGCTGACACCTTTGAAAGGTCTGTGTCACAGCTCAAAAGTCGGCCCAAGGCGCACAAATCTGGAAGACCTGCACAAAAATGGTTTGCGCCAAGTATCATCAAGGTGCTCACAGATCTCTGGTGTCTGTTTTCAGGCTATTGCGCCTATTTCTGGTGGGTTGCAGCAAGTACTGATGGTATACACTTCCGTCTCGTCACTGCTTCAGCTGGACCCACCGCTGAGATCCGGACACACACACATTCGCAAAGTATGGTTGATCGACGGGGGCGACAATACTACCTAATGTGCTCTTAGAACCGCTGACGGCGCGTGAAAAGCAAGCCTTCCCATGGGTAGATGGGCAGAGTCGGTACCACTGCTGAGTGTCGAGTCGCCTTGTATCTGGGTAAGTTCGTGGCTACCTGAACGAGCGAAGACTGCCATATATAAAATTTCCTACTCATATAGTCGTACACCTCAGCTAGCCACAGGTCGCTACCCGCATTGATAAAACATTGATGCCGAACTGAGATCATTCCTGAGGACAGTGGAGTGCCTCATTTTTCACCCTCCACTTGTCCACTTCGTTAGGAGCTGGGCTTCAGATGAAGGAGCAAGTCGCAGCTCGAGTCAACCCTCCATGCCGGCTACTGGCAGCATCTCATCGTTCTGGCTAGCATTTCAGCTGAAAATCAAACTCTCAGCCGCGCCCCGGCCGTGAACTGTGGGCCTTGCTGACACGCACGCTTTCTCTCACATTACAACATTCGCCGACTGCATCCAAGATACTAACGGGGTTTGAGGAGGGTGCTCAGAGACTAGCCTGCTGCTTGCCCTGCAAGCCACAAAGTGCTGACGAGCACAGTGGTGATACTGCCGAGAATGCATGGATATCTTTCCCTCAGGCTAGCTACGGCGATGATCGCGGGCGAGCACAGGCGAACAAGTCAGGATTCTACATCATCGTGGGAAAAGCCCTTGTGTGGTAGGGTACTGCAAGGACAAGAAATCGGGCAACAAGGTCAAGACTGCTGCTGGCATCTTGGTTACCCATCCACTGTTGCTTTAGCTCCACCTCACTATGTCCATGGAGCCCGGCTGAGCAGCAGGTAAGCAGCGGATCAAAGTTGAGGGCTTGTTTCGAAGGATCAACCTACTTCTCCGTCCACGTAAATCATCAAGGTGGTCCGAAATCGTTCCTGCTGCTCCTGCTCGTTGTGTTCGCCTGCTCCACATCAAGCCGTACTACTCCTGCAACGCTCGCTACATATATCCAACTTCTCTCTCTTACATGCACACAAACACATAGGATCCCACACCGCCCGACCTGCGACCGACCGTACCCTTGTATACGAGGGTGGCGAAGAGGGAGTCGACAGGAAGCTACTGCAGCTCTCCCAGGGCTTGAGCAGTTGGTGGTACAGGCTGTGGCAGTCTCGTCTTCATCCTGAGCCAGTAGTCAATCTCTGCTATTGACCTTCCACTTCATTTGCTCGCACTTTACTGATCCCTCGAGGTGGCGGCGCGTCACCAAACTGATGATCGCGGGCTGCATCAATTGGATCATTCCCGTTCGTCGACGCACAAGACGAAACACAGTGTTTCGGTTGTCTAACGTTTGAGGAGCGAACCGATTGCCACTAAATCCCCCCCACCGTCGATTTTCCCCTCCCCAAAAATCGGATAGTGGCTGCCGGGGAAAAGAGAGAAAAAGAGGGAAGAGAGAAAAAAAAAAAAAAAAAAGGGATCATAGCAGCCAAGCAGACGACGGGAGCAACTGCAGCAAGCAACAAGCGCCAACTTCGCCCCAGTATCAAACCAAACGATCAACGAACCAATCTGTTCTTTCCTCTCCCCCTTCTCATCCATCAGTTGATCCTGGTTTTCTTTTTCCATCCGCAAGTGCGAGACATCAGACCCCAAAAAAGGTGCAATCGTCAGATGGCCGCCTCATGCGCCCGATAAATAACAAGGGCGTGAGGATTGACCGCTACAGCGAGGGGGACCCCACTCTCAGCGGATCCTCTGCCACTGACTTTCGCGGCGTCGGGGGCCTCACACTTGACACCGGTTCCAGCGACCAAGCTCCTGCGAGCCAGCACGAGGTAGGAGACGAGCAGCAAGCTCAGCAGCTGCAGCGGCAGGAGCAAGAGGAGCGGCAGCAGCAGGAACAACAACAACAACAACAACAACAACAAGAACAAGGTGGTGAAGGAGCGAGTTTCACACAAAGACGGCCTTCTCAGCGACGAGCACCTCAGCAGCTGTCACAGCAATCGACAGCTGCAGCACGCACCAGGCTTCAGAAGCGCCCGCCTCAGCAGTACCAGCAGCAGCAGCAGCAGCACCAGCCTCACCACCACTTGCATCTCGACCAGTCCGACTTCTCTCCAGCAACTGCGTCGCCAATCTCACCAAGTGCTGACAGGGACGACACCTCTTCCATAATCACCGCTTCAGGAGGTAAGGAGAAGAAGAAAGGTCTAAGAAAACTCTTTGGATTTGGTGGCAGCCGAAGCGGACGAGAGGCAACGAAAGCATCGTCCGGAGTCACAGACCGAGAGGTCCCTCCTGGCATCAATAGCGGGACCGTCAACAAAAGAATTGGCGCCATCGCCCCTAACACCAGTGTTACCGCTGTCGATAGTGGCTCTGCCACCCCTACCACTACCGCCACTACTACTGCCACTAGCACCGCTCCCACTGACACCACCACCACTGGCACTGCTGCCAACGCTGCCACCGCCTCGCCCCGTGGCTCAGCCAATACCTCCGCTAATCCCGCTACCACTGCACCCTCGTCTTCCTCACCCACCGCTGCCGGTCGCTTTTTCGGGCGGACCACCAGTCCATCGAATCGCACGCGGCCCGTTTCCCAGCAAATCTTTCCTGTCGCTTCCTCCTCTTCAACCGGACCCAACAACAGGCACAACGGTGTCAAGGACAGCAGTACCAGCAGCATTGGCGTCGCCAGGGGCAGCAAAAACGTATACAGCAGCACGAACACGGGAGTTCGCCAGCATCCGGAGTCTCAGTTCCGGGAGGAACTCAATACCCCTGCGTCACCGTCAGCCAGGCAGCGGAGCAGCCGCCCACTCCCAATTGCGGAAGAGAACGGTGCTGAAAGCCAGCGTTCATCTAACCCCAGCTACAGACACTCAATTGCCATCCTCCCCGGCTTTGACTTTTCCAACTCATCCACTATCCTATTTCCCTCTGATCACGAAGAAGAAGACGAAGAAGAAGAAGAAGAAGAAGACAAGATCAACACAAATCATACCACCACCACTACCACTACCACCACTCCCAAAAAAACCACCACCGCCGCCGCCGCCACCATTCCTCACCATCAGCAGCAATTGACCCCATCGCAGCAGGAGAGCCCGCTCAGCCCGCCGTACCATACACCAACTGGCGACCAATCGTCGGTGAGAGCGCCATTCTCCGTCTTCAACACGTCGGCCGCCAACTCGCCCGACCTCGACAACAGCGCAGCAGCCGGTTCGAAGCCATCGTCCCAGTGGAGTGGCAGCAGGGCTCCTGACGACGGCTCGACCTACCAGCCGTACAACGGGACCTACCTCTATCCTGGTGACGACAGCAGATCCTCGTCCCGCCAGTCTTTCGAACCTTCTTCCCCAGAGCAGGTACAGCAGCAGCCGCAGCAGTACCTGCCTTACCACCCAAACGCAGCCGTGTCTCAGACGTCGTTCAACACGTTGGAGGGCTCGAGGAACCCGTCGCCTTTGCCGCAAGCGCCACCACTGTTGCGGGACCCGTCAAACGTGTCGCCCAGTAAGTTTCCATGCCGACTGCCTCTGCTATTACTCCTCTGCTACCCGCGCTACCCTTGTTGATTGGTACTAACATAGAGCCTCTCCTTCTCACAGATCAGTACGGCGACAAGTTGGATGTAGACAACCCCATAAAGGCGGTAACAAAGCCGGGAGGAATGGGCACAGACGGCACGCCCCCACCGGGCAAGCCCAAGGAGGATATTTCGTCGCTTGACCACACGCAGCTGGTCTCGAAACATGAAGAGCTGAGTACGTGTTGATGGCCTGAGGAGAAGAATTCGGAAATGAACAAAGCTGACAAGGAGATGGCGATCTGCAGATGAGAAATACAGAAAAGTGAAGAAATACTACTTTGAGAAGGATGCGCAGGTACAGAACCTTCAGAATACGCTTGCTCACCAGCGCCTGTCGCAATCACGCACCTCCCTAGACGACAACGAATACGCCAGCCGATTCCAGCGACTCGACGGAGCCATCAACAACCTCGCCTTCAACGTGCGGAAAGACTGGCGGGCGGTGCCACCATGGCTATCGCCCTACGTCAACAACGACGCAGCCAGCAACAAGACAAAAGAGATGACAGCCGTCGGTCGGGCGTGCATATCGCGTTGGCTCGTGGACGAAATTTTCGATCGCGTATTCCACCCAGGCCTCGAGCCGAACCTCAGCAGCAACCTGAAGATCATCGAGCGAAATCTGCGCCGGTTCGCACCGCCAGTCAACACCGACGACGAGCGCGACACGCTGCTCACCAAGATCAGCAACTGGCGCCTCTCGACTCTGGATGGCCTGTCCGAAGCCCTCAACTCGCCCAACGCGACCGAGTACCGCACAGATCTGACCCGCGGCCTCGTGGAGACGCTGACCTCGGACCTGCAAATGAACCTGACCAACCCGCCACCGGCCGGGCTGGAGGCCGGCGTAGTGGGCATCATCGAGCTGGCGGTCGGCATCGCAGCCAACCTGCCCCTCGAGTCGCGCGACGTGTACGTGGAGTACATCCTCCCCGGTGTCGCCTTCAACGAGGCGTACATGAAAATCGAGGGTAATTTGCCGCCATTGATCAACCCGGGCGAGACGTACGCGATCGATGGAGACCCAGCGACGCAGCAGCGACGCGGAAGTGCCGATGAGAGCATGGTGGAGGAGATGAACCCGCCGATTGGAGGATTCGTTGGCGCTGGCCCGCGCGCGAGCAAGGGCAGCGGGGTCGGCAAGAAGGGCGACGAGGATAAGAAGGAGATGGAGAAGGTCCGGTTTGCGGGATTCATGAGCGTCATGGTCAAGGGCAAGACTATGCTGACCAAGGCGCCTGTGTATCTGTGATGAAATGATATGAGAGGATGCAGAGATGGCTTCACTGTGTACTGCTTCGCGGCGATGACATGCTCCTCATGGACAACGTGAGGGCCAGCATTGTACCGCCAGAGAGTCACGAACGAGGCAGGAAGAAGATCTTGACGCAGCTTGCAGAGGTATGCACGCCCCGAGCAGAACACGAACGAGCAATCCATGATCAATTTAGGCAGAGCAAGCGGAAGGACACGAGGTCTTATATTAACTCTCGGATCTTTGAGAGAGAGGAGGAAGCAGGAGGAGGAAGCAGAAGGAGGATCAGGCAGGTGAAGATTAAAATTTCAGATTAAAGGATCGAAACGCTCCGTCAAAACTATCACGCTACTCGCACCGCTCCTCCATATCTTACTCGATTGATCAGACTATCTGCCAGACTATAATATTCGACAATGAAATGTCATGGCAAGATTCACTTGTTTCAAAAGTGCTGTTCTGAAAACCCTAGTCCAAATAATGTTCCATGAAGGTGTCGAAGTAGACAATTTGAGTTTCCGTCTCTTGAGTCAGACCAAGGACTCTTCTCCATGTCACTTCTACGTACTCCATTTTAGTCACTTTCAATTACTCAGGCTCTCGATTACTCACCTGCTTAATCACGGATTGCCTCATTCGCTCCTTGACCTAATCTCCCTTCGAGAGCGCAATGCAAGAGACTCCCAATTCCTCGTTCCCTCCTTGCAATTTCATCAACCTTCCCAACCCTATCTTGAGCCCCTCCTCGCTCAGCAAATCCTCTCCCTCCGGCAATCTTCCCCTGTTCAGTGGGCCCTTCCTTGACCCTTCCAGCTCCCACAAACAGCCATCCTTACCCTTGACCAGCGCAACGAAATGAGCACCCTCTTCATCCGCTCTTAGCACCCTGCTGTCTCCCAGATTAGCAACCGCCTCGCTCGCGTGGTACAGCGCGTCGCTGTCTTCGAGGAGTTTGGCTCGTTCAAGGTAGCTCAGCGGCATTGCCTGTGCGAGGAAAGACGAGAGCAGAGAGTCCGGTGTTAGTTGGTCTGCAGCCACATTGGCGAGGATGTGGATTAGTCCGAGAAGCCCGCAGCCGTGGATGATGGTTTGTGGGGCGAAAAACGGTTGGGATGAGGTAGTAGAAGGGGATTCGAGGTCTTCAGCCTCACGAGAGGCGCGCCATGCGTCTGTCATGGGGATGAGAGTGAGGAGGGCATCGACGGGTCGAGGAATATATTGAAGCTCAGAGGCTGAGAGAGAGTAGATGTCGCGGAAGCAGAGGTTGCTGGAGAGTCCGAGATTTTGAGCGAGGGGGTTCATCACGGAGGGGTTGTTTTCTGTTGTGTCGAGTCAGTGAGAGAAAATAAAGGGCGGATATATCGAAGGTGAGTTGGCGAGTTTGATAGCGAGAAGGCGAATCGTTACCTAGCATGGTGAATACCTGTTTAGGCTTTTGAGTTGAAGATGTTTTGTCGGTACTTGTGGCATTCTGAGTTGATGATACATTCATTTCGGGATCTTGAGACATCCTTGCGAGAGGGTTCAAAAATCGAGCTCAGAAATGATTTGAACTAAGATATCTTCAATTGTGTGAGATAGCTTTGACATAAGAGAGATTGTTGGCAGAGTCTTTGAGCAGGCATTTGTTTCACATCGTGGGGCAATTCCTCAGCCGCCTTCAGCTAATCAGCCAGTAGTACCTTAGTGATGACTTAGCCTGACCTTTGGCTTCTTGCCTAGAACAACACTGCGTCAGGTATTTTCCGAGATCAGACGGCGCGAAAACAATATGTCTCTCCAGATCACTTATTTCTCTTTGCCTCTTATATGATTTGACAACTGTGTGCAAGGACTATAACGTCGGCGTCGAAGACCTTGAAGGTCCAAAAGCATCTCTGATTACAAAAATGAGCTAAGTTTCGCATGTATAGCTCTTGAGAAGGAGAATATTGCATTTCAACTGTCGAGTAGTCGAAAATTGACGTCGAGATGACTTCGTCGTACATCTACAAAAATCGTCAGACAGGAAAATCAGCATGTTGATGGAATTTTGAGATATGGGAGGAAAAGCTGAAGCTGACAGAATGAGATATTTTTAAGGTACTATTGATTTGAGCCAGTTTTGCCGATTTTATAATACACGCACCAAGTCGGGTGCCCTCCGGCCACCCGTACTTTCCCACCTTGATCGAATACAAGCATCAGTTTGTGCGACACTCTTTTCAGAGCAGGCAACAGCCAATTTTGTTGCCTTGATTTCCAATGGAGCAGTCAGCTGATAAAGTTTTTGAACTAGCTACTATGCTCATCGGAAGTCACTTGAATGTAATTCAGCACTTGGAAATGTATTTTCTGGCCCTTCACAGACTGGCATCATCTGCCCCAAAGTCTTGACACTCGACGTGACTTAATTAGAGATGATTGTATCTCTTCATATCATGCTACAGGAACCTTTCAATCAAGGAATCACATTGGACCATCTGATCGAACACTCGCCATGGCTCCTTCGTAAATAGTCCGGGGCTGCGGCCAGACCACGCGTGTGTGTGACGTCGGCCAAGTGGCTGGTGCCGGCTGCGGCGCAGGCAATCGCTACCAGTTACAGTTCGATGATGCGGCTGCCAGGTACCGTCGTCTGAACCACTGACGGACTTTTCTCCAAGAATCGGTAGTGTCCAAAGCTCTCGACCTTGGATTTGCTCAGCAGCAAGTGACGTGCACTGATCCTCAGCACACACAAGCTCAAGCTTTTGCTACATGACTGGTTCATCGCTGACACGTCCTGCCATGTTTTTTGCAGGGCTGCATGCTCGTCACCATGCGAGCTCCTCGATCCACGTAGGGTTTATATATTCCCTGACACGGCAATTGCAATGTGAAGGCTGTCCGCCGTCTGATCTGTTTGTACGTACCTGCCGCATTCCACCTTGTCGACCTCTCGAGCAGCTGCATTCTGGGCTTGTCGAGACAACTGCGGTTGTCGAGAAGTGTTTACAAGATCCAGTGGTCGTCCTCAGCTGCCATTTCCAGTCAAGTGCATCCCATTTGCTTTGAGCTCCCATTATTGGTATAGTCGCTATCATCATGAAGTCTGCATCCATTCTGCCATCGCTGCTGGCCCTGGCATCAGCGAGACAAGTCCCGCTCTACTCGACATACTCGTTCAATCCGCTCGAGCATCTTGCCGGCAGCACGCCATACTTCGAGCCTCAGATCCCTCAAACATCGCCGGACCTGCCACAGGGCTGCTCAGTCGAGCGAGCAGCGTACCTCATCCGACATGCGGCCATCAACGCCAACGACTTTGACCTTGAGACATACATGCAGCCGTTCCTATACAAGCTGGGCAACGCGACAACGGTCGACTGGAGCAAGATTCCAAGCCTATCCTTCCTGGCCACGTGGGAGCCTCCATCCTTTGCAGAGACGGAGCTGCTGACACGGACTGGCAAGGCCGAGGCGTCCCAGCTAGGTGTCTCACTCTCCTATAAATACCAGAAACTGCGACCCCCACAACGCATCTGGGCCGACAGCTCCGAACGAACGGTCAAGACGGCCGAGGGCCTCGTTCGTGCCTTCGAGGCGGATGATGACCAAATCAATGTGGTGACGGTCAAGGGTAGCAAGAAGACCGGGGCCAACTCGCTGAAGCCATACAGCGGCTGCTCCGGCTACCAGGAGAGTGCTGGCAATGATGAGGAGGACCGGTTCAACCAGGCATACACGGCACCCATCATCGCGCGTCTATCTGACGCCGTGCCGGGCTTCAACTTCACCTCAGACGATGTGATCGGCATGCAGGAGCTGTGCGGCTATGACACGGTTATCCGCGGTTCCTCACCCTTTTGCTCCGACGAGCTATTCACCCCGGACGAGTGGTTGCAGTTCGAGTACGGACAGGACATCCACTACCACTATACCGTCGGCTATGGCTCTGAGGCCTCTGGGGCGCTGGGGTTTCCCTGGCTAAATGCAACCATGAACCTGCTGACGGCCGACAGCTCCAGCGCGCCTGAGCAGGACATGTACATCTCAGTCGCCCACCGTGAGCTTCCGCCCGTCGTCCTCGTAGCTCTTGGTCTCTTCAATAACAGCGCCAGCACAGGCGCCAACAACATTAACGCCACCATGCCCGCTCCATCCTCATCCTCCGGCCCTGCTGAGGTCAACCATCAACGCGCCTGGGTCTCCAGCCATATCCTCCCGTTCCTGACCAACATTGGCATCGAGCGGATGAACTGCAGCACCAACATTGGCGTCAAGAAGGGTGTTTACCCAGCAGGAGGAGCAGCCTCCAATAGCACAAATGGCACCGATTCTTCGTCTTCTTCATCAACTACATACTACCGCGTCCTAGTCAACAATGCACCCCAGCAATTGCCTGGCTGCTTGGACGGCCCAAGCCAGTCCTGCTCTGCAGAGGGACTCAGCAGCTTCCTGGCGTCAAGAGAGGACATGTTCGGAGACTTTGCTGGCGCGTGCGGCACCCCGGCTAATGAGAGCATGACGCTGAACATCTTTTCGAGCTCGGATAATGGGACGATGGTGGGCAAGAGGGGTGTGGCCGGGACCAGGCTTTGGTGATGAGGGAGGTGTTAAGGCTGCTATGAAGGGTGTATAGAGAATGAGATGAGTAGGGTAAAAAGAAAGAGTACCGCAGCTTGAAGTCATGAATTCCAAGCAGGCAGTCCTGAATGTATATGTTTATATGATCACATGACTCCTTCCCAATATGACCTTCGCATCATACGACAGATGAGATGAGCTGGAGTAGGCCCCTGTACATAAAATGAACGGGCAATCAGCGATGGACTGCTGGCATTGTCGAGAGTGGAGCAAGCTAGGAATACTGAATTTCTTGTTAGCCAAGCTATTCTTTAGTTACGAGCATGGTTTCGATGCTACAACAATACAGTAGACCTCGACGCGTCACCGAGTCGCTTGATATTCCACTTGTTTTAGCCAGCTAATCAGACAGCCTCTCAGCCCGCGGCTCACACAGCAGTAGCAACATAGACTCTGCTGAGTTCTTGTATAGTTTCGTCTCTGCTTCCATCCAAGCCAAAAGGTGCCGCGTTAATCGATGTCAGAGCCAGGTACTAGTAGACCCTGAGACTGAACAGTCGAGAGCCAGGTAAAGATGACATGTCGAAGAAAACATCAAGCAATTCATCGAATTGCTTAGCCGTCATCACGATGGACACATTGCTTGGCCTGTTATCCAGATCATACTGTTCAGGCCGCAGCCGATGTTATGGGCACCACCATAGTTGAATTGAGCCAGTAGTCACAGTATCCGCTGGCGGTACACTCTTCCACCACGACCGGATCGGAGGAGGACGAGACGTATGGGCCAGTGCCGTAATATACTGCAGGTCTAGGTCCGACGCTGTTTGCCACGCTGTGTCAGCATTAGTCAAGAGTGGGAATAGTGCCATGACTTGGGAGAGCCTCGCTGCTTCATAGCCTGCTCCTGTTCATTGAAACTATTCAATTCAAGCAAAACTAACCTCTTCTTCAGCGCAACATGCTCTAGGTTGATTGAGAATGCTCCCGGGTAGTCGTAGCGCGAGTAGTACCAGGTCCAGCTCTTGTCCTCGCAGCCAGCTTCTGTTCCTGCGGCCTTGCTCGGGTAGCCGTACCGGGTCCCGTTTGCGTACTGCTCACGGGGCGGGAAACTGGCCGTGCAGTGCGTCTTGGTGCCGTTCGTGATGTACATGTCCTGCACATCGACTAGAAAAAGACGATGGTGTCAGCATCTTGTGAAGGGAGTGTATTCAGGTATCTTGCTTTCTCGCGAAGGCAGCAGACATGGCGGAGTCATTTAGTGACGCATTTGACTCCGAATTTCCTTTAAAGGAGAAGTCGTAGATGCAAATGAAGTTGATTTCGGCTTACAGTCAACTGTCAAATTGTTGGTATTGGGAGACCCTCCCGCACCACGCGTTGTCGAGCTGAAGTTAGTGACGTGAAACTCCCACGAATTTGCTGTCTCGGAACGTGGAAACGGAGGCAAGCTGTGCGGTGAGGAAAACGCCGTCTTGCAGAGCAAGCCAAAAGCGATGATGAAGGTTTGCCTGAGCATGATCATGAGTGATTACTCCGATGTCTTTGGTAAGAATCTTTGCACAAATGATAATGTCAACGTAGTGAGAGATATAATCGACAGGTTTAAGCTCGTTTCAGTACGCACGGATAAGGCGGGTTGGTTCAGGAAGGAAAGTTGACTGTGCAACAGCGGGCAGTGAAATAGAGAGATATCCGCCAGCAAACAGAAAATATTTATAGCTATTTGCCACGTCTTTTCTGGACCGGCTCCGTCATCCTGACCCTTGCAGGGACAAGGCAGGCTCGAGAGACGCCTGCGTAACACATGACAGGTGGCCCGGCAGAGCAGCGACTGCCAAACTTGTCGAATCCCACCATCAAGGTAGGGGTAGTCAGAACGTGAGACAGCATCACACCTGATTCCACCCAATCAACCCCATCTGGCACAGCATATGGTTACACAATCGACCAGACGCGTGGAACCGTTAACTCACAGCATACCTAGGTACTAGAGAGTCTCTGAGCATGAAGAGAAGCTGATATCGAGCCAGTACACGTGCCCATGGGGTGACTAGGTTTCGCACACTGATATCCAAGGCATCCCACCTGCTTTGACACCGGTATGTATACCAGAGGTGAAGAAACATTAGGCTCTGAAATCGCTCCTGAAGTTGACCTATTGTTTCGCCTAAGTCATTTTGACCGCTCCTTACCAGCATGAGATCGCACGACAGTATATAGCCTGAACGCTATGCTTAGAGATCAACCACTGGCAGCTTCGTAAAAATAGACAAAAGTACAAAAGAACCGATCAGCGTTCAGCGAGTCGCCTGTCCATCATACTGTCTGCTTAGAGGCCCGGATTTGGAACTGTCAGGCAGCTTGCATTAGCTGAGACATGGGGCAATAATGCTCATAATTTATCAGCGATGACAGTATCTCCGTGGAAGCACAGGATTTTGCAACTAATTAACATATTCACACATGAATAAATACATATGCATCGAAACGTGGCACCTGTCGGACGACTAGGCTGTCTGAACGGGTGAACGTAGAACAGCAAACAACTGACACGTCAGATCGGAGTCATTTCCGCAGCATCGGACCGCGACACCGTGTTTGTCCTGTCGTTGCTATACCACAAGGTGTCCGTTGCTCGGGAAGCCAAACAAACGGAGCCCAACGCCGCCGACCTGGTTGTACACACAAATGACTGAAGCTGTTGTTGCTTTGGGCACCCAACGCGATCAGAGGCAAACAGCCATTCTGCCACTCGGCAGTGTCACTCACGACACGGCAGACAACTTATTTATCGGCCGACGCCTGCAACAGGGGTATCATACTTCCACAGCATCAGCTTGCTCAATATGGAGTCGGCCCCAGTGCTGCTCCCATCACCGCCGAAGAGTGCGTTCCGGGCGCCGTATACGCACGAAATCCACGGCACTTCGTCCGAAGAAGAAGACCATTACTCATACAATCCGTCACCAGATGAAGCTGTCTTTGACGACGACAGTCAAGGTGATTCGCACGATGCCAGCTCGCCGCACACTTCAGATGATGACCTCTCAACCATCCCACCGGATCCCGACTCGAGAGCACCGTCAACCATCTACACGCCACACAAGAGAAGGAGCCCGTTCAGACATACTTCGAGTGTACGAAACCTTCAACTAGAGACAACACCACCGCATCTCGTGTCCCCACAGCATCGTGCCTACCGCCTGACGACCAACCCAGCTTCACGGAACGCCACTCCCCAGTCGCACTATAGCTCCGGTTCACGGCCACATTCGTCCAGGTCATCTCCGACCAAGAAGCCAAAGCAGAAGGCCAAGAAAGAACACCCTCTCGTGCTGCTGCATCTCACGCTGCTACCACTGACGCTGCCCTACCCACAATCGCTGCTAGAGACAACATTACCCGCCAAGAAGCTAGCAGACTGCAAGCTACTCAAGGAGAAGCTCAGTGCAAACGTCATACAAGAAAGGGGTGTGCTAATTCCCCACCCTAAGGATGACTATGAGCTGCTTGAAGAGAGGCTGTTAGAGGCGCTGGAGCTGGAACAGGGTGTCTTCAGTCGCGATGGACACTTCATGATTCCAGAGGAGCGAACAGTGAGCCGAGCTGGAAGCAGGAGCATCGCCAGAACACGCTATAGCTCGGTGGATAGTCTTCTCGAAGAAGAGGAAGAAGATGAGCACGATGACGATGACAGTAAGACCGAGACGGCCGAATCACCAATCTGCCATGATTGTGGCAAGGAGGTTGAAACGATAAATAGCGACCGCCGCTGGGACATTCGTGTATATGCCGCCAATGGTCTTATGCGCGAGGGCGCATGGAGCGCTGCTTGGAAAGAGATGGAACGGGTCGATGTCGAGATTCGACCATTTATCAGCGACGACACGAAAAGACGGCTCGAGGACCAGTGGGAGGAGATGGAATTGCTCATGAGCGCAGACAGCAAACAGCCACCGCTACCAACCCCTTCAGATGAAATTGTTTATGAGTCAATCGAGGAGCCAGACGCCCTTGCTGAGCCAAAACGGTCGCCTACACCGGAGGAGGAACAAAGGTTGAGACTTAGCACTGAGCGTCTGAAAGAGATCTACGGCGAGCAGGCAGACGAAAAAATTGAGAGCTTGAAGGAGGAAAGTGTGGCCGAGCAACTGGCCGAGCACTTACCTTTTCCTCAAAGGCAGTCGCAGCCCGCTGAGATCCCACTCAAGACACTGTTGTTCAACTACCTGCAGCTGATACTGCAAGATCGCAGAAACGTGGCCATTATTTGCCTCAGCAGTGTTGTGGTCTTCATGGCAGCACAAATAACGCAGTCAGCTCCTCGCTCTGACGGCACTATACTGGCAAATATGCGTAAGAGCGTGGCAGCTACACCCACCAGCTCGTCGTTAGTGCAATCATCATTGTCGACGCCAGTGGCATCAGCCCCGACAGAACCATTTCTGGAGGCTGTATCGACCGTGACAGAGGTCAGATATATCAGTGTCTCGGTGCCAGAGCCAAGATTCTCGTACATGGCAGAAGACATTATAAGCGAGGAACTCCCTTCTTTCTCTCAAGAGCCTTTTACAGCAACAGAGGACAAAGTTCTGCAACCGGTTGAGCCTACTAAAGATCCAGTATCCGAGATGGTTGATGAAGGTGAGGCCCAGGAGCTAGACTCGAAGCCTTCACAGCCTCAGGCGACGGAGACTGCTGAGCAGGACGCTTCAGCCGATGCAGAAGAGCTGGAGCTCCCTCGCGAGGGCACTGAACCAGAGGATGTGCCCATTGCAATCGATGAAGACGCTGAACCTGTACCAGAGGAGGATTACAGCCCAGATGACTTGTCAAAAGAGATGGAATTATGAAATGACGAGACCCGTATGAGTGAAGACTGATAGGAAGATGATTTTTGAGCGTTAATTGTAGATAGCCCACCAAACCCATAATCAATTGATCCGATTCCATGCATACATAGCCGCGGAAGCTGCATTGAGAGTCATGTGGGGAACCACTTTCCCACAAAGTCTGAGAAGACTTGCCCTATTTCATCGATTCTACCTATCTGATTGTGACTGTCGTCGATGAATTTGCTAACGGTTTCCATGAGATACAGCGACGATCGATATATCAACGGTCAGATGCACATCTTGTAGAGAGTCATGTGTTATACAACTGTGGCTGGCGCCGATTCTCTCACCTGCGCAATGCGGCGGCGGGTAGTGGCGCATGAACGGGCAGCTGACGACTCGAAACGGGAAGGCGCGGCGTGGCGGGGACGTCGGCCAATCACGATCATCGCCTCCGTATCTTGCTGGGGCAACCGCCCGCAGTCCCCGGCCGCTCTGCCTGTCCATTACGCTATATGCGTCAGCTTGGGAGCTCCCTCTCACACCTCTCCCTTCTCTCTTTCCTCTCGCATCCTCCTCCCTTTGCTCTGTATCCTCTTCCGGCTTCGTTCAGATTCTGAAGCAGGTTATTGAGCATCATTTACCGTTCATAATCCTTTTCCTTTGCGAGAAACAGCTCACCATGAGGTTCCTCGCCACCGCTGCCGTCATTGGCGCGGCTGCTGCCTATTCTGGCAACCAGCAGCAGGTTCTGAAAGCCCCATCATCCAAGGGGGCTGCAACCACCCTCGATTCACTGCTTGGTGCTGTGCACGAGTTGCCGGAAACGCTCAAGCATGTCAAGGATCAGTTCCACAAGCTGTCCGCAGCAGAGAAGGCTGTTTTTGACGATGTTGCCCGCATGTTCCCAGACCAACTCACCAAGGAGAAGCTGTTCAGCACGCCGAAGAAGCACAAGAAGCGGTCAGACTCCTACTGGGACACGATCGTCCGCGGCTCAGATGTGCAGCAGCTCTGGGTCGAAGACGCTGCCGGCGAGAAGCACCGTGAGGTGGACGGCAAGCTGGAGAGCTACAACATGCGTGTGAAGAAGGTTGACCCGAGCAGCCTTGGAGTAGACCCAGGCGTCAAGCAGTACTCTGGCTACCTCGATGACGAGGAGAACGACAAGCACCTCTTCTACTGGTTCTTTGAGTCCCGAAATGACCCAAAGAACGATCCTGTGGTCCTGTGGCTGAACGGTGGCCCGGGCTGCTCATCACTGAGTAGGTTAAAATTGGAAGCAGCATTCTGGAAACCAAAAATACTAACAAGCCGCAGCTGGCCTGTTCATGGAGCTTGGCCCATCCATGATCAACAAGAAGATCGAGCCAGACTTCAACAAGTTTTCGTGGAACTCGAACGCATCAGTCATCTTCCTTGACCAGCCGGTCAACGTTGGCTACTCGTACTCTGGCAGCAGCGTCAGCAACACGGTGGCAGCCGGCAAGGACATCTACGCTCTGCTCACCCTGTTCTTCAAGCAGTTCCCCGAGTACGCCAAGCAGGACTTCCACATTGCTGGCGAGTCGTACGCTGGCCACTACATCCCCGTGTTTGCATCTGAGATTCTGTCCCACAAGAACCGAAACATTAACCTGCAGAGCGTGTTGATCGGCAACGGTCTCACCGATGGCTACACACAGTACGAGTACTATCGGCCCATGGCTTGTGGTGATGGTGGCTGGCCAGCAGTGGTGAGCGAAAGTGACTGCCAGTCAATGGATGACTCTCTGCCGCGCTGCCAGTCGCTGATCGAGAGCTGCTACAATAGCGAGAGCGTATGGACCTGCGTGCCCGCCTCAATCTACTGTAACAACGCTCTGATCGGCCCGTACCAGCGCACCGGACAGAACGTGTACGATGTGCGAGGCAAGTGCGAGGACGACAGCAACCTGTGCTACAGCATTATGGGTGACGTGGCCTCTTATCTTAACCAGAAGGACGTGATGGAAGCACTCGGCGCCGAGGTCGATAGCTACGACAGCTGCAACTTTGACATCAACCGCAACTTCCTGTTCAACGGCGACTGGATGCAGCCTTACCACCGTCTGGTGCCAGACATTCTGAAGCAGATCCCCATCCTGATCTACGCCGTAAGTTTATTTGATGACTCCTTGGAAAAACTCCGATGTACTGACTTTGCTAGGGTGACGCCGATTACATCTGCAACTGGCTTGGCAACCACGCATGGACAGAGGCCCTCGATTGGGACGGCAAGGCCGGATTCAACAAGGAGAAGCTGGCAGACCTGGAGCACAGCACCAAGGGCAACAAGATCGGCGAGGTCAAGAGCAGCGGCAACCTGACCTTCCTGACAATCCACGCAGCCGGCCACATGGTGCCTTATGACCAGCCTGAGGCCGCGCTCGACTTTTTCAACCGCTGGCTCGGCGGCGAGTGGCACTGAACGGAGGTTTAGGGTCAGTCGAAGAAGAGACGGAAGTTATTGATACGACCTGAGGAGTCCATTGAGGCTGCTGCAGTAGCAGTTGAAAGCCCTCGCTCTGATAGGTGTGAGCAGAGGCAAACAGATTGGACGACCAATTGTGTATTTGAATAGAACATAAAATGCAATAGCCGAAAGGCAAATGATCACACAAGCCGCTATCCAGGTGTAAAAAGAGGACTGGGTTGATCAGCACATGCAAACGATGTTAGTTTCGTCTCAGTCCAAATCCCAGTGAAGATGGAAAATGCCTTTAAATCATGGTGATCCAGTCAGTGCATGCTTGTTCTATACTCTATCATAATCTACATCTGGCTCTATCCATCTCATTTCCAATATAGCCATACCCACACCCAACACCTTTTCGCAAACCCTAATCAAACCCCCGTCTTCAGCACATCATCAACCCAGCCCTGCCACTTGACCGCCGTCTCCCAGCCCGCATGCTTGACGTGCTCACCCCTCGCAAACGCCTCGTACGTGCGTCCCATGATCCTGGCCGGGCCCGGCAAGCTCGCCATCTCCTTCTCGACCTCATCATACGGGTTGACCTCATGGCCCTTCCACGGCACGTTACTCACCACCCCAGACTCGTAATCCAAGTGCTCGATGGTCGTGTTATCGTCAAACTCGAGCGCCAGGCCCGTAGGCGCCTGGATCCGGACCTGCCCGCGCGTGCCGACGATGCGCCAGCTCAGCATCGGCTCGGACGGCCACAGCTTGTCGCTGCGCACGGTGCCTATGAGGGCGGGACCTGAAGGCGATGATGATGGTGATGACAGGGTAGACGAGGAAGAGGAGGAAGTAGGCGAGGGAATCGGATCGGCGAACTGGCCGAGCACGACCGTGTGGTCCGCCACCTCCTTCACGACCTTGCGCAGAACAGATCCCGTCCCTGGCTTCCGCAGCTCCGCATCGTCCACGATCTCGACATCAGGACGCAGATTCAGCTCCAGGCAGCGATGAGTCGCCAGCGGTCCCAGCGTCGTCGTCACCGCGTTGAGCAGGTGCGAGATCAAGTTGATGGCCGCCCCACTCTCGTTCTTCAGCGCGTACTCGTGTCTTTGCGCCACTCGGCCCGCGAGCGGCGCGCCTGCTAGGTCCACCATCACCTGCACTACCTGGCCGATCTTTCCCTCGTCAACAACCAGCTGGCGTACGCGCTTCGCGCACGCGTCCCACGCCTCTTCCAGCCCGCAGACCAGATCCTTGTCCTTGAGGCCTGCGGACCGTGCTTCTGCAAGCAACGCGGTGCTGTCCTCCACGTTCGAGGCGATGGGGTACTCCATGAATATCTTCTTGCCGGCTGCGATGGCGGGTCGGGCGGCCGCAACGTGCGCGGGCGCTTTGACGCACACGACGATCATGTCGATGTCGGGGTCGGCGGCAAGGTCGGCGGCGGAGCCGTATGGCTTCACGACGGAGGTGTCTAGCGAGTAGGCGCGGATGGCGGCCTCAGAGGAGGCGGTACTCGAATTGCAGACTGCTCGGATGGTGTAGTGTCGTTGCCCGGAAGCGGACTGGAGATAAGGCAGGTGCGCGCCAGAGGCCCAGGAGCCGTTTGCAGAGAGACCGATGAGGCCTAGACGGATGGGTCGGGACATGATGAAAGAGTGTATAGTGATCTAGAAAGGACAATGTCGTGTACTAAGAAAGATTTTGAGAGACGCTCAGGTTGAAGATACAATGGGAAAAGTCCTTGATTCTCGAGATTTGGAATTATTTGATGAGATGAAGATTTTACTGAACAAAAGAACCATGCGAACATCTTGCGCAAGCTCACCTTCATATACACTCTCGATATATCCAGGACGTGATACATATTGATTAGAACAGGTCACTGCCCAGACATACACTTCGTCACAAAGATACGGATATTTTCACAAACAACCTTTCGGGTGCTCCTCGCGAGCTATACCTTCGGATAGACGCGAATGATCTTTTTGCATGTCAACCATGTGGCGGAAATCCTTCGACACAGGAGAGCAAAAATTTCCGTGTCATGAGTGAACCCCACGCATGATGTGACGCTGTCAAGACCAGAGTTGCCAATCGAACCATAAGCAGAGAAAGGAAGGGTATTCATAAACCTGAATCGTGGCTGGAAGTCCGGCTGAGTGATTGGTCAGCAGGATCAGGCATAAGTGTGTGCTGGTCACGTGGCCGGATTGTATCGATTTGTGCTTGGGTGTGCATAGGACGGTTATGTAAGCTCACTGTAGCAGGAAGTTATGAAGACTTCGAGTGCCTATTTTGGTGATTTAACTGTCGTTTCGACAAGGAAGGCATGCTCCAGCTGCTCTGGCCTAGCTGACTTACCGGTAGCGGATATCTCGACAGTTTTATTTGCTTCCTGCAGTAACTTTGAACCTTCTGGCGCGACTGAACGCTTTCTGCTAAGTATGCCAGATTTCGGCTCATCACCGTGTTGCTGATACCTAGACGGTTGAGATGTAGATTCTTTTTTTTTTTGTTTTTTTTTTTTTTTTTTTTTTTTTTCAAGAATCTACGCATGCTTTGTGAAGGCGTCAAGCGAGCTTCAGCTCAATTTCTTGTTCACCGCTAGCCTGAGACCATCCGGGACACTGCTCTAGTCTAAACTCGAGCTACTGCCTCGAACTCGGCAGCCTGTACTGCTTGAAAAAGTCAAAAATTGTTTTTGTGCCGTTGAAAACGTAACGACCCAGCGGGCACTGGCTCGGCATGCTGATGCAGTCATCATTCGGCACCGTGCTCGGCCAAGTATGGCCCAGGTCATTCTCGCGATAGTGCTGCAAGATGCCTTTTCGGCCCTCACAAGTCCAAGACTCCCGCAATACAAGACCGTTATAGAGACTCTGGTTCTGCTGCGCTTTGGTCCCTGCCGGACAACCATTCCTTTGAGCCCAGCCGTCCAGAAATACCGGAATCGGTGGCTCAGTCGCGTTAACAGTGCTGCGAATCTTTCCTCCATAGGGTACGACGGTGTCATTGAGACCGTGAAACTCCATGAAGGGAGTGTGTCGGAGTCCTGGCCTGCATGGCCCAATATTTGGCACGAGAGTGTCGTTGTAGAATGCGCCGGAGACGGCAGCGAAGGCAGCAAAACGCGGGGAGAGGGTGCTATTGCAGGCGAGCAGGTTCGTAAAGCCGCCTCCGTTGGACTTTCCGGCTGAATAGATCCGGCTCCGATCGATACAGAGCATGGCTTCCAGATGGTTTAGCAGATCCCAAGTGAAGTCGAGATCGTTTGGGTGGGCCGAACTGACTCCGGGATTGGAGAGTAGGTAGTACTGAGGGGACGCTCTGTTAGTTTTGAACCACTTCTCGAACCTCTCTCGTGAAACTGGATGGTCTCCGCTTTATCGGCGGACTCACGTTGATGCCTTGCGGATACACAGCAATCCCATTAGGATTGAACATTGGATTCGAGAATTGTGACAGTCCCTCCTGCTCGGATGAGTTCTTCGTCGCGCCAGGCCAGGATAGATACAGAGCCGTCGGTTTGCGTGCATCGTACGAGGCCGGCAGGTGAAGAAGGTATGTTCTCTTCACGCCGTAGCTGACAAGAGTCTGATTTGAACTTGGCCCTCCAGGGATGATGCCAGTCAGAAGGTTGTGTCCACACCCGGGACTTGCCGAGTAATCGTAAGATTTAGAAGCGAGTGCTATTCTTGCAAATGAAAGACACAGCAGGTACAAAAGAGGAGAGCAAACGGCAGACATCTCGATACTGATCGGGTGGCAGTATAGGCTTGCAGCGAGAAGTAGTAGAGAAAACTAAAGTACACTGATCGACTTTACATGAAGCACATCTCGTAGAAGCTATGTATCACTGTAGCTCCGTAGGGAAATAGACTTCCATCGAATTTTTGAACTCAGCCTCTCAGATGTATCGCCACGCAATAAAGTGTCTCCCCGCATGCATGCCGGTGACGATCATCTCAGGGTCCAGCTCCCGTTGAATGCCCTCATCCCCCCAACTTGCCGCGCGAGCCAGGTACGGCCATCTTGGGTAGACACATAAGGGCACCGCATGCGGGAGACCGCCGTATACAATCCAGAATATATGAACGTGAGAGGTTGTGCAGGTGACCAATATCCTGTGTGGGAGCTAAATCTGAGGTTCAGATTTATTTAGTCAGCCCTCGGGAGGGAATAAACATAAGCAAAGAAAAGCCTGGTGCCGTTTAGATGAGCTTCGTAACCTACACAACTCTCAAGTTACCCCTGTGATGATCTCACTGGTACATGATGTGTCCGGTTTTGCGGGCGATACAAGACACTGCCAGGAAGATGCTGGGGGTGGCTGTTAACGGCTTTCGTAGACAGTCTCCTCTGCCTCGCAACATGATGTGCACTCGGAATGATCCTTGACTGCAAGCTTCAGCCCGCTTCCTCAGGAGCAAAGGCAAAATTTCGCTAGTCTAATGTGTATTGACGCTCACGAGCCGACAGGCTAATGAATCGCTTTGTGCGACCGCTCTGCTCCCAACTCGTAGTTCGCTTGTAACTTCCTGCGTGCGGATTTAGGTACTCAAATTTCTCCAATATGGATATGTACGAACTCGAAGCTCAGCTCTTGACCATGATGCATGGTGGCGTTATTACCGCTGGTGTGATCATGCCTTTCTTAGCTTGTACCTCAATTGGTTTAGTTTCTACACAAGGCGATAGCAGAATCTTACTCTGCAGACCGACGACTGCGTCATGCTGGCTGGAGCACTGCTCACCGGCATGCTTGGCTTGATCCTAATAGTAGGATCTGGTGTTGGAGCCTTGGGCCTTCACTCTCCTCGTACCATCCCAGAGAAAGATCCCAGCTAGGCTGTCATAACCCGGACGGATACCGACTTCGAGGCAGAGAAAATCGCTCTCGCCTACAGCATCGTCGAGAAGCCGGCATTGCCCTTACTAAGCTGAACATTTTCTTGTTGAACCGCCGTATCTTCAAGGGCCACAATTTGAATCAATTGACTGTAGCCGCAGCCGTCTTCCTCACGCTATCGATCATCGCCTTCATCATAGTCTCCAAGTTTTAATGCACTCTGTACAACTGGCAGACATGATACGCATCCTGGACTTTCGCAAATCACTGTCTCGGCAGAGACCTCGATCTTGGCGTTCTCATTCCTCGACGTAGCAACCTACCTTGTTCTCATCATTGTTCCGATCCCATATTTTTGGGCGCTGAAGCCGAGTTGGTCGCGTCAAATGTCGATTTTTGCAATAATCGTTATCGTTGCATTATCAGTCGTGGTGGGTGTCATCCGTCTGACACTCATTTACAGCTTCAGCTTCAAGGGAAGGCCGGCTACCGTGACCATATTGGAATCATGATGGCCGTCATCACATTGTCGCTCATCGAGACAGGCAGTGCTGTTAAAGCAGCCTGCACGCCAGCCTTTCATCCATTGCTCAGCAACAAAATTCACGCTCATCTCGGACCTTCTTCCTCTTCCCCAATACCAGGCGAGTTCTCACTAAAACGGGTCCGAACTGTATACAAGTCCTGGAACAGCAAGGTCATGTCCTACTTGGGCCTGAAGTCTATCATGCGAGTGGAGGATCAGGAGCTGGATAATTTCTCACAAGCAAGAACGACGCGTTTACCGTCACAAGAAGCCATCCGAACCGTGCCTCGATGATTCGGGTCTAATCCTCACGAAGCTAGAGGAAAACTGATAGAGTCCAATTCCCACATGGAATTGAAAACTCCCATCTCTTGGACATGAAGAATTGAGCGCCGGGGATCCTATCGTCAGGCTGAGGTGGAGCAAGACGCTTATCGTCCATCGAACCGCGCGTGGTGATACAAACATAAGCTTTTGGATAGCTAAAGTGCTTGAAGCCGTCTGATTCACTTGGAAGTAAGTATCCTAACGATAACGAAGAACTTGTTTTCTGAGAATATTCATATTGAACCATAGTCTATCAGCCATAGAGACATGGACAGAGGAATCGTTTAGTAGCCGGTACATTAGCATAGCTAACTGATAAATCAAGATTCGCCAAACAAAATTGAGTTTTCATTTTCATATCATATTGTCGTGCGAACAAAATGAGAAACAGCCTCTATTGGATCACATGCTTTTTTACATGAAATCATGCGCTTTTTTTGTAGAAAGAAGAGATGAGTGTATCGAACAGTATTCGATAGCTTCCCGAAACTATAATGACCTGCAGAGACTGCATCGGTATCGACAGTTCTGAATTGAAAGGGAAAGCATAAGGCCGGGCGGAAGTGCAATTCAGTAGACCGTTAGATGGTATGAACGGCTCTCTCCACAGGCTTACAGTATTCACTATACGACGGGTTTATCGGACTTAATGGAGCATAATCTATAGATGATACTGAGCTTTCCGCCCAGGTACATTTGCTTGGACCGTAAGGCAGCTTTATATGTCACCATAAGTCCCATATCACAGTATTGACCCTCAACACGGCATTTCATGATAGGAGGGTAAATACAGGCGTAGAAACTCTATTGAACTTACTTCTCAGCGTGAATGGCTTTTCATTAAACCTCGTTGGATGGTACGGAATGTCTAGATCTTCTATCCAGGTCATGCTGGCACCACTGCATCCTTGAAGAACTTGCTGACCTCTTCCGGAGCACCAGCTTTCCCACTCCCCTCCACAAACACCTTGACAGTCTGTCTCAGCACCTTCTTCAGCACCTGCTTCCGCTCATCTCCACACCAGCTGCCCTCAATCGAGTTCTTCACCACTGTAATCCACTCCGCCGCACTTAGCCCGAAAGCCTCCTGGAGCGCCTCGTAGCATTCCAGCGTCCAGGCACCGAAATATGCCGGATCGTCACTGTTGATGGAGAATTTGACACCGAGTCTCAACATGTCCCGGATCGGTAGCTGTTCCAGCCGCGACACCACCCGCAGCTTGACGTTACTGACCGGACACAAGGTAGCCAATGTACTACTGGCGGCCAGCTCGCGCATTAGACTTTCATCGCGGCCCATAGCTACCCCGTGATCAATACGGGAGACGTCAAGCTCGGCCAGTGCTGCGCGGATCGCATCCGGCCCGCCCTCCTCACCTGCGTGAGCCGTCCGCTTGATACCGAGCCGCTTGGCCTCCGCGAACACGTCCCGCCACCAGGCATGCGGGAAGCCGACCTCGGAGCTATCGAGCCCGACGGCGAGGAGCCGACCGCTTGTCAAGTCGGGTGCGAGTTGGTGTAGGTGCTCCATTGCTTCGGCTGCTGGCTTATGGCGGAGGAAACACGGGATGATGGCCGTGCTCATCTTGGTAGCTGATATGTTCGTAGAGGTCGCCGGTGCAGGCTTCTCTTCCGTCTCGGCTTCAAAGTCGTTGCATGCAGCTGTCAGCGCATCGACGACGGTGGCTAGCTCGACCCCGCGCTCTGTGTGGGCCTGCGGGTCGAAGAAGATCTCGGCGTGCCGTACGCCATCCTCATAGGCGCGCCGCAGGTACTCGAGCACGAGGTCGCGAAAGTCGGCTGCCGTGACCAGTGCTGACATGCCAATGTAGTAGTAGTGCAGGAAGTCGTCGAGCGAGGAGAAGCGGGTGTATCGCTCCTCCAGCGCGGCGGGCGATGCAAAAGCAGGGTCATCAGTGGGGAAGGTGATGCCATTGCGTGCTGCAAGCTTGTATTGGAGCGTTGGGGATAGGCAGCCTTCGATGTGTACGTGGTGCTCGCATTTTGGAAGGGATTGTAGAAAAGACTGGACCTTGGGGTCTAGCATTATCAAGGATGTGGATGGCCAGTGAGTAGAAGCCTGCAATTATGTGAGAAGTGATACTGCTAGTGATTTTAGCGTCACAAATGATGGTAAGATCGCTTTAAACCCTTTCGGAAGATATGTAAATACTTCGACAAATCAGTAGGAGTGGAGATAATAACGGTAGATAAGATTAGCTCCCACTGGGTTGAAGAGAAATGAGCAACTCAACGTACTGACTCAAGTATATAAGAATTGATCACGAGCGTCTCGTGATCATGACTTCGTGTCGATCGGATTCTTGGATTTCTTTCGTATGTAACAGTCAGAAGTCAAGAATGTTGTGTCAGAGTATAGATCATGCGCCGCGTGAGATGTGGGCCGCTTTGGCTTGCCGAGTCGGCATAACTACTTTGATTGTAGTCTCCTCGCCTCAGCATCATGCTGCCTTGTGGCTTTGGCCAATCAAGAAATCATGAAGTTTCTTCTTGCATGACTTGCCCAAAAGCTCGCGTCTGCTGAACAATCCCGAGTTAGAGCTTGTTTCTGGAACAATGTTTGATATTTTGCTCGTGCAGATCCGTCGCTTTGAGAAATTCGACGCATTTCACTAGGCCCGATCCCAGCGCTTTGATGCGAAGCTCAAGATCTCTAGCTACTCCGCTTGAGTGGGAAAAGAGAGCAAGAATCCCGTGAGATACGTGTATCTGCTTCATTTGCACAGTAGACCTCAAGAGGAACGAAGCATTATGTTAAGCGAGATGGAGCAGATCAGATGAACTTAGCCGATTCGAAGATGATATACACGAAGTTGTTGGCCTCAATGAGTCCTTACATCCATTCATCAAATGCAGTATCTATCATTTTAGTGAAATACAATTTTCGCCCGAGTTGCTCCTCGAGGCTTACTTTCGCTTCGCTTCCGGCCAGCAACGATATCATGAGACACGCTCCTTGTGAAGTGCTCAACGCCCTCTCTCCCAGGCTCAACAGTCAACAAGCGCAGATTTGAAGTGCTGAGTGGGCTGGAGGCAAGTCGCAAGGAACAGTATCCCAATAATACGACCGAGTGCTTCAGTCTCACAACACAAGCAGGGTGTAGGAGGTGGGTTGAGACCACTCACTCTGCCAATCTTGTAGGTGAGCACTGCTCAGGTGTAGCTTTCAGCGACGGATTTAGGTAAGCCGCGTATCATTTTTCAGGTGCGGTTGGTGATGTACAGTACACTGCAACTAGGAACCTTTGGAACAGCACAAATGATTCTCAGGGGAGTCTGGGTAGACGCAGCGAGTCTTTGGATTCATATATCATCCTGCAGCCATTCGAACCAAGTGAATTGTCGCGGGAGAAACTTGTCGCACTTCAAGATGGTGCTTGAATGGACGTGTATGCTGAAGCTCACGAATACTAAAATAGACATCATGTATGTTGGTATTTGCATGTGACATTCAAAGCGAAACCAGAGGTAGACTCGATGACGGGATACTAAAGATATCTGAACAATGCATCCCATGTATTGAAATTCTCTCAAAGGCTTCATGCTTGCAGTTTGTCTAACTTGCAGTTTTATGAATGCATTTGTAGCCTCGGTGATGCAACACAAGGTTTTGAAAGTGAAGTTTTAGGATGTTTAAGATGGCAAAGACAAAGCCGAACTCTTGATCTTCTGCCAACATGAATGACATGGTGTCTGGACCTTCGAGCCTTCGCCGGGTCCTCAATACTTCTGAGCACAGCCATTCGGCATATTGGCCCAGCTCACTGTATTATACTGTCAACAGAGTGGCTAGGGGGAAAGAAAAACAAAATTCAAAACGTCATCGGGCAGAACTACCTTCGCTATCATGACAGAACTCCTCCCTTTTTGCGGAGAAGAGACAGCCCCAGAGGCAGGCGTGGGGTATCGTTCTCCATCTCTCGCAGGGATTGCGCACGGGACTGTCGAAGCTTTTGGGCTGCGTCAAGCACGGCTTCCAGCCGACTGCTATGCCCAGGATCCATTGTCAGTTTCAAGCTCTCAGCATACTTTGTCAATAGCTCAAAGTCGCTTGTGTGCCGAAGCGAGAGAGCAAGTATCTGAAGCGGCCACACTAGAGCATCATAGCAAAACAAGATTGGTTTGTCCTCTGCTACATATCTTAACATACTCGATGCTAAGCGATCGATGGATTGAATCGGACCTTCGGCGGGGTCACGAAGAGCAAGGAGACAAATCGACACAGCGTCGAGGTGGAGAAGAAACATGTGCCTGTAGATTTTCTGATGAGATACGGGTTGCTCTGGATGGCTTTCGTCCACAAAATCTTCCTCAACAGAGCTCCTCAAATCATTGACTTGAGATTCTAGGGCGTCTACCACAACAGGCTGGATGCAATTGCGAGGCTGACGGTGAAGATATGTCACTTCGAGCACAAGCTCGTATATATCATACTGTCCAACAACTAGAGGAGAGCTCTCAGTCTGATTAGGTCCCCTCGGATTCGCGTCCCGTAGCGTCTCGAAAACTCGTGCGTAGCGCCAGATCTTGCGAATTAAACATACGTCATCCGAAAATAGAGCCAGTGTCGTGTGATAGGCTAGCGCTTCTACTAACAGAAGATACGTGTTCTTGAGTGAGGCACTCGAAGTCTCAAATGATAATGGCGGAATCTGTACGATGAGTTTCGCAAGTGCCTTCCAATGCTTCATCATATCCCCAGAGGGGTCAGGCCCAGTTGACTGCAGCACGATTAGTGATGCTTGCTCGAACAAAAGCCAAGGGCAACTTGGCCAACTCACGTCCATCAATCCAAAATATTGGACTGCCAACATGATTGGAATCTTGCTTGATACATCAAGGGACCGATTATCAAGACGGGTTCTCAATAGCGCAAGGGCGTTGCCATATGACGAGCGATTGAGTTCCCCGTGCTCCGGCGTGCTGCCCATGACGAGCGAGAAGCATGAAACTAACGCGTTACGGACGAGATCGTCTTGGAACATGAGCTGCCAAGTGACGGCAAGGTCTCGCTTGTCTTCGTTGCACAGCGTGTTGAGAAATGCGTTAACTGAGGCCGGTATGCGAAAAACCACAGCCTCTTCTGTCGCATCCTGAAACCTGACAGGTCTCAATCTCTGCACAACAGACAATGGTGACAATTCCTTTGTGTTGGCTTCTTGCTTTCCGCGGCTCTGCCTGGCTGGGCGTGCCTCGTATGAACACTCGAGCTTGAGGCGAGAGCATGTGTTGCAAATCGGTTTGGTCTCATCACACTTCTTCTTGCGCCTCTTGCAGGTCACGCAAGCCCCTTTGCTGTAATCTCTTCCCATAGCTGCCGGTCTTCGCCCACAGGCGGGCACTATTCAGGTTGATGCAACGCATAGACACGGAGAGACAGGCGGATGATCACTGAAACATGTGTAATCGAGTCATGATGTCGAATTCTGCCGGTTCACGTGACAAGTGGAACCTTTCATCTTCTGTAGCGCTCATCCTCAGTAGTGGAGATTTGCTCAATGCATTCAAGGTGGAGAATTGAAGGCATCGTGTGAAGATAGTTGACAGAGATGATCGTCTATAGCATCACGTAAACCCATATGGCTAGTATAGCGCCTTCTTATGATCTTATGAAGGCTATTCACTTTGAATTGCCGCTGGCCGACGGTTCTGAACCAATGTTCGAAACTTCCGGACCTTAATTCCGGCCATGTGATGTTGATATGATGCCAGTTGCACCGGAGAATTCTACCTGTGCCAATCGCGAGTCCTATCGGCCTCACTGCCTGCCAGTCACGGTGGCAACACTTCGATCGAACAAGTCCATGACTATCATTCTCATGCTTCGAACAATATATCTATTGGATGGTTATGGGATTCACAGCTGCCAGGCCCGTCGAGGGCAGACGCAGCGTCTCGTCGACACTGAACCCATGACCCCGCAGTCATCCTCGATCTGCGGCGGAGGCTCAACAGCTCACTAAGTGCCTAGGTATTTAGCACACTGATTGCGTCGATTCAGACCGTGTCACAACTCAACATACTTTGGGCGCTCGCGCTTGATCTAAAGGCACCACGCAGCTGCTCACGATGCAACGTCGAGCAAAAGCCTTCACCCGGTCATACTAGAGAAGCTAGAGGCGGAGCGCAAGTGCCGCTAATTTGACCAGCTTGATAGCTAATGTGCGATACTTGGCTGATTCTCTATGCGTCCTTTGAAAACACCACCATGGGTTTACATGACCTGTGCGATCAATGCCAGCGAATATGCCACGCGAGGTTCCTTCCACCTGACACGAGATCCAGCGGTCTTCCCACAGATAAGGACGGGATCTCCATCGAATACTGCTACTTCAAAGATCGTAGCAGTCCTGAGCCATTGGAAACCACTCTTGGCAGAAAATGTCTCGACTTGCTTGATCTCATAAGCGATGTCCGCACCCAGGCTGATTATTCTTCTTCCACTTCGAGCACCTATCCTATCCTCACACAGCGCAGTACAAACCATATCGCTGATGCTCAAGCAGGAGGTTGTCATCTTTGCGCATGGTTCGTCAACCAAACCCTCATTGCCAACTCTTGGGAAGTTCGCTTTAAAAACAAGAAATTATTTGGCATGCCGCTGCTACAAATAGAAGGGAGAGGACAGATCTGTGAGCTTGAAGATGTTGCCAGTAATCCAATGACTATTCTAAGTCATGGCGAGATTAATTTGTGCTTGGTAGTAATATTCTTCGACCATCACAGAGTGTTTCCTAATTGGCTTGCTTCTGTTAACATTGCCATCGGATCGCCCCAATCGAGCTTGCATTCAAAAGATATGAAAACGAATGGCTTCCATGTGAATACTATTGAGAATGTTGCAAAATGGATCACAGACTGTCAAACGAGCCATCCATAATGTACCAATTTCCGTAGGGAACGCGGCTTTCGTCTGCCAACCCATCTTTTAAAACTGACGCCACTGAACGGCTCCTTGAGCTGCATCTTGATTGATACCGAGTCCTGTTCAAGACATAGAGGTCCACTGGAGTATGCTACACTCAGCCATTGCTGGGGTAATCAAGAGATTGAAATAAAGCTCACAAGCTGCAACAAAGAAGCTTACCGTCTTGGAGTGCCTATTCAACAGTTGCCTCTTACATTCAAGCAAACTCTCGATCTCTGTTACCTGCTCCGTATCTCCTACGTGTGGATCGATGCCCTGTGTATCATTCAGGACGACAACAGCGATTGGAAGCGAGAAGCTGCTCGAATGTTTGATGTCTATGCGAACTCTGTGATCAATATTGCAGCTACTTCAGCACGAAACTGCTACCAAGGCTTACTTGTTCAGGATAGTTACAAAACACCTTGTGACCTTCAGGTTACATGGACTGGAAGCCACTGTCTTACCTCTATTAGCGTGGGCTCTGCCTGCGGCTGATACTATTGCGACTGATTTGCAGCCACTGAACAAGAGAGGTTGGGTGTTGCAAGAGCGACTACTCTCCCCTCGAACGATTCACTTCTCTCAAGATCAGATCTGGCGACAGTGTCGAAAACGCATATCATCAGAGTCGAGGGAAGATTTCTTTCGAGCCCCTGAGCGTAGTGCTCTATTTTGTTTTCGGATTCGTGAATGGGAGCTCCTCGTCGCTTATTATTCACCTACGCGCCTTTCTCATGATTCGGACAGACTAGCAGCGATAGCCGGCATTGCGGAGGGCTATCTTGTCAAACACGGACTTGATTTCGAAGAGTACGTTGCGGGAATGTTGCGACCTAATCTCCTTGCCAGTATATCATGGAAGGCACTCAATGGACTTGGCCGACCCGGAGTTGCTCCTACGTGGTCGTGGGCTTCTACCACATTAGGAGTTCATGTCGTTTTTCCTCTGCTCTACTTTGATGGTTGCACAGAATCTAGGCATCCTTGCCTTGAAATCCTACGCGTCTCGATGAATTCCGATCCGGATACGCCATTCAATAACGAACGGCACGGAACCTTGCGCATCCGAGCAATGCTGAACCACGCCAACTTCGAGGAGCATGCTGACCACTCCTTTACTAACAACTACTAGAATGTTGAGCAATCTGCCGCTTGTAGGAGGATACTCCACCTCGCCCAAGAGACATTACGGAGAAACCCATATGCCTCACTGGTCAAAGCTGATCGACGCATACGGTTCTGGAAGGGCGGGAAAATGATGCTGGAGTATTGGGACGCCGCACATCAAAATGAAAGCTATCCCGAATCATATTTCATGCCGACACTCCAGTATCGGTCACAGGTTACAGCATCGGACGATGCGCCACAAAATCCGGTTGACGTATTTGTGGGCGCATTACTGGTCAGGAAGCCCGAACTCACAGGTACCTACGAACGCACCGGTTTACTTGAAATCTCCTATCCATCTGGGGAGACGTCGCTCTGGTGGAGTAACGGAGAGGAGCTCGAAGAAGATGATTCTCTGGAGAGCCACGGCAATGGAGTATATGATATTGAGCTTGTGTGAAAGTAATTTTTAACGATGTTGTTACAGTCATTTTGAGATATCTGGATAAGCTTTGATACAAATTCGACGAGAGAGACTGAGACGAGATTGAGTCCAGGTATTATGCTGCTCTTCAGAGCAGGTCGCATCATCATGAGTATGCTCACTTCACCTGTACAAACATGATTCTTGTCGTATCCAGCTCTGGTGTTCTTTCTTTTTTTTTCTTTCTGTGTGAATATGTCTTCCTGGTTATCCGTCGTTCATTACGAATTCAATAATTCCATCATGCATCAATGATCTTGTGACAGTGCTATATCTCACTCCATGATCGAATCCTACTGTGCGTTCATCACTGTTCATTTCCATCTCAAAACGGAGCTCGAGCATGCATAAAGTCGAAGACCGTCAGGTTGGATGATTGATATTGGTTCAGGATTGCGATAGCAATAGTCACAATGAGATTCATCTCACTTGATATTCACATTTCACACAATCATCCGCGTTCGATCATGGCTACGTCGAGTCTTTTCAGACTTCCCAATGTAACAGAGCACTACGGTAGTTTCTGAACCACGGGACGTGATCAAGTTCATCTGATCACAAACCTATCCAGCGTATACCTAGCTACGAATGGATGACTTAAGGCAACGCGAGGATGGTCACTCAATTCATCCTTTCCAGGATAGCATTTAACTTGAACATGAGGCTGTGATGCTGACTTCAAGGTGATATCGCATGGCATCTCTTAGTGAGTCATTGAGCTGTACTCAGGCGTTAACGGGTGGCAAGATACTCAACGACGATACTTGAGTGGTAATTGTGTGCAATGTTTCTTCGGATATATATCCCATCTTGTATCTCCTCTTGCCTACCCCTCTCACCTGCACTTTGACTTACCTTCCCGTTTACCTTCCACTCCTCATCAAAATTAAGCGTCAGCGCACTTCATGATCAATCCCGTGTACATATGTACGGCCTCGCAGCCGTATACAAGCACGCACAATAGGGCAATTGCATAGACTGGCAGATGTACAAACATCCAGGCGTGCAGGCGCGCAGGCAACCATACAAACCTCGCAATCTACTCTTCTTTGCCTCATAACGTACCTTCACCAAGTACAGTCATTCAACAGATAGATACACAACGTCGACTCACCTAGCCCGCCCTATCTAGTCAAACAGATCACGTGTATATCAGCAGCAGTAGCAGCAGCAGCATATCCAGTAGCCAAGCCACGATTTCGTAGCCGTCGTTGACACGGTCAGCTGCCGACGCAAGTCTTACTGTCTCAGATTCATCTCAACAGCCTACTTACTCGCTTCCTGCACATTAAGAAGTAAATTTCACTCACTCACTCACTCACGCCCTCACTACCCTTGACGCCATCCGAACGTTAGCCCCGGCCGCCCTGTCTTAGCTCTCCTGCTTTCCGTGAGTGGGCAAAGGATGACTCTCGGCTCGTTCCCCTCTGAGGGCGCGGAATCTGAGACATGGCGGCTTGGTGGATTCATCGTGGGCGTTTGCACATCCAGTTGCCTGACCTTAGCAAGTTGGAGTGTGAATGGGTATAGTATCTCTACAGCTCTCATGGCTTCATAGGCCCAATCAAGCGGCAGCGGTGAGTGCCGTGATCATGCAGTGTCACGGACTTTCCTTTCCAGCCTGTTCAACTCTTTGGATAGATGGAGTCGTAGAAGGGATGGCATGGGAGAGACACAGGTCATGCCGCGCCGCGCCGGAGCCACACCGTGAATCATCGCCCAGCTGGCCGCGTCACTGGTCCCCATGTCCCGTTCGGGGCCTCAGGACCGAGATGGACCGGTCTGTTTTTTTTCGGGGGTGTTTCTCAGACAAGATTGGAAGACCAGAAAGGCAGGCAGCGCCGGCACGATCAAAAGCGGCAGTGTCTTAGACATGAACGTTGCTGGATCGGGCAATTCTCAGGGTCCTGGTGTTTTTGACCCCCTTCCCCGCCGTGGCTGATGTCTCACTTTTGACAGAAGGGAGGGGGAAATATGGAGGCTGATGAAGGTAATCGGAACTCAGCTGCTGAGATGTGTTCTTTGCTTGGACTGATTGGGTGGTGCAATTCTGATTGAAGGTGTGTGTTCTCTGCTTTTGGGCGAGTGGCTGGTGCCGGTGGCTTCCGTTCCCAGCCCATAGTGCTATTTGGGGAAGTAGAGATTGGAGAATGAGGACGATATTGCGCAAGCGTTTTACTACAAGGCTATTCGACCTGTGGTATAACTTCTTGGCATCGCATTCCAGATGGCCCCGTGCTGAGAATCTGGGCTGTCTATCAGATGAAGGGTCAAAGATCCGCTGTCTCGCTTGCATTGAGATGCCTATACCGGTGTCTTTCTCTTCCTCCCTCTTTGACCATAGTCGGGTGAGACCCGACGTATCCGTGTGGGCCATGCTCCAAGCCGTGAATCAGGTGGCCCATATCCTGGGCGTTACCGAGACTCATACGGCCTGGCACTGCCACAGTACATCTCTCTGCGCTTGGACGTGATCGTTCAGGCCAGTAGCTCTGGCTTATGAGGAGTATAGTAGGACAAGCGAAACAGCCGGCAGCCAGAAGCGTCAGCTGCCGCTTTCAAACCCATCTCTGACGATTCGTCCGATGGCAGCCGTGGATAGCCCCAGTGAGCAGGCTGTATGCTTCTCACGTACCACAACCGGTAGCGACAATATATGCGCATAGGCCGCTTGCTGGTCATGGACCATGTGTGATCGTATCGACCTTCGTGCTGCCCGAGCTGATCCATTTCAATTCTGGATATGCAAGGACTCCATGTGGAAATTCGTACTTCACCAGAAAATGTTACAACCCCACGACGCCTGCATGCGGTCGTTTTCCCGACTTGTACCAAAGGGTTACCATCATCGAGACGAGTATGGACGACATAACCGGGGATTGGTATGAGTTTCGCTACCCTAGTTAGGTATCTGGGTCTTTGTTGACGCGGGAACAATACTTCTGAAAGAAGCTGGGAATAAGATACATGCTCCAACTCTGACCCGATCAGGTGCAATTGTATGGTTTCCTCAACCAGTTTAGACAGACGTTCGCGCGGTGACATAGACATTCTGAGCGAGTACAGCTTAGCAAACCGCCAGGTCGATCACCATGGGCTGAACGTGCCCACAACTTGATATTGGGGCCGAACGTCCAATGACGAAGGCGATAGTTGTAAATGCCTCCACTCGAGGAAAATGCACGGGCATCAAGGAGCTCGATCGACTTTCTGCCAGCATGCTCACACCATCCAGTCAAAATCGGGCTGCTGGTTGCTTGGGAGGAGACAAGTTGCACTTTGCTGCAACAAAAGGAGGACGCTGCATTACGAAACTTTCCGCTCTGTGTGCGACGAGACGGAAAAGTGCTGTGAAAGCTTGTCAAACCTCGGTGAACTGTGGATAGAAAGGAAGTCGAAGAATAATGGGCCCAAGAACACTTGCGATATGCAAAGCTAGATAACAACTTTGTGCAAGCAATTTCGATCAAGGCCTCATGCTGTGCAAAAAGGTACCCGTTGGGAAGCCATACTTGTCTATATCCGTGAATGTTTTCCTGTCCACATGACGAGGCACACATCATCCAGATAATGCAGTATCTGTGTTCAGATGCGAGAGGGGAAATGCGGGTACTGTCAGTTACTCGAACGGCGTCATGGAAGAAAAGACGACAAGTGGCACAATGGTTCGCACGCAGCAAACTTGCAAGGAACATCCCTGGCTTCCCACGATCTCAGGTGGCACGAGAGCTTTTTTGGGCGTCACCTTTCTCAGTTTACGGCGTATCGTGAGCATCCTAACCCCTGTTCAAACAGTCTTCTGCAGCCGGTTCATGGATGGGCCATCGCACGGCGTTCAATTGGGCGTGAGGCTGAGGTTGATTTACGGCGCCTCTTGAATCCGGCAATCAAGCCAATTTTGTTCGGCAAAATGTTAACTTTTCTCGCGCATAGCTCAGTAAGTTTATGGGTCTTGCGTACGGATCGTGATGGACACGCAAAATGAAAATGGCTGTTTCTTGGAACAGCGACCTCTGCTATTCATGTTTTAGCATCAGCCGGACCAGCAGGCGGTTGCCTCCTGCTGCCTGATCCCAGCAAATATATCTGGCGTCAACGGTCTGGTCAAATGCCGACGACTGCCAGAGCCAACTCTGGCAGTATCATGAGGAGGAGGAGGAGGATGATGATGATGCGGAAGATTAGTGAGAACAAGACGCAAATGCTGCAACAATTACCAAGGTAGCCGTAGACGAGCGTCGTGGCCTTGGGGAAACCAAAACGTTCTGAATTGCTTGGCACGACCGCACCCTGAGCTAGCAGGCAGGCAACTCTGGAGATTGATAGCCGGTGGAGGCCCAAAGCATGCTGATCAGATCGATCGCGCCACCGAGTTTTTCCGAACGGGAAGCCAAGAGCCGTATCACACCTTGGATCACTGATACGAAGAAGGAAAAGTTGCAATAGGAAGAGGAATTAGGTAGGCATACGTATGGCTCCGGGAATCCAACCTTCTACAGTCGAGAGGAGGGCGAAAGGAGGAATCACGATCAAAGTGAATTGAAAATACCTTTGTCTAGAGTGTGGTGACGAAGGCGAGACAAGTTGTAGACCCACTGAAAGGCGCCGGCATTACGAAGCCATATTACGTTTCCCTGCGAGCCTGACGGGTCCATTAGTGGGAAGCAAGACGCAGCTGGGTAAGAGCGATCGTGCGGCAGCTTCCAGTCCTGGCTAGATTTGGTAGGCGCGACAGGTCAGTGAGTGCGTGACGCAGTCCGAAAGTCGTACCGAGCCTTGGTCGGCAAACAGATCCACTGGTAGAACTAGTCGGACTGAGGTGGCACTCTGCACATCGGTCACGAAGCAGGGTTGACTGACCACGCAGTCATGGACAGGCAGAGACACACAGCAAAAATCTACTGAGCTGCATGTCAGAACTCTACCGAAGTGCGTGAGCTAATTAGCACATGCTGCAGCATAATGAGCCTGCCTTCAGGATCTTTGAGCGATAGGCAGCTGAAATCATCGAACTGATCAGGGCTGGAACCTGACGAACTTGACGTACAAAGTCACACCAATATTACAGAGGACGAGTTGGTTCAAGCCAGTACAGAGAGAGAGAAACATTTTTGGATCTTTTGAATACCGTTATAAGTCTCAAATGTTAGTCAGAGTCGAGGAGGTATTCGTTGGAAAGAACAAGTGAGAGAGAGAAACACATAGGTAAGTTTTTGAGAACGAAAAGGGTTCGGAAGCGACCACAAAATCAGTAGTAGCCAGAGCAATTATATATGTGAACGATAGAAGTAGAGAATCATATCAAAAAATAATAAATATATAAAACAAATAAAGAAATAAAGAAAAAACTGAAGACGGATTGGAAACAGAACTCGAATTGGTCCATTATGAAATCGATCGTGAGCTCTGATTCAAGCAGCTAGATTTTAAAGTCTGGTCGGATGTTTACGTTGCTGACCTTGACTGATACCGCGAGAACGCATGTGGTGTTTTGTTAGGTCTCATCATCACTAGCTAATCTGAGCATATCGTAAGGCCAGGTGGATGATGAGCTGCAGCCGAATCTGACATGAGCAGAACAAATCAGCAATACCGGATCACAGGTAATGGCCGTAATGGCAGACATGAGCCACGTACGCTCTCGCGGCGCATCAGCGGTGAAAAGCGTGCCGGCTGTGATGCGGCGGAGAGCTGACAGCCTGCTGAGGAGGACCCCCCCCCCAAAAACAAACAGAAAGAAGCATCAAAAATAAGAAAACTTCCGCAGGTCGGCAATGGCTACGGCAGCAGAGCCGGATTCGGCTGCACAGACGCAGGGCATGGGGCGTGGGCGTGGGCGTGCGCGAGTTTGGCAGATTTGCAGGTTACAGGCGTGGTGGGAGGCCTTTCCAGCAGGGAGCGTGTGGTCCTTCGAGCTGCCAACGGGGGTGCGCGGCGATCTGGAAGTTAGCGAAACGCTGCCGATTGGGCCCTCGGGTTGGAGTCGCCGGACTTCAGTCAGCGTCCTCGTGGCTCCCGGCCGCCAGCTACCGAGAGAGACGATGGAAGCGTCTCCCGCAATTAGTTATAGCTGGGCGCGCGGCGGGAGCTAGGTGCAGGAGAACCGGAGGAAGGACGAGCGAAACTTTTCACGCAAAACGCATAGCAACCGAAGCTGAGGCGGCGGAGGCGGCGGCGAAGAGATTTGGCAAAGGTCAGCAAAATCTGCTTCTGCTACTCAAGCGGTCTCGTGCCTGCCAGCAAAGCAAGCTGTGCGACTTGCAAAATGGAAAAAAAATTTCAACGCCTTTGGAGCTCAGAAACTAGCCGCAGACTTTGGGAAGCAAGACCGATGAGAGATGATGATGGTCAAAATGAGACCCGCTCCTCTCCACACGTCGTCGAAAATGATTGATTCAATGGACCACAGTGATACAGCTGAGTTCATCATACAGAATTTCAGATCACCGAATCTCAAGCGACGAGACGTGCAGCGACGTAGACTGACTCAGAAAGAGCATTTGTGTGCTAGCCAAATGCGGCAGCTATTCTGCGACGAAGCAACCGTCCTTTTAGGGGGATCGTCCCCCGGGGGCATCAAAAGCTTTGGCGGCTAATTGTCTGGGAGACACGCCTGTTCCACCTGAGCTTGTTTGTACATTAGACAGCCCGAAGGGCCCGTCGGAATCATCTGCTGTAGCGTGCGCTTGGCTCGCCCTGAGGTATTCATGTTTGATCTCGGGTGGTTTTTCTTTTCTTCTTCTTCTTCTTCCTTTTTTTCGGGGGTTAGGGAGCACAGTGCGTGTGCCTGTGTTGGTGTTCTGGCTGCTCTACATTGCTAAATATTAGGTCAAGGCCCTGTACTACGTGTCAGTCTCCATCGATGGGCATCGGTGAACGTCACCTGAGAAGCAGTGTTAGGGAGAAATGGTGTCGACATGCTTTCTTTGCCAACCAGTCAATCTTCAGCACCTCCATCCTGTGGAGACGTCACAGAGACAGCGTCAGGCGGCGGCGCGGCGGGACCAGTACCGTACGACGATGATTGGAAGGACGGGCAGGAAGCAAAGTGTGTGGTGAAGCGTTTTGCCGGTGCCCCGTCATCTCCACAAGGCAAGTCTCGACCAGCTTCTGGTTGGCCCTCAGCCGGAGCTGATTGACACAACGGGAACGCCAGCATGGTTGCGGGCGGGCTGATAGCGTCGGCCTGCCCGTTTGCCCTGTTACCGAATCCTGGGTTCTTCGACAGGAACAGCAATACCGCCGAGACAGAACGAGGTGAGCGTAAAAGTCAACCACTGCAGGATCGCACGCCAGCCATGTCATGTCACTTTGGCTGACGACTCCAACCCGGGATTGCCTCCTCCCCTGAACGTCGCAGCCGACATCTTGTGCGCTGATACCGTAGTGCCACGACGTGAACAGGTCAGCTTCACTTGATGGTCCTCCTAAGCCCTTACCCCTCACACCCGTCCTCCCTTTGCTGGCTTCCTCCCTGGAGAGGTGGTATTTGAGCCCAGTTGTTAGGTACTTAGGAGAGGCTCAGGTGGCCTGGTTGTACAAGCAGGAAAGGGCGGGGGCCGGCTGGACAGCTGGGAATGATGTTGGAGCGCCTGGATTAATCGGGCTGAGCGGACGCAGATCCGGGCGAACATCCACTCGGCCATGCATGGGAAAGCGCAGATTTGGCAGTCCAAAATCTCAGAACGCCTGGCTATTTCTGGGGCTCGATCGGCGGAACCAAGGACTGGTCGAAGAAGCCTCGGCCGCTGCAACCGTCAGGCCGGCCCACACTCACCCTTACATGTAAACCCATCAAAATTGGTCTTTTTCCTTCTACCGAAGCGATACGGAAGGGCGAGCGTACGGTACGGCTGGGCCAGCGCGGGAGGGCCAACCGTAGGCCAACTTCTGTGTCGCCCGGGGAGGAGAAGAGGGGCACCTAAAGATCTGAAGGACCTGCCTTGGTTGGTTTGGAAGCAAATGTAAGGTCAGAAGTATCGCACCTGCATGGACTCCCTGTATTTCTTGTCTTTGGCCAACGATCGCAGTCGGAACTTCTCTCCTCTCTCTCTCTCTCTCTCTCTCTACCACACACAAAACATGTCAGCGACTATCAAGCTTTCTCTTTGCCGATACCTTGCTTGGCTTTGTCCCTCCCCCCAGCCGAGCTTATTCTTCCAGAAGAGCCAGCACGGCGAGTTAGTCGGCAGTCCAAGCCTGTCACGCCGACCCAGCGAAAATGCCTTCCAGTCTCTGTCACTAAGAGCCATGCCGCAGTCGCTGTGATGTGGTGCTGGCCTCCCTCCCTTTCAAGGTCACACGCATCAGAAATGGCCCATGTCGATGCTCTTTTTTTTTTCTTTCTTTTTTGGTCCCTTTTCTTTTTCTTTCTGCAGTACCACCTGCTTCTTCCATCCACAGACCCAGCTGATGCCAGCTCTCTGAGACAGGAAGAAACGCGGCAAAGCAGAGTGGATGGTGTGATAGAAAACATGGTCTCTGCAGGATGCATCTTTCGGCGTCGGCAACAAAAGGCGCCGTGATTTGTTTCTGCGGCTTGACGCCGGCGCATACTCCTCCCCATCCCCACAGGACCATCACCTGTCACCCTGCCCAAGCTGGGAAGCAGCAAGCAAGATGGCCAATCGTGATCTCTGACATAGCAGTCGATGTGATAGCTACTTGGGCCAACGCGGAGTAAACAGAGAAGACGGGAGGTGACGGGCGAGAAAAATGGCGTTCACTTCTTGCAAACAAAGACCAGGACCAGACACCTCTACCTAACAGGATCCAGCGCAAGTGCATGTTGGCCGATCTCCGCTCGCCATCTGTTCGTCCATGAGTCCAGGCTTTTCTCGAATCAGGTTGGGTCTTGGGGCGGCTCGCCGATTTGCTCCATTGCGGCAGAAGCAAAGTTGACAGGGCACCTCCAGTACGGACGCGAGTAGTTGGCAAAAAAGTTGTTTGTCACACGTCGTGTTGCACTGGCAGACTCATCCGCCGATGCGTGCCTCAATCCCCACGGCTGACCTGGCTCACGTCTCCAAAGCGTTTCCTTCTTTGGCTATCTTGTGTTGCTTGTTCTCCAGCAGAGCTCTGCAAGAGAGCAAAGCTTGAGTCATGGCAAGGGGCTGCATGGCCCCACTGCTCTGCCTCCTGCTGAAGTAGCCAAGACGAAGAAGGGAGAGAGGGCAGCTAAAAGCCGAGAGGAATCACAGAATCATATCCACAGATTGCTCGTTATTTGGTTGCCGTACAGCCGACAAGCAGCAAAGGCGTGCTTGAATGCAAGTCTCGTTTCAGGTACCTGCCTACCTACCCTCTTCGGTGGTGCTGAAAGTGGAGGGATCAGCAGCTTAACATGCTGATCGCTGATTGTCACAACGTAAAATTACGAGGTCATTCACGCTGCGCTTAATTGTTGTCTCCTGGGGCCTGACTCGTTCCACGCCGGTAGCGGTGACGAGTCAGCAATGGTTGTGTGGTTCTATTGGATATTAAGAGAGACATGACATCTTCTTGTGCATGGATAGGCTTATTCGCATCTCGGCCAGGAAATAGCGGCTTCGGCGTCGACAAGGCGGGGGGAACATGGCATGTCCCGTGGCATGAATTCTTTCAATCAGCCCGTTTTCTTGTCTAACACGAGCGCTATTTTGTAAAGCTGGAGCCATCATCGCAGCTGCCTCTCTGTCCAGAGTAGCATGAAATTGATTCTATGCGTATGCTCCATATTTTGAGGTTACTGCCACCCATCAGACCGTAGTGGCATGCAGGCAGAAGCTTGATGCATTGCAGCCGCCTGCATCGCGGTATAATTAGGAGTGGAGTGGCACTGTAAGTACGGAGCTGTAAGCGGCTTGTACGGGAAGTTTGTGGATGTGCGGTCTGCAGCCGACAATCGTCGTCCCTGCCCAGTGTCCATCCGTCTGGGCGGGCTTGAAGATCTCCTCTTTCAGGGTGGGTTTGCATCATTTCGCGACGGGAAGTCCCGTACGATAAGCCGATTGATGGTGTGCAGTAGTAGACTCGTCTCGGGCTGGCAGTCGAATGCAAGAGGCCGTGCTTGGCACAACGAGCATCGCTTCAGGTGCCCCCTTCCCAGCTGCCTTGTGCAGTAATGATCGCTCGTGGAGAGGGAGAATTATGGCGCGGTCCCGTAAATGTGTGTGTACGGAGTTGTGTGTACGTCTTCATGTCTGCGTCAGTGTTTGCATGCTACCTAGGTAGACTTCATGTGTCACCTCTCTTCAACGTACCTCTCTTTCCACGAGCTGCAGTGGTCTGCGCAGTTGGACAGGGGAGGCCTCCCTCGTGGCAGGCCCAGATCCCAGCAGGCACCAGGCCGATGATGGGATTGCTGCAACCCCAGACCTGCATGTCCAAATGTAGGGCCTGCATGCCTCTGTACTGTGGGAGGGGAAAGATGGCGACGCGGTGATCCACCGTGTAGGCAAGCATTGCTATAGATGTCGAGAATGTGGCTGAGGTACACAAAAACCAGCTCTACCTTGTGACGGAAGTGCGTGTGTCCGTCATTAGGGTGGTGGTGACACCTAATCTTGTTCCTTTTTGCTCAAGCTGCTGTCAAGTGGTAAGCTCAAATGGCAAAGTTGCGGCTGGCAACGTCTCGACGGTGGCCGTGGCTGAGGCTGGAGTGTACCAAGGTATCGATGCGTCAATAGCGAGGAGCCTACTCGGAAACAGGGGTCGAAATTAACTCTCTGCTGCCGAAGTAAAAGCGCAAGAAGCTGCCTCCAGAATTCGATATCTGAATCTGCTTACCCTGTCAACCAGGGATCTAATTCGAGTCAAGTAATAAGCAGGAGGGGGAGCAGACGATCAATCCGGATACAAAGGCAAGCCTAAGTCCGAGCATTACACTTTGGGCGACTTTCAAGGTGCGCTCGATCTTGAGCCAGGATTCGAGCACTGAGCAGAGGTTGAGACATGTCTCGATACTGGTCTCAAAGCGTAGCGGCTCTGGCTGCTAGTGAGGTTGACGTGCTCGACAGCAATGGAGCCGACATTGAGGCGCGATTAGCATGCCTAGATAAAGAACAAGTGTGATGTTCACTGCTGATAGCTATACAAGAAAGGGCATCGTCATCCTTAGCTTGCCAGTCATCCTTAGCTTGCCAACAGCTAGCTCAGTTACTGACCTAGGTACTTACCTAATTAGGTAGGTAGGTAGGTACTACTCATTGGCCACTAACAGTGAGATGGAAACTGATCACTGCATGGGGTTAATTTTGCTGGTGGCCCTCAACAGTTGACCAGTCCAGTGTGGGGGGGGGACTACCCAGCGAGAGGGTCTCCGCTCTCCAGCTGCGTGAGCCGCCGAGATTCAGCCCAGAAGAGACTTTCCCCGGGCAGGGTGGGAAGGCATCTATCTTCCCCAGGTGAGCCGTGGCTCCACGTTCTTGGTGACCCATCGGTGTTCAGAGGGGGCGGCTACAGGGGCACTATCTTCTCCAGAAGGCTCGTTTCTGTTGGCTCACCAAAGACCAGCGAGATCTGTTTATGCCGCTTTCTCCGCCTAGGTGACAAACGAACCGTTAGGGCCGCCTGTCGATTGGTTGATGTTGGGCGGTCATGCTTCAGTAAATGGTGACGAAATACCGATACTTCACTACAGTCGCAGAAGGTGAAAATGCGTTGCTACCTCCGAAAAAGGATCCTTCAAGCAGCAGCTGTTGTGTCATGGTTCGCATGACTGAAGATCTGTTCCTCATCAGTCAGCATTACTGGTCCTGCAATACCAGTCCAGAGCACGCTTGGGCAGGCTACTGTCGCCTCATGATAGGCTCAGAAAGTTCTATGTGCCGACTGGAACCCCTCGTTTGATCGCGGTCAGTATTCTACGATCACCCCGGGCTTGGTTCTTATCACATCGTTTCTGATGCTACTGTCAGGCATCATTTGCTACAATGTTCGGGCATGCGTGTCTAATACAAGATTGTAGCCTCAATACACTCTTGTTGCGACGCGCACACAACACAACTGTGCCTACTGATACGGGTCCATAGTGTTTGTCCAGGCCTCTTCGAACTGGCCCCACAGACGACTCCAGAATACCTCTCCTGTTGGCATCTAGTCTAGTTCACTAGGGGAGGATGAGGAGCGAAGGAATACGGTGGCACGCATGGGATTGTTGCAATGCAAGGTCAAGGCTGAGCTGCACTTTGTTTTGCATCGTATGGAGATCGTGGCTTTTGACCACCTGTGAATTCTTTTTTTTTTTCTTTTTTTTTTTTCGGGAGGATAAGTAGGGTGAGTTGCCTTGGCAAAGTCTTTTCGGTGTCCTACACGTCAGTACTACCCGTAGTGCTCGGCAGCTGGCAGTCGCTAGTTGTCAGCTGGAGGCTAGCGGTGGGCCATTACAGTAATCGCCGTTACAGAGTGGATGGCATGTAGGAAAGGGGGGGGGGGAGGGAACCCAAACCTGCTGGTGTTAGTTGAATGCCGTCAACCCTACCTCTGTGGCGACGCAACCGGACGGTGCTAAAATCGCATTGCCGGTGTTCCAGGATGCCGTGCCACATGGCTGTCTGCTCAGTGGTCGCCCGGGCCATCATTGGCAGGCCTCCCCGTCTGCGTAAGGGCGTCACCTGCGCAGGGGGTGCATGCCGGGTGCATGCCAGGTCCAGCCTCCATTGTAGAAACCGGGCCACTCACAGCTTCAGCTGCCCGGCTTTAAGCGAGAACGATGGCTAATCCAGGCCGCCCTTTCTTAATCCACCGCGAACCACACATTGGCTCCGGGTCCCTCTGCTCGTAGGCCGATTTGGCAACACGACATACTGGCAAGAGTTGTTCTTTTTCCTTCCTATGGATTTAATACGCTTTGCCTGTCGCGTAGAGAGGTAGTAGAGGAGAGAGAGAGAGGGGAAGACGAGAATCAAAGCAAGACATTGGACAGAGGGTGACAAGAGAGATTGCAAGGGGGAGCTCGAAGAAGGTTTTCGATCGATACTTGCCCCGGTACCTACCTACCTAGATATTTGAAGATGGGTGGTGATGATGTCTCTCTTCCTCTGCCCGCCTGACTGGCTCTTCTGACTCTCCTGCTCGGCAGGCCCGTTGCTGACACCGATGCGCCGCGCGGCTCTGTACCCATCATCTCCATCAAACCGTTCCGCAAAGCCACCCACCGAAACCCATCCCCGCCCCACGAAAGAGTAACAGACTCCATTTCTCGTGAATCGAGGAGAGCCACTACTGGCGACTGCGATGACAGCTCACCCTGCCGATGCTGCCGTTGGTGCTACCGCTTATGATGATTATTATTGTGATAACACTGATTGTGGTGCTTATGATATTGTCAGTGACCCATCTTTGTAATTTACTCCTTCATGTGTAACATTCACACCTTCCCTGTCCTTTCATTCTCTTTCGCTCTCTTTCCGCTTTACCTGCTCATCAAAACTTGAAGCCGGCCTCTAGTAAAGCTTCGGTAGCAGACACAGACAGATCGTACATTCCCCATGTGCCTGTTCTACTCCATCTTCCCGTATCCCTCTATTAGAAATGGCTCCCGGTAAGATTCGTAGAAGTTAAAAGTTTTCGGCGAGGCCAAGGATGCCAAAACCCTAGCTCGGACGAGTAAAGGATGGCGCACGGAGCATATCGTTTCTGTGATACATTACCATAATATCTTACACCCACACAAGACTACACCCATACCCACACTCCCATCCATCCACCTTTTCCGCCAGTACTGGCTCTGCCAGTGGCTTTGCCCCTACCACAAAGTAAGTAGTAGTGCGCCTCTGTGCGTCTACGCCCACACGCCTCAGCAGCAACAGCAGAACAAGAAGCAGCAGCAGCAGCAGCACCCACACACACACACGTACGTACACACACAGACGCTGCTCTCTTCGTGGTCGTCGTCGCCTTCTTCTTCTTCTCCTTCTTCATCCTGTTTCCTGACACACGTCCACACCCACACGCAGCCTCCGCCTCCCCGTGCTGCCGGTGGCACTCCAAGACATCCGTTCCGTACCAAGGTACTGCTGAGATGTTCGGTTGCTGCGTTCGTTTCGCTCCGCAGCCTGTCAGAAAAAGCCTACCGAGTTCCCGGACAGGATCATATCGCATTGCGCTTGCCGCTCTCCCTCCTCTTGGCCTGCGCCTGCGCCTGCCCGTTCCCTAACATACCATCTACCTCCTCCACCATTCCGCCCCTTCGTTGTTGTACCTTTTCTACACTCATACACACACCTGTACTCCTCACAGTCAGCGCCTGTGGTGTACACCTTGTCTGCACCACAAACGAGACGTCGGCTCTGAATCAGGCCTTCCTCTCTGTCACCAACTGCATCACCGCCTCAGTGGCGTGTGTGAGCGCCTGCATACAAGTATATCATCAGCAAAGGGCAGGCGAACACATTACATTACTGCCCTAGTTCTTGGCTACACTTTGTACCAGCCAGAACCATACATCGACATATACTCTCTTCTTTCCTCTTCTTCCTTCACTGGCATCGTGCTCTTCTTTCCGCTCCTTGTCGACTGGCTCAATCTCTGGATCCTAAGCCACTCGAGCACTGACATCCGTGTCTAAGCTGTCTGTGCATTGTCAGCCTTTTTCCCATACGAGAGGTGGGCAAAGGAAGCAAAGGACTAGCGGGCCTTTGGAGCTCTCAAGTTGGATCGATATTGCCTCAGTAGTCGATTGACACATGTGGTGAACCAGCTTGATCCGTCATCGAGGGAGGGAAGAACACGGCAGGCATCTTCTACACGAGGCATATTCCTATAAAGGACTGCGGCCCTGGGCCAGCCAATATTCGAAGAACAGCCAAAAAAAAACAAGTCTTGTAGAAATGGCGCTACCGCCACCTCACGCTCCCCATCATTTGGGACCACCACCTCCATCGCTACCTCACCTTTCTTCTCCCTACACGAATGGACATCACAACTCCATGTCGCCACAGAGCCCGCCGGGATCAGCACACGCGCGAGGCCCTCTCGGACCTCACATCGGCAGCCGTCGAGAGAGTCTCCCACCACTGGGAGGACCAGCACAGCAGCCATATCAGCCGGGCTATGAACCTCTTACAGGCTACGCTCCGCCGCCTCCACCACCTCCTCCACCACCACCTCCTCCACCCCAGCCGCCGCAGCAGCAAGCAGCTCCTGGACCGCCACCTCAAGACCAGTACAACATGCAAAGGTATATGCCACAGCCAGCCATGGCGCCGCCGATGATGCATGGCCCTCCTCAGACGCACAAGCGGGCGTACCGACAGCGCAGGAAGGATCCAAGTTGCGACGCTTGTCGCGAGCGCAAAGTTAAGTGCGACGCCACTGACACTGCTAGCTGCTCAGAGTGCTCTGGCCGGAATGTCAAATGCCAGTTCACCAAGGAGACCAACCGGAGAATGTCATCCATTAAGCAGGTTCAGGACCTTGAGAAGCAGCTCCAGGCTGCCCGCCAGCAGGTCACACAGCTACAGCAACACATGATTACTACAGAGTCCAAGTCGGCCATCGAGGACGACAGGCCAGACGACGGCCCTAACAAGCGTCGGAGGCTGTCGCGCGGTCAGGACTTCCAGCTGGTGGCTCGCAACATCGAAAACTTTGGCAAAGACCTCGTCCGGCTGCCGGCAAACTTGAGCGAGCCATCCGGCTGGGATTTCAGCGCGGAGACGCCCGTACCGGAGCTGCCACCTCGACAGGTCTGTGATGAGCTCATCCAGGACTTCAAGACCATGCTTTACACCGCCTTCCCCAGTTTTTCCATGGCTCTGTTGAGGCAGCGTCACGAGGAGATACACTCGCACCAGCACTATGGCAGGCCCTTGTTTGCTCAAGGTTGGTACGCGCTGTATTTCGCCGTGCTCGCCTTTGGCTCCCTACGCTATCAGAAGCACGATGGCCGCAAGTACTTCCAACAGGCGACCAGGCTGATCGATCTGTGGAGCTCGAGCCATTCTATGGACTCGATCAGGGCCACGCTGCTGCTCAGCATGTTCCAAGTCGAGAGCAACAACATCACCTCCGGCTTCAAGACGCTCGGTCACTGCGTCAGGGCCGCTCTCGACATGGGCCTCCACCGTAAGACGGAGCAGCGGACGCCACAGGACGAGCAGGCCCGTCTCAGCCTCTGGTGGTGCATCTTCTCCACCGAACGCTTGTTCGCGTTGGAGCTCGGCCGGCCGTCCATGATTGATGATAGCGACTGCCCGCCCTTCGCTCAGGCGGTGGGCTACGACAACAGGCCTATTGACAGGCAGACCACCCTTCCTGGCTCGGACCCACAGTTCGACTTCATCAACCAAGTCGCTCGCTGCACCACACACCTGCAGAAGGCCTTCAAGCAGTCGGTGGTTTGCCCCGAGGCGCTGCAGGAAGCCAACGAGCAGATTGACAAATGCATGGCCAGCTTCCCGCCTCACCAATCGCTCAAGGCGGAGGACTATCTCGACATGACGCCTTCGACTCCTATCGTCTACGTCCAGAACCTGCGTCTCATGCTGCACAGGCACAACTTGTCGCCCGCGTCTCCGCCAGAGGTTCGACGGATCGCGCTAATGGAGTGTGTCGCCGCGGCTCAGGACACTGCGAGGCTGATGCTCCGCACCCTGCACCCGGCGCCAGTCGCGGCTGGCAGGCAGTCGGGGCCCGTCGAGTCCTCAGAGGACAAGCTGCGGCTGGCTTCTTCTGCTTTCCTCTGCTCGCACCTCTGGCGAGCGATACTGATCTTGGCGTGCAGCGGCGACTACACCTCGGCGGCACACATAGCTCAGGCATCCGCCGCCATCGGCCGGCATCGACGCATCAACGTCGCCTGCGGTCGCTATCTTGAATTTCTACTGAACCACATCCGCAACAAGCGCGGCTACGCCAGGATTCCGTTGCACGAGGACGAGGAGCTGCTAGCGTACGCGTCAGGAGATTTGCAGTCGAACCTCGACCAGGCTTGGGTATGGCAGAGCAGCTTTGGCAGCGTCATATCCACCGGGTCCAGCCCAGACATGCGTGCCAGCAAGGAGGAACTCGACCGCTGGAACGGGTGGAACGAGGTTGTGCGTACTCTGGAGCAGATGGCAGAGGAAGAGAGGTGGGAGAAAGAGCGAAGGAGCAGCTCCGGTGAGGCTGTAGTTGTCGTATCTCCTGGTCAGCAGCAACAGCAGCAGAGGATCCCGCCACAGCCACCCGCTAAGCTGAGCCCGCCCACGCCGACTTATGCAGAGGAAAGGAAGATGATGACGCCAGCGACACCAAGCAGTCGAAACCTCAGCATCAAGGACCTCATCTGATCCGTGCACTGGCAGGACTCTTCGGCATACCGAACACCAGTGTTGGCTTTCATATCACGACGGACCAATTTATTAATGAAATGAAGGAGGAATGACTTGCATGCTTGGAGGATCGGGCAATAGGACAACATTACGGAAATCATGGAGAGTGTACGATGCCTGTTGGATTGGGCGTGACAGCAAAGTTTCCAGCTGTCTGAGGGAGAGACATGGCAGTCTCTGGCGGCGTTTCTGATTTTGTATGTGGGCACGAATAGTGACCCCAGGACTGACACCTTGTCTTTGTCCGACTCTTTCTGCTTCCTCTGTTTAGCATGCAGTGTATTATATAGCGGTATCAGACCACTTCACAATAGCTCAAGTTTTCGGTCCTATGGTGGATGGAGAGAAGGCGTTGTATGATTTCAAACAATACAAGGATATTTTCCTGCTCACGCTAATGGTCATGGATTTGCCACTGGAGGAGAGAACCCCCGAAAAGTCCCGAAGGGGGAATGAACAGGTTTGGAGTCAAACGCTTGGTGGCGGCTTTGGCTTTGCGGCGGACGCCCCTCGTCGCCCAGTTCGGAAGTCGCGCTGCATCCCGTGGGTTTAAGCACGGCAGGCGCGCTGCTCGTTGTTCCGGCGCGACTGCCGACGGATATGTGAGAAAGAAAGAGAAAAGCCTGACCAGTTTGAACTTGAAGTTGCCATCCTCATCTCCATTCAGCCACCTTTCGGCTCTGTCGATATTGTCTGCTCACTGCCCCTCCTTTTGTCCCACCTTGCACAACCTGGAGGGCTCTTGATCGGATCTTGTACTCTAGAGATGATGGTTAAATTGCATACGGGCCTGCAGCGATCACGGATGACCTTTCACGGTCCTCTCAACCTCGTTCCCACTACGTAGGTAGTTATACGTCTCAGCAGGGGACACCCTGCGCAGTGGCAGCGTGCAGTCTTCAAAGATTGTCCTGACTGGGAAGGGCTCGTCATCAGTAAGTCACCATTCGATGTATTGAAAACCTCATCGCTCGTGTTGAGAGCAGTTTATATTACATTATAGATACCGTCAAGCATCTGAGGGTACCGAAGGTCAGCCTAGCAGAAGCGTTGCAAATGTTGTGTAGTTGACGAGAAAGACTGAGAAAAGCGAAAGCGACTCCCCAGTCCACAGGCTGCTCGTTGATCAGTGCTGATGGTAGGTGGGCTGTTGCGGTGGCGCCGCCGGCATGGTGAATCTGGCCTTGAGATCCGGAGATGGGACCAAGCCACAATCCAGCTGCACGCGCAGCAACATCAGGAGCCGGCCAGGACAGAAGAAAGTTCGCTCCATGTCAAAATCAGTTACAACAGGGGAGTTTGGCGTAACTGCGGCACCACACTGCCAATCAACTAGATTGCAAACGAGAAGGCTTTCTTGGCTAGTTTTAAGCCATGTTGTGAGGGAGGCCTAAGCAACCACGGGGACAGAGTGTGGGTGATGGTGAGTGACCACAAAACGGGTCTTTCCCATCCCTACTACTTGAACCTGTCGATCTTTGAGGCATAGGCTCTTCTTGCCTGCACACGTGCCCACCCGAGCAACTGATGTGTTTGCTCCATCTGCTCAAGTTGACAGGGGCCTTGGTTGGTCAATTCACTAAAGGACAGCCGGCTAGAGCCTCCTACGCGCGTCAACTAGCATGTTTCGTCTAGCCACTAAGCTCAAGTTATTGACCAACCGTTTTGGTCACCCCGACCTCGGGATCTTCGTCCAGACTTCAGCCCGTGCAAGGCCCAAGCATAGAGCTTTACAGATCACACCTCTGAACAGCATTTCGAGACAACGTCAACAAAATCGTAAACTCGAGAAAAAGTCATCTGATTGTGTCGTATGCAGTATTGGAATAGCAGATAAGGTGGATGAATTATACAATCTGCAATGCCAAACTCGAATGGACCAGCGTATTGGCCGCAACGGCCTTGGTCCCGTTGACAGTGGCAGGGGACACGAGAATCTGAATCGGCAAACGGGCTGAAAAGGCTGAACGTGGCCGTCATGGAGACCGGTTGAAAAAGCCTGGCAAAGATTGAGATGCAGCTGATGAGCCATCTCCTGGCCCGTGCAGCCTGGCAGCCCCGTGGAGAAGTGAAACAGGAGCCGGATAAAGGAGAACAACTTAAGAGGGTTGGTACTCCAACACGTTGAGCTTAGCCGAAGCTTGCCCTGGACTTTGGTCTTGGGTTCAGCCACGCACGCGCAAAATAGGTGGGAGCGTACCAGCCTTCCCCTTACCTCTGGAACGGGTGGTGATGGCTTTGACGGCGTCGTGGACACCAAGGCCCAGCCTCGTCTACGATGGCAACCCCTATGATCGCTGTCCCGAGCACTTCGTAGCACGAACAAAGGATGGTTATTTTTGACTTTTTTGGACCGGCGTTGCTGGGGACTACACCGCGGTTTTCCTCGGTGCTTTTGTCTGTCCCCGCCTGCGATTCATCAGTAAGCGGGCTGAACGCACGTTTGTCTTGGAGGACAGGCTTGGCGTCTCGACTCTGATTCGTAGGTGTGGTAGACAACGGCGTCCTGTCGGCGTTTAGCGTTATGGTCGAGAAGCAGCGAACTCACGCAAATGTGGCTAATTGATGGGAGGATTAGCGCCTCGGTGTGTGAAGAAAGAGGAAGTTCCGGGATCAAGCACATCATGGGGGAGTTCGGACGCACGATAACACAAAGAAATATAAAACAGACTCGCTCATAGCACCGTACCGAGACTGGAACACTGTTACCGCTTGTGGCTGGGGAGGTGTGACCGTCCGGCCTGGATCCCCCAGCCCAGACTTAGGCCCATGTGAGTGCCAGCACGGAAAGAGCAAACAAAAAAAAAAAAAAGGCAACGAAACCCTCGGAGACCGCTCCGTTCTTCCCTCTCCTCCTTCCTCGGGTTCCCTGTATGGACGCAATGCAAGTACACTGGCAGGTGCGCGAGTCACACCGGCCAACGGTGAGAAGAAAAACACATGTGCAGTCACGCACTTTCACTCAACAATAGCAGATCCTGCCAAACACGAAAAATTTGGTAGTACATGCTCTGGGGCCATGTTGGAGTTGCGAAGAATAGATTTTTACTTCTTCTTCGATTCTTCTTCGGCCGGTCAAGAAGTGGGGACACGCTATGTCTGATCACGGCAAGAAAACTTGCTGATCCATGCGAAAGAGACAACATTTGCGTCGGCTGGGAACTCCGGGATCCGATGCTTGCAACAAATCAACCGTGGTGCGCTGCTGCAGGCCGATAAGCGGCCGTGAGGGTAGAGGTGGGAGACTGACAGACGACAGTGGATGTATAGCAAGACGGGATGGTGCAGCTCGATTGTGTGGGAGGACTTGATGTCAGTCGATAATTCAAGCTAAAGAAGTTTTGCTCCAAACGTCTCTTTGGGAAATTTTTGGTGGTGCTGGTAGTGCGCTTCTATGCTGTGTCTTGAACCTGTGAAGGGGCTGGGCTTGCTGACGGCCGCCTCAGCCCTCGCTGGGACGGCAGGCAGCGAGCATAGCATCAAGACATTTCTGAGTGCCGGACAGCCACTCAATTGACCACTTTTCTACATAGGTGAACAAGTCACTTCCTGTAAACGAAATGATCAGACGCTTGATAACTTCCCATATGAACTTGCTCGAGTGCTTTGTTCCTGTTACTACAGATTGGTAGCCGCAGTCCCAGACTTTGTTTGGCCTCCGCGGGCGAGTTATCACTTCTCGGCCGCCGCTTGACGGCTCAGGTTTCAGTGGGCTCCTTCGTGGTCAGGCGGCCCCAGGATAGGTAGAGCCAGCTGTACAAGCCCGCTAAACCCCTGGCTGGCTCATCTGAAAAGCCCTTCGCTACCAACCACGCCTCGCTTGATGGTGCCTTGATCCGGCCGGCACAGCATAATTTCCAGCATCCAGCATAAAATCAAACGACGAGAAGCGGCTGCGAGGGACGAAACACGGGCCAGCCGATGCAATAACGTGGTCAGAGACACTAAAGTAGTGGGCGGCGTATTAATCGTCAGCTCACGATTCACGATGGATAGTGGACCGCAACGGGCCACGCACTGCAACCAGAACTGATGGGCAGCCTCCCTCTCTTTCCCTTCTCTCTTGCTGGCTCAAGAACTGAGGTTTGTTGACCTGTAGATGTGATCCTGCATTGACCTCGATAAGGGCACGAAACGCTCAGAGTATACCTTTGGTAACTGGTGAAGATCATTTGAAATAGCGCACTGCATCTAGCTGCTCGGTTGGACTGGCTGCGTCTGGTCAGATTTCGTCACTCTGAGTGGCCCCCCGTACATCAAGAAACGTGGAACTGAAACCCGCCGCCGCCCGTACATGCGGCAACAACGGCATCAGCAGCGTCGTTCACAATTCAAACAAGACCCGGACGTCATCCACATTCCCCGGACTCTACCCCCAGCTCCAACCTTTCTGTACCATTATCTCCCTGCTTCCTGCTTCAGCCCTCTCAACCCAAACAATCCTGATCGAAACAGCTTGGCGAGACGGCCGGACTTCACCTCTGATCTCAAAACATTCGACAAGTGCTCAAGCTTCGACGTGCAGAGACGAACACTGGTGCCATCGTCAAAGCCACTTATCAACACAGCAAAATGCCTCTCAAAGACAGGTTTCGACGGCTCCGGAAGGGATCCATCAGCGCAGACAACTCGCCGCCGTCAGCCTCAACGCCGGACGCGGGTATATCAACAGGCGAGGCGACACCTGCAATGACCAGGACACCCACAACACAGTCATATACCGATCTCACCACAATCGGGGAGGTCCTGACACATCAGGCCACACTAAAGGCGCAAGCGGATGGCAAGAAGAAGAAGGGCCTGTTCAGGTGGAAGAAGGACCCGTACAAGGACTGGCCTTCAGATGTGTACAAGGTAAGCTCCCTGCATTGAAGCTAGCGCTTGATGGCGAAGCCGTCATGCAAGACCTTTCCAGGTATCAGCGATCGGAGTTCAGGCTGACCAAAATGTTATTTCACAGCCTCATGAGGTTCCAGCTCCCAAATACAAACGAAAGCCGGACCCGCAACATATTGAGAACCTGTCGTCGTTCTCCTTCGGCAACGGCGCCAGCAACTTCATGCGACGCTTCTCACAGCAGACGGATATCAGCCCGGGTGGGAGCAAGATGGCCAGCCGCGCAGGCAGCCGATTGAACAGCATAGCCCCGAGCCGGATTCAGAGCACCGCGCCCTCGCAGGACCCGAGCAGAAACACGAGCATCGCCGAGGAGAAGGAAGACAGCGGAGTGGGCAGCCCCTCGAAAGACAAATCGAGGCCCACTGCCGGCAACCGAGGAGCGAGCCGTGGGATGGTCAAGAGCAGCGAGCCTGCCATTGGCAAGATTGGTGAGGATGACGAAAGTAGGTGACACATGTGTAACGAGGGACACCAATAACTCGGACTAACGACCTTTCTGTAGATGAATTGACGAGACAGAAGACGGTGCAACAAGATGACCAGGACAGGCTCGATACTGCAAAGACGCAATCGCGGGGCAGCAACGACATGCCATTCACCCAGCACGAGCTCACGCAAGCCCTGAACAAGGTCTCTGTCAGTAACTAAGCGGAGCCAAGGGTAACACAAGGCAAGGCTCAACGAGCTCGGGTCTCATGCATAATGACAAGGAACGATTCTGAGTATTTTTTCAATGACGGCGTTGGGTCGATACATGGGCGGCATTCTGCATCATAGCTGCACACTAGCTGGAACTTCACACATTACGACATCTCAGCCGGGAACTGCTTCTGAAAGCAATCACTATGCAAGTCAAAATACAACGAAGTTTCCAACAGTGAAATATCTGGAGGAGATCATCACAATCTGTTATGCCTGGCGGAGCAGATTAGAAGTAAATGTTCGGCCTTCGCCGCTCCAGCAGGATTCATTGCATAGGATCGATGGCGTGAACGTTGAACGTCTTATGAGTATGCCCAAAAACGAACAATGCCTTCCCTGGACCTGACCGAATCTCTTCTCCCTCAAGTGACGGTATCTTGAAAGTGCACAAATGCATACAGCCGAAGCAGCACACCGGCACATACTCCAGCATCACAAGCTGGTGTGTAGCTCCATGTCAACACACAAGCATCATTCGAATTCATGCACTAGCCCGACCAATTGCCTCTGAGCAGCTGCAATCTGCTCCACCTACTCAGATGTAAACAACGCTCTCGCATACAGGACCGCTGTTGCGTCGGACTAGGCACAATAGCATTTGTATCGATTTGGACAGCTAGGTCAGCTCTTGCTTAGAACTTGAGAACATGCGTGTTGGAGCTTAAATGTTTGTGCTATGACTACCCAAGGAAAGGTCACGGATCGAATGATGAACCATGAGCAGCCATTGTACGTGCCATCCGCGTACCTAGGTAGATGATGGTCCTAAAAGTTTCAACAAGATGTTGGAAAGATGCGACGAATGGAGGTGGGAAAGCGTTGACTTATGAATCAAATGAAAGCAAATCATCATGTTGCGTCACTGTCCTTGTGGTCCTTCTCAAATTATATTATTTTCCAAACCCGTACGTGAATACATAAATGTCCGTACAATGCCCCATCAACCGCTCCGGGTTTGTTCATGACCAGGGCTTGGATTTCTTTGCCTCACATCAGCTTCAACGACTAACATTGATCCAATCGCAGTAATGAAGCTTCCTTTCAAATCCTCGAATCCCTCCGCTTGACCGAATCGGCATAATTCCAGCCCCTCCAGGCGTAGCATCACCATCAGCACCGCTGCCAACACTCCACATGCTAAGGCCACTCAGACGCCCAAACTCCATCACTCATCCCTCTTTTGTAGATCCTCAACTCTCACCTCCTACCAAGCACTTTGCATTCACCCCTTCTCGCTATTCGCCTTCAGACACATCGCGCAATAAGGACTTAAGATCCATCTAAACCCCGAATCACGAGCCTGGAGTTTAGCACCATTCACGGTGATAGTAGAGGTGTTATCGCCGCCGCTGCTGTTCGCCCTAAGTACCTACCTCACAGTCTTGCCTGCGATGCCGCGTATTGGTCCCCGACCTGCAGCGGAGAGAGAACTCAGATAAGGGGATGTGATTTGCTGTTGCTCAGGTTTCGGCCGCAAAGGAGGGGCGTGTGTTTGGAGCGATCATCGGGGATCTGAGGGTGCGCGATAGCGCGAATGGACGAAGCTTTAGGGAGGTTGGGCACGTATGCCGCTGGCTGCATACCAGGCAAACACTGTATGGAGGGAGGCGAGGACAGATGAGGTGAGCACAGGGCTCATTGTCCGCATGTTGGCGATGTCTGGAAACGAGGATTCTTGGGATTCTGCATGAGGCTCATCTCTTCTGTTTGAATTCCGCGTTGTATCATGTCGTGTCTTGGTGCAATTCGGCATTCATTGGCCAGCGTGCATGTGTACAAAGGGTCAAATCAGTGAGTCGGAGCCATATCCCGAGTGTCGACTTGAACTGAAATGCATTGTTCAACGATTCAAATAAAAATTTGAAAGAGCGGTTCCAATGTCTACTATAACGAAGAGAAAGCTCTCCAGCCAGGCTACGACCGCCTCACGTCGCGTCAGATTGATTTATAAAGCAACACCATAGTAATATTGAAGTTTATCGCAGCCCTCTCCCGCAATAGCCGCTATAATCAGTCAACGTCTTCGCTCAGATAATCGAACAGCCCCTCTCCCTTCCCTGAAGTTCCATATTATCACTACAGAAAATAAGCCCGCTTGAAAGCTAAACAACCAATTCTCCACCAAAAGAATTGAAGCCTTGATCACAACCCCCCCCCTTTTTTTTTGCGCTCATTCAGTACGTCTCTCTCCGTCTCTCACACCTTGTGATGCTATCATCCATCAATGCTATTATTCGCACCAGCATCAAAATCAGCACCAGACTCTGTGTCTGGTCACTAGTTCATCACATCCCACCCACATTTTCTCTTGAACACCATAAGCCTTGCGTCTGCATTTGCATTCGCAATATCGATTACGGTCCCCACAAGAGCTAGCAGCAGCAGCAGTAGCTCGCAGTAGCTCGCAGTAGCTCGCATCGATGTCAAGATGGGCCTAAAGTGGCGATCTGTTGCAAGGGTGGGCATGAGGCACATGTACGTACGTTGGAGATAATGTAATCTCCAGGCGCGGCTTCGTTGGTAAACTCCATACTACACAAACACCAGTCGTCCTCTGTCCGCGACAAGGCGAGATCAGTTGCGGCATGGTGCTAGCCCCACGTCTATCGCGTGCATCTATTGCCGAAGCCTGACGTGTAGGGGTGTAGGGGTGTATACAGCGGTACTGGCTTCGTGTTCCTTCTTCCTCTTCTTGGAACCATCGAACGGAGGGATTCTGATCCTGACTGACGGTATGTATCAAGATATGCCTCAACCCCTGCGTCTGTGTGTGTTGCATGATTGCTAATACTGAACTAGGCGGATGAGGAAAGTGTATTTTGAGCTAATGGGGATGAATGGGTGGCATCGACATCGTGGCGTTTGGTCATGAGCAGACACATGCTTATCTGCAGCGAGTGGTTGGTGGGGTTATAAATTCACCGTCGCCTGCTTGCTGTTCTACCTGCATGTACCCTCACCACTCTGCTCATCTCTCACAAGAAGCAAAGAACGCCATCTCACGGATAGAGAGACACAGTCTTTCCCAACATCGAGTCTATACCACGAAGATCCAATCGCTTATACACCCAAGCATCGCTCGGTCAAACACCAAGCTTCCACTTCCACCTTCACTACAAGAACCAAGCCTACCGTCACCACCGTCACCACCATGTCTCAACCCTCCGCCACCTCCAATGCGTTCAAGCACTACACAAACTCATCTGAGCCACCCGCCGACAGCGGTGCCAAACGAACCGCTGCGCAAAACGCCGCACTTCCAGCTACCATGAAAGCTCTGGTGCTGCAGTCGCGCGACAAGCCGCCCACTGTCGACTCGGCCTACCCAACCCCGAAGGCCGGGCCAGGTAGCGCCATCATCCGTGTCTTGTCTTCCGCGGTAGTCTCCTACTCAGGCAACGTCTACAGCGGGCGCCGTCCCTACACATTCCCCACTCCCTTGGTCCCAGGAATATCCGCCATCGCGCGTGTCGAAGCCGTCGGCCCCGACTCCACGGGACTCACCAAGGGCCAGCTCGTCTGGTTCGACTGCACGGTACATTCTCGCGACAACTACGCCGACGACATCATGCTGCACGGCTTCTACCAGGGCCCATCGGCCGGCAGCGCGAGCTTGATGCACAGCGAGTGGCGGGACAGCACGTACGCGCACTTTACCAAAGTCCCGCTGGAGAACATATTCCCGCTCGACGAGCAGCGGCTCCTCGGCAAGCCCGATGCCGGCGGCCTAGGCTACGACGCCGCGCGCCTGACCGCGCTGATGCGTTTCTGCGTACCCTTCGGCGGCCTCGACAACGCCAACGTCCAAATCGGCGAGACGGTGATCGTGGCGCCCGCGTCCGGCCCCTTTGGCGGAGGAGCCGTGTACGTCGCCGCGGCGATGGGCGCCTCGCGGATCGTGGCATGGGCCCGCAACACGACGGCCCTCACACAGCTGGCCAAGAACTTCCGCCCCGGCCTCGTCGTGCCATGCAAGCTGCACAACGACCCTGAAAAGGACGTTGCAGCCCTGACCGAAGCGCTCGGCGGACCCGGCAAGCAAGCAGATGTCTATTTCGACATCTCCCCGCCCGAAGCGCAGGACAGCACGCACCTGGCCAGCGGGACGAACATGCTCCGCGCCGGCGGGAGGGTGAGCTTGATGGGCGGCATTGGAGGCAACGTCGCGCTGCCGCATAACGCCATCATGCGCAAGGGGTTGACTGTCAGGGGCACGTACATGTGTACCCCGGCGCAGGCGAGGAAGCTCATCCGGCTGCTGGAGGCCGGTGCGCTGAAGCTGGATGAGGAGAAGTCCGGCGTGACTATTGTCGGCAAGTTCCCGCTCGAGAAGGCGCAGGAGGCGTTTGATGTCGCGGCGGAGAGGTCCGGACCAGCGGAGTTTACAGTTATTGAGCCGTGGCTGTAAATAAGTGAATTGGTGGGCAGGTGGGCAAATGGGATTCAATACTGTGTTGCCCTCATTGAGTACCAATGGCAATATACACAGCCAAATACTTAATTAGACAACTGTATACCTAAATACATATATGTATATATACGTATATACATGTATGCACCAGTATTTGATATTCTACTCACCGATGAATTCTACGTCTTTGAGAAGGCAGTCCATTCAAACAATGCTCAAAGAGAGGATATGTCCCATATAAACCACACGCCCTCTAAACGAAGAACGTTCAGCATCATAAGACTAGATCCTGCAGGCAAACAACATAGTACAGGAACGTAACGACTTACTCTGCTGGAAAACAAATCCTCACACTCGAAAATGTCTTGGACAGTCATTCGTGAAAGATTACCACTTCTATAGACAGGGAAAACAGAGACAGATCAAAGTTGTAACACATAGTTGCCAGAGTCGTAACTATGATCTTGGCTGCTATATTGCTGTCCATCTGGCTGCTCAATCAATCGGCTAATCGCCTGGCGAGTCACAGAAGGAACATTGTTTCACAACGCCATAAAAAAAGAAAGAACATCCCGAGTCAGTAAACATATCTCAATTTAGACTTGTTAAAGATACATGTGCGGCAAGCCTGGACCAGGCCACGGGGAAGCCGACCGAGTCAAGCATATAAGGCATTGGTAACTAGAAAGCGGTAAATAGACAATCAGCACATCAGCAGTCCGGTCATCGTGTATTTCATTTCTGTTCTTCCCTAATATTAGCAAATGTGCTTGACAGAGTCTCGAAGAAAAGTAGAAAAAGAAAAAGAAAAGATGAACGCAAAACTCTGCTTTTGGTAGAAAGCGATTGAGACTGCCAACTGGTCAGCATCCTCGAGACAGAATAGCCAGAATGATAGCGTTCTTTGCTGCAGCAGCAGCCGCCAGCCAGCCAGCTGCTGCTGCTGTTTCTTGTCAAGGCAACAGCATGATCCCTACTGGAGCAAGAAACTAAGATTTTCCTGTGCTTCTGCGAGCGTGCCAACCCACGTTTTCGCGAGGGTCTACATTGCTCTGGTGCGTGCAAACATGGTGCTGTAGACGGCGTCCACTATCGGGCTGGCGGTGATCTGGCGGCCGCCAAAGAAGCGACCGTTCAGGCCCTTCATCGCGTTTTCGCCACCCGAAACGCTGCTGAACTTGATCCATATGTCGCCCATGCTCGTCGGATCTAAGTGGATGTGAGTCACATGACCATATTTTTCCTCGCACTCAGCTTTCACGTCATCTTCCAGCTCTTTGACCCACGTGGAGTCAGGATCCTCACTGCAGACGCGAACAAATGTCAGCATATTCCATATTCTATAGCCACAAACACAGGTTAATGAAGGTTTTACTCACTCGTTGGGGTTGAACATGTTCGTCAGCTTGATGCAGCGGCTGGCCTGGTTCACGTTCACGGGGAGAGGCTTCGCTTCGGGCTGCTTGACCACTTTTTCGCTCTTGGCCGGCTCGGGCTCCTCGGTTCTTGCTAGCTTGCGCATCAGCGCATCTCTGCTGTAGTTGTTGAAATTTACGCCTGCGACGTCAGTGTCATCCAGTGCGCTCGCCCCGCCTGCGCCCTTCTGATCGTCACGGCCACCGGCGCGGTCAAAGTTGCCGCCTGAACCGCCGGCATGGGCTCCGCGGCCGCCAGAGCCGGAGAAGGCGCTGCCCTGGAACTGAGACCGATTCGGATCGCCGTTGAAGCGCTGCAGTAGCGCATTGGTGGATTCGGGGGTGAACTTGTCGTTGCCAAGTCCGACCCGGATAGGTCGTCCTGCGAGGTCAAAGCCATTCATCTTCTCAAGTGCCTCTCTGGCCTGAGCGGGGTCTCGGAACTGGACAAACCCGTAGCCACGGCTGCGGCCGTGCTCCTCTTTCTGCAGCTGCACAAATTCTAGCTCGCCGAAGGGTTCGAAGACATGCTGCAGATCTTGCTCGGTGATGCTAAAGTGGATGTTGCCGACGTACAGCCTATGAAACGGTATCGAGTTGGGGTTACCACCACCCTCAGTGGTGCGAGCCTGCCGATTCTTCTCTGCTTCTGTGAGCTGGGCGATGATGGGAATTCCTAGAAGCTTTTGACCAGTGAGCTGGATAGCCAACGGTACCGACTCTTCGTTTTTGAACTCAACATATCCGACACTAGTGCACACTGTCAGTCATCGTCCTCCATATGATGCACGGAACTCGAACTTACCCTTTTGATCTACCGCTGACACGATCCTTGACAATCTGTGCCTCCTTTACCGGGCCAACCTTCTCGAAAAAGGCAATCAGCTCCTTCGTCCTGAGCCTAGCAGCGAGCTGTTGGACGAAAACCGTTCTCCTATCTCGTTCATCTTCGGTTGGTTGAGGAGCGGGCGAATTTGACCTGCGTCTCGCGCTGCGGCTGCGTCTTCGCTCGCGACGGTCGCGATCGCGATCGCGGTCACGGCTCCTTTCGCGTCGTGGGCTGCGATCCCTGCCGTTGGGTCGGTAGTATCTGTCATCATTAGGGCTTCGCGAACGTCGCCTGTAGTAATCACCGGAACCACGTCGCTCACGGTTTTCATCGTCTCGGTGGCGCCTGTGCCGCCTGTCGCTATCACGGCTTCGTGATCGTCGACGTCGATGATGGCCATTACTGCCGGCGTCATCCTTCATGTCGTCACCCTCCCTTTCTCGGTGGCGGTCGCGGCTGCTCTTCCTGCTTCTATCATGGCTGCGATCTCGGTGTCGCCTGTCCCTGTCACGGTCTCTCCTGCGCTCGTCCTCGCGTTCCCTCTCTCGATCTCTTTCACTGCGGCGATCGTCCTGGTCTCTGCCATCCTTGGCGTCTATCGCAGGAGTGGTTGATTCAAGTAAGGCTTCAACGTCGAGTCCTGACATTCTGATGAGAAAAGCGGGTCGTCTTATGTGTTGTCTGGATTATTGCTGTGACGGCGGGAGAGATGGGAAGGGAAAAGAGTGTTCACTTTGGGCCGGTCAGAAATCTCACACCAGCTGCTTGCAGGCAACAATGTCGCGAACCCTTTTTTGTTTCAAATATTTTTTTTATTCTCGGGACTGCCCGGATGATAATGCCTCTGCTACAGAGGCTCAAGTCTCACGAGAGAAAATTTGAGACTGGTTGTAGATGCAAGAGGCAGTTGATGGTGAAAGAACAGAGAGGAAGTCAATAGGCGGGCACGAGGACTAGTGCAGAGAGCACTGCGGCGGAACTGGGTGGCAGGATCTGGGCTACACTATCACGTGATGATACTAATGCGGAGTGTTTTCCAATCTTTCGGCCAAGAAAATTCAGGCGCAGAAAGTACTACAGCAGCGTAGCCAGCTGGCTAGGTAGCGTAAAAGAAGACTTTTGTCTGTGGACAAGAAACGAAAATCCAGAAAAAACATGTTGATGGGGAAATTGACTTCTTCATTGGTATCAAACATCAGCCGAGCCTCATAGGGTTCGGCCGTAGTGAACAACACACCATTTTTTGGTCATGTGTTGTTCGTTAATGAACTAATAGAACGCTGCAACTTCGCTAGCATACAAGGTACATATATGTACGGCAGAATGCGGCTTGCCAGTAGCCGCACTCCACCTTCTGATGTTTGTCCGACCATTTCCAATCCAGCTTCTCTTCCTACTCAGTTTTATGCCTCGTTTTCCTTCTCCTTCTCTTACAGCTTGGCAGCTGGCTTGGGTCCACCGACTTCGGTGATCTCGTTGTAGAGCAGGCTCGTCAGGAAGTCGGCGTACGGCTCCTCGCCAGTGACTTGACCGGAGAAGTACTGGGCGGCGAGCTGGAACTTGTTGCCCTTTGGCCCGTTCTTGGTCAGCTCATCGGCCTGTTCCTTGAGTAGCTTCAGAGCGTAGGCCTTGTCGACCTTCTTGCCCTCAGCGGTTACGGCGCCGTGCTTGGCCCATTGCCAGAGCTGGGATCGAGAGACTTCGGCGGTAGCAGCATCCTCCTGTAAGGCATTGTCAGCATGAATTTTTACTCTAGAAAACCAGGTTTACAAATCGACTGTTATCAGACTTACCATAAGGAAGTTGATGGGTACGCAGCCAATGCCACGCAGCCAGCCCTCCATGTAGCCAAGACCAATGTTCAGATTGGTACGGATGCCAGCCTCGGTGATCTTTCCAGGCATGTTCATGTTGATCAGATCATTAGCCGCGACTTTGACATCGTCGCGCGAGACGAAGAGCTGGTTGGGGGTCGGCATGTGCTTGTTGAAAACCTCAATGGCGATGCTGGCCAGAGCCGGGTGAGCGACCCAGGTGCCGTCGTGGCCAGCACGAACCTCACGCAGCTTGTCAGCTCGCACACCTGCCATGGCTGTGTCATTAGCGATCTTGTCGTTCTTGATGGGAATCTGGGCGGCCATGCCGCCCATGGCGTGCACCTGACGCTTGTGGCAAGTCTTGATCAGGAGCTTGACGTAGGCCTCCATGAACGGCACCGTCATGGTGACCGCGCTGCGATCTGGCAAGGTGAAATTCGGGTTGTTACGGAACTTCTTGATGACGCTGAAGATGTAGTCCCAGCGGCCGCAGTTGAGGCCGGAGGAGTGGTCGCGCAGCTCGTAGATGATCTCGTCCATCTCGTAAGCGGCAGTGATGGTCTCGATCAGGACCGTTCCACGGATGGTGCCCCGGCGCATGCCAACGTAGTCCTGGGCCAGGTTGAATACATCATTCCACATGCGAGCCTCCAGGTGTGACTCCATCTTGGGCAGATAGAAGTACGGGCCGTGGCCACGCTTGACCAGCTCGTGGCCATTGTTGAAGAAGTATAGACCAAAGTCGAACAGCGAGGCAGACATGGGCTCGCCGTCAACGACAACATGCTTCTCCTCCAAGTGCCAGCCACGGGCACGCGCGAGCAGGGTGGGCAGGGGTCGGTCGGTGCGCAGCTTGTACTCCTTGCCATCGGCTTGTTTGAAGTCGACCTGGCGGCGAATGGCATCGTAGAGGTTTAGCTGACCGTTGACCATGTTCGACCAGGTAGGTGCGCTAGCATCTGTGAACCGGTCAGATCGAGGGGGGAAAAAAAACTAGATTACCGGCTACGGAAAGGCAGAGCCGGAAAGCCACTCAGATGTCCTGAGCATGACCAGGGGGGGAAAATATGAAGATCAGAACTTACCCTCGAAATCGGCCATATAAGTGAAAACGTCAGCATTCAAGGCATTGATGACCATCTTCCTGTCCACCGGACCCGTGATCTCCACTCTCCGGTCAACGAGACCTGGCGCCGGAGGAGCTCCTCGCCACGCATCGTTCTCACGGATGTGCTTGGTCTCTGGGAGGAAGTCGGGCAGGACGCCGCGGTCGAACTCCTTCTGCCGGAGCTCACGGCGCTTGAGCAGCTCCTTCCGGCGCGCATTGAAGGTACGGTTGAGAAGAGCAAGGAAAGTCAAGGACTCCCGGTTTACGATCTTGTGGTGTTCCTGGCGAAGCGGGCCATGAACGGTGACACCCTCCAGGATGACATCGGGGTTGCGGGGGCTGACAGACATTGTGGAGGTGGCGAAAGGTAATAATACAAGACTGTGTAGGCCAAAGGAGGAATCGCGAAGTTGCAACGCCCTTTTTAATATCTTCTCCGCTCTCCAAGATAGGCGGCAAGAAGAATAGCGTGAGTTTGATAAAGTGCTTGCAGACGTACGAGTAGAGCTTGCTCTGAAAGTGTGGCAAGATACTACAGGGGATCAGAGTTGTGCTTGAAAGCCTCGTCCCTTTTGCTGAAAATCTAAATGTTTTGAGAGGATGGGAGGAAGGAGGAGGAAGAAAGACTGGAGGAATGAAGAAAAGTTAAGTCTGGACGAGAGCTATCTGTGTTTATGGGAGCTTCGGTTGCGGGGACAGGGCCAGATATATTGTGGCGGGAGAAGTCGGAGACTCTTCTCGTCTCTCTTAGATCGGCAGACGTTGGCCTTTGCCGCAAGATGTTGGTGGTGAGCAAGAAAAAAGGCCTTCGTGCGGACGTATGCGAGAGTGTGTGAGGGTCTGTGTGCCTCGGATCAAGGACCGCCTACGTTTGTGTGTGTCATAACAGAGCTGACCTTTTCACTGTTTCGAATCAAGCATGTCCCGGTCAAGAAGGTGGAGGAGGGTCCTTATTTTCTCGACTGTACTCTACGTATTCCCTCTATTCTCCCTCCTTGCGCATTGTTTCTCTCCTGTCTTGCCTGCCCATTTATTAATAGATCGAATTTTCGCCTGCTTGCGTGCTGCTCGGCCTTGCAGAAGAAAATACTGCTTCAAGACGCAGTCTGCTCGAAAGGACAAACTCAGTTACTGTTGTACCAAAAAGCCAGCTGAGCTCTCGCGCGTGCAATTCCAGACGCGCCTGACATCTGATTCCCCTGACATCTCGGCGTTTGTTTCCGAGTCAATTAGCCGAGGTACCTGTCGCTTTTTCTGCTGCGGCGGAAGTACCGTCTGTGGCCCTGCCTGCCCTGTACCTCGACAGAATTGACACCGTCGGCAACTGGCGGGCTTCCATGGAGCCATCGGAAGCCAGCTATAGATTCTGGTGCTTTCTCGTCTTTCGCGCCCTCTCCAGCTTTTGCGACTTGGACGTTCCGGCATCTTCGGCTCTTCCGAGCTTTCGGGGCTAGCTCTAGTTCTAGTTCTAGCTCCCGACTAGCGCACCTGCCGGGTTCGACGTCGACAGACGCGCCGACGTCGCCACTGCTGGGGAGCCACCTTCAAGTTCTTCTTTGACGCCCAAATGCGGCAGGCGTGGCAGCAGCCTGAGATGATGGCTGGCAGCCGATGCCGCACAGCCGATTGAGTCAACGGGCGACAGCGCAAGCATTTGAGGGGGTTTGAAGGGCATGAGGGGACAGAGGGGAGGGAGGGGGGCCAGAAATGTCTGTGTTTCTGCGTGCGGGCCAGGAATATGGTCAGCGGTGCCTTACAGCCCCTCTTTTGTTGCCATTTTTGCTGTTTGAGCTTGCCTTCCCCCGGCTGCGATTGACGGTAATTTGTGGGTGAAGAGGGTAGGAGCTATCCACCTATGACGATATCCCCGCGTAGCAAGGCAAACACAGAAGGTGCGAGAGACGATGCGATTCTGTGAATTGAGATCCTCTATATTCAGGGAGTCAGGGCAGTAATATCGATAGCGAGTCACCGAGAGAGCTGTCTTGTGAATTTTTTCTTCTCCAAAGCTCTGCTTCAAGAGTCAGAAGCATCATTTAGGGAAGGCATAGCGAGCCTTCCCCCCGGGGTCACTGCCGCTGAACGAGGCTTACGTGGAGCAGAGCCGCGGCGGATGACTTCTCCTTGTAAGCTACAAGATAAGGAGATAGATCAGTCGCTGTCGGCTCTTGCTCGGTGTACTGGCACATAGGGCATGGCTTTTGCATGCTGCATTGATGAGGCTAAATTTCCGTGGCCAAATCTATCACAGCTGCAAGTGATCTGACGACAGAAGCGATGTTGGAGCGACATTGCCCCAAATCAAAACCTGACTGCGCGACAGACTCCGTCAGACTAGGAGCGGATAAAGTATATTCAGCCAGCAGGATTGGCGAACGAATCATTGTCTGACACACAACTATTGGAGAGGTAGAAAAACGTGTGATGACTTCAGCGAGCGAGCCTTCGAGGGTCACCTGGCTGATGCATAGACGGCATCTCATGTCTGGGGGACGGGAGCTGTCACGGTCGAGATCGCCTAAAAGTGAGGAGCACATGCCATCATCGCAGCTCGGACTTGGCTCCGGTCACACTTACGCGCCATCTGGAAAAGCAGCATTCTGGTCTCTGTGTTTGTCTCTGATTGCAATGTGGTGCCAGAGAAAGCGCGATGTCGGGTCAAAGGTAAGCCAGAACGGACAAACGGAACGCGATAGAGGAAGTGCGATACAGATTTCGGCCTCATCGTTTCGGCCTGAAGGCGTGCTGCCAGTGATCAACACCTCCGCTCTTGAAGGCTCATGTCGCGACATCATAATGGCGTGAAGCTGGACCTAAACAGCCCTCTTTCACTGACAAGATCAGAACGCAAGTCTGGTCGTATCATGCTTGATAATCAAATTTGATGTGCGGTAGCCATATCTATTTCGTGTTGTATTGATCATTTTGGTGCTTGAGGACGTTTGCGAAGAAGCACCGGTACTCTAGTTGCTAACGCGTCCTGCGCGCTGATGTCGGCGCCGGGTGGGATGTATTCATCAACAGCGATTACAAAGCCGTGTTTCTCATATGTTCGCACAGCGGCAGCAGTGATGCTCGCCTGAACGAACATGTTCAAGCCTCGAGCGTCCGCACGATCTGTTGCATATCGGACCAGCATCGATCCAACACCGCGGGCCTGGAAGTTGGGGCTGATGGCAAGCAATTTGAGGTCTATATTGAGATGACGTTAGCTGTTGTCCCTGCTCATGTATAAGACTCTTGGCCCCGGTTGGGCAGTCATTGGATCTGTGAAAATGGAGAAGATGGTGTCACCATACTCATCATGGGCTCGTCAGCTGGAAGCTGGCTTACAGCTTTCCAGCAAACGTCATCACGCTCATCTGACAACTTGTTGGTCTTTTCGAAATCCTCATCGCTATCGAAATATTGCCGGCCAGCAGCAATGGAGGCGATCCGTTTCTTGTCCGGTCTTTCGAGCTCCTGTGTGGTCTGGGTGTCAGTGGCAAGAACCAACAAGTCGATCGTCATGGCAAGCGTTACAAGCTAAACGTCATCGACTACAACTGAAACAGGAGAGAACTGACCTCGAGAAGTAGGATACCAAGGATATCACCGGTGTTCTTATCCACCGCCTTGACGAGAAGCGAAGGATCGACGGCCCTCACAGATGCGACCAAGCCCGAGTACCGCGTTTGCGTATCCCGCCGCCCCTTGTCTGCGTCAAGGTGTGGGTATCGCCACCAGATGTAGTGTCCACCCGGTCCATAAGGACCCCATCTCTTATCTTTGAAGGAATCTACAACTGTAGCATAGGATCGTGGCACGAACCCGAGTCAGTCTCTTGGAAATGCAAACCATTGAAGAAAAGGACAAGCTATGTCACTGCAATAAACATATTTCGGGCCAAAGGGGAGGCTCTATAAAGCCAGGAATGGTGAGCCAAATGTTGAGATTCACATACACACATCGGCGATTGCCGGCCCATCGTGTGCCTCGACATTCACAATCGCCACCTCTGCCGAAGCCATAGTGTTGTCGCAATGTCGGCAATATTCAAAGCTGTTGAGATCGAAAGCGAAAGGGAGAGGAGAGAAAAGTGGCGCGAACGTCACCTAGACATACATGGATGCAGGCGTCCGTCCTGAGATCTATATTTTCTCACCAAAAGACCCGGAATAGTACCGAACAGAAGCTCAGGCTGAAGTGACTAGCCAAAACCCTACCTGCGATCCGTGTCAGAATCGCACCTGAGATTTGTCAAAAACGGATATAATCGGGCGCGCAGGTACCCCAAGGCTATCGGGAAACTTTGTCTCCAAGAAAACCAATGGCCAATGTGATGTTGGAGACTCTCGGTCTAATGTCAAATTTGTTTGGTTGCATTTAGTCCATGTAACTGTGCGGCACTCGGGAAGTTTAGAGGATGATATTGATGTTCATTCCATTTTTCCAAATCTCTTTTGTCCAAAATGTGTCAAGTGCTTTCGAACCAGCCATCTGTGGCTGCAGGGTCAAATTTACACACGCTACAATACTTGGCTTTGACCCTGTATAAATGAGGCTCAAGTGCCCACGCCAGAAAGCGGGACACTTTGGTGAGAGAGACATCCACGGAGTAGCTCTCCGGGTGTAGAGGGGCAGTTGGCACATGCTGGCGAGAAGAGAAGAAAAAGATGCGTGCACAAAGTGGCGGTTGTTTGTGAGCGGGATCGGACCAAAGCTGCACCTTCTCCAGGTTTGCCTAGAAGAAGCTCCGGTCTCGCGTCGTGCAGCCAGTTTGTTATTCACTCTTTTGTGTCAAGCTACCTTGTATGCACGCGACAATTTCTTGCAAGAGCGTTTGATAGCATTATTTCACATCACCATCATACTCAATAATTCCCTAACCTTCCGCTGTGCAGTCGTCAATTGGTCAATAACCATCATGTCAGCTTATAATATTGTCGTTTTCGCTGGCGACCATTGCGGTCCAGAGGTCACTGCTGAAGCCGTCAAGGTATGGAGTTCTGGTCCTTCGATACTGGAAACAACTTTGCACGAATATGAAATGACTGACGCTTTGACGTAACTCTCCCTCTGTAGATCCTGGAGGCAATCTCGCAAGCTCGGACGGACGTTGAGTTCAACTTCCAGCACCACCTCCTTGGTGGCGCTTCGATCAACAAAACGGGCTCGCCCTTGACCGACGAAGCGCTGGCTGCAGCTAAGAATGCTAATGCCATCTTGCTTGGTGCCATTGGAGGCCCGGAATGGGGAACAGGAACTGTGCGCCCAGAGCAGGGTCTGCTCAAGCTGAGGAAAGAGCTGGGAACATTCGGCAATCTGCGGCCATGCAACTTCGCCTCACCGTCGCTGGTGAAGATCTCGCCGCTGAAGGAGAGCGTGTGCGAAGGTACCAACTTCACCGTCGTGCGCGAGCTGACTGGTGGCATCTATTTCGGTGACCGCAAGGAGGATGATGGTTCAGGCTTTGCTTTGGACACCGAGCCTTACTCCCGGGCAGAAATTGAACGAATCACTAGACTCGCGGCACATCTCGCCCTCCAGAGCAACCCGCCAGAGCCGGTGTGGAGTCTTGACAAGGCGAATGTGCTGGCCACGAGCCGCCTGTGGAGGAAAACGGTCACGGAAATTATGGCCAAGGAGTTTCCTCAGCTCCAGATTGGTCACCATCTGATCGATAGCGCGGCCATGCTGATGGTGAAAAATCCCCGGGCGTTGAACGGCATAGTGGTTACCAGCAACCTCTTCGGTGACATTATCAGTGACGAGGCCAGTGTAATCCCAGGCAGTCTTGGACTCCTGCCCAGTGCCAGTCTGAGCGGCATTCCAGACGGCAAGACTCTGGTCAATGGCATCTACGAGCCTATCCACGGCTCTGCGCCGGATATTTCCGGGAAAGGTGTCGTAAACCCTGTGGCTGCCATTCTGTCAGTTGCCATGCTGCTTCAATACTCGCTGTGTCTCCCGAAAGAGGCAAAGGCAGTCGAGGAGGCTGTCAAGCGCACGATCGAAAAGGGCATCACCACAGCCGACATTGGTGGCAAGTCGAAAACAAGCGAGGTCGGCGATGCCGTGCTGAAAGAGCTTCAGGCAGTGTTGGCCGAGTCAAAGTGAAATTCAGGAAACTGCGCCTCTTCTTCTACTTCCTCTTCGGTTTCATTCAAAATTAAAAGATTACCTCCGTTTCCATGAATGGAAGAAATTCGGTTTGGATATATCATGACTTCTATCGTTTACGTTAGCGCAAAATGCATCGATCATGTATGAAAAGCATCTCACCTTTCTATTTGTCGAGCCTAAACCATGTGCTATTTATTTGTGGTGCGAGTGAATTCTTCACATCATGGGCAGCAAGAATTGTCGTGGGAAGGCTATTACCGCAACTCGGGCTCGCCCATCCATTCAGCCTCCTCGAGGCCCTGACGTAGCTTTTCGATCTCTCCATCTTGATAAATCTGTTCGCTGCGTTTGATGGGCTGTTTAACGCGATCATCTCGGGCGAAGATCTGCACTCCTCTGATATGAGTATCCTTGCCGTTCTGATGATTCTCGAGCACGCGAACTTGTAGGAAGAAACAACGGAGGACACCCATCAGCTTCATACTCTCATCACCGTCCGTTCCGGCCAATTCGAGTAACTGCTGGTGGTCATCCTCTGTCCCACACGAGCTCAGATCAACATCTACCCAGCCCTTTGGGCCCACATCTTGCCAGCGCCATTCAGCAAACTCAACAGCATCGTACTCGTGAGTGCCGGCTGCAAAGGCCAGTCGTGTAGGCGTATACGACTCGTCGAGTTCGAAATCGAGATAGACACGTAGCTTCACGATCTTTACAAGCTTGAAGAAGTGCACGTTGAGGAGATGTGGTTGCGGTCCATCAGATTGCCAGAACGTGCCTGTAGTGGGTTGAAGCAGGGCTGCCACGCCACAGCCCGGTTTATAGCTCTGTCGCAAGTATCAGCTTTTCGTGATCAGATGCAGAGCGGTGCTAGCTGAGAGCTGCAGCTGCAGCTGACACTCACAGATACTGTCCAGGAAGCTAGCGACGATATTTCCCGCAGATGTGCCAGGGACGGGTCGGTCGCTGCAGAGGGGAATGGTAAGCTTGGTTTCTTGTTCGTAGTCTCATTACCGCTAAACGTCTCAGAATGAGGGGGTTCCAAATGAGATTCCTGGAATAGAAAAGTGTCAAATGATGAATACGGCCCTGAGGCGTTTTGTGATACACCAGTGAAGGCACGGGCATTGAGCACCTGGGACTCGACTGTGGCAGCAGAAGCAGCAGAAGCAGCAGGCTGATCAACGGACATCTCATCGGCATCGACGTCGGCAACTTCAGCACCATGTTGGCTCACAGAAGGCATTTTGGCGAGGTGAAAGAGGGTCGATCAAAATTGCGCTTGTTACCTGGTGTTTGCATGCTCTCGTCTTCGGAGTTTGCCTGCTCGCCACCATTTTCTGTCACACCCCCTGCAGCTGTAGCAGCAGTAGCAGCAACGGCTGCAGCAGCGGCCGCCGCTTGTCTTGCTGCAGTCCGACGAGCCACAGCCTCTTGCCTCGCTGCGACATGCTCCTGAGCCGAGTTTCTTGCGTCTTGCGAAGACATTGTCGAAACTACGTTTCGAGAGGCAGCAGCAGTAGCAACAACAATGAAGATGAACTCCACTCTCGATAAAGCGTACCGCGCGCAATGCTTCGGTAATCGCTTGTCACAGCTTTCCTAAGAAGACCTCTTTGTTCTCATGCTCCCTTTGCCTGGATATTTTGTCAGTCAGGAATTTTGGACGGCGCCATTCTTGGTGTTCTGTACTGCCGCTGCCTTGTGATACGTACTTAAATCTTGGCTATGAGTAAGCCGCAGGCAGCTGATGCTATCGAATACGCCGATCACACAGCCCGTACCAGCTGCTCAGAACTGCGTTTGACGAAAGCAGAGGGGTGTACAGGAGAGACGCTAGCAATTGTACTGTCTGCTTAGGTATGTTGAGATGTGAGCCAGCATCTGATGTCAACAAGGGCAACGCTACGCTGTTCAGCTTGTCCCTGTCCGTTTCGCTTCTTCTTCGTCTTCTTTTCTTCCTCCTCTTCTTCACCGCCAGCACGGCATCAAAAGGCAAGCCGCATGCAGCTGTCGTCAAGCTTTCCGAGATAGAACCAGGGCTAGTGTGGTTCAGCCCTGCATATTGGGTGAACTGGGTGAGGTGTCGGGCTGGCTGATAATGTGCAGCAACTCGCCTTAATTCGCCCAAAGTTTGCTAGCGCTCGCAACGACCTGGGGGCCTCTAGAGCCGGCCGGGTGGGCATGAGGCAAGTGCGGAGAGCCGTGGAAGATTCAACTATCGGTGTATCCTCCTGGCACCTTAGCATGAGTGTGAATCGTCCCAGTAGCAGGGACTTGCGAGAGAGGCTGATTCTGACTGTTCTTGCGCTTAGTCGATGCTCTACCCCAAGCTCCCTGGCAGACGCTAGTTCTACGTCAGCGGACAGTAGGCCGCCCATCGATAACTGCGATGTCGAAAAGCCTGAGGACGGCAGCGGCCTCTTGGCAGCCTTTTTTTTCCTTTTTTTTTTCGGAGGCAGCAAGATCAGTTTTGAGGCTCAATTATGAGTAACAGTCTTGCTATACGCCTCCCTTGATATCCACTGATCAGCAGGATACTTCGCTGTCAGTGCTACCTCGGCTTGCACAAGACAGAGTGTCAGCAGGCTGCCAGCTCGATCATGCATACATTGTTTGATGCCTAGCAGGCGCATTTACGAAGCAGCGCACAGGGCCACAGTCTAAGCCAAAGATTCCAAACAGTACCACTCATCTCTGCAATCTGTTTACAAGGATAACTTGACCAGTTGTCTGACACACAGGTACAAACTGTATATAGCTACTAGTAGCCTGGATGCAGCACCATTTGAGGGTGCAGAAGAGTCCTGTGACGATAATACTAAATCCAAAGCATTTGCTCCCGCAGGCAACGGTGATAGCCGACGGCTGCAGCCGCCCCTACCGCTTAGGAAATGTACGCATCGGGCTTGCCGTTGACCCTCCATTAGCGGAGGATGTGTAAAGAACAGGTGGGTGCGGGGAGAGGAAGAGGAGGGGCCTCTGGCCGGAGGAAGGGGGGGGAACTCTTGTCGTCGGCGTAGTGCGGATGCAGGCAAGTGGGGAGGGGCGTTGACCGGGTGTCAAGTGGTACACCCGGGGGGCCAGCCACTGTCAAATCAGCCCCCAGGCGCCACCACCCCCTTTGCGACAATCTGCTATCAGCATGCAGGCCAGGACGAAATTGAAGCTTCAGCGCAGATCAGCCACTACGAGGCTGGGTGGGCTGTGATGGCTGCACTGTACGGCTCGGATCGATCTGCTAACCTCTTGTGTACCATGCCATCTCCACTGACAGCAGTTATCAGAATCCAAAAGGGTGTGTTGCGCCGCAGGAGATGGGCAGATTGCAGCGACTCTGCTACATTCAGACATATATTTAGAGCCTCCTCATCGTCCTCCTGTTTCTCCTCGACACCTTCTCAGACGAACCACTCCGTGTTTGATTCCTAGTCGGAACTGCAGATTTCACCACTGCTACAGTGGCAACCGTAATTGAGACCTGCCGTCACCTCCGGATGGTGCCGTCTGCATGATCAGCCGTTCTGTATCAGACATCCGACCAACAGCTCACTCAGATGGTGCTATCGCACTCATAAATCTATCGACGCCTTTTTGCGAGGCAAATATTGTAACTTCATGTATAAAGGTAATCAGCATCTGCTGCTTTGAGCTCGGTCTTGGACATCCAGGGTTGCAGCAACATCTGAACATCTTTCATCTTTCATCAAATAAGCAGCCGCTGTTCAAAAAGTTACGCATCTTACGCGAGAACACTTTTGATCAGCCAGCATCAAAAACTCAAATTAAGGTCTACCCTTATTCTGGCCGCTTAAGCTCTGGTGCCAACGCTGCCTAGGGCTATACCAAGCTACTTACCTAGGTATCTGCCATCAAAGTCAGGTGGCTGACGCGGGGTGACGAATTTTACTGGATTTTTGTTCCCTCTTGGGTTTTCACTAGTCGGCTAAGCGGGACGAGGCCGAGACAAAGGAAAAGGCGAGGCTCGTGGCAGCCTATTCCACAATTGTGGACATTTTTCGGACTCTACCAGCCAGCGTTGCACCGACTACATCATTACCGGGTTGCTGGGCACAACTCCGAATTTCTGAAAAGGCAGAGAGTTGGATCTCTTGGAAGACGTCGTATTCATTCATTCATTTCGTAAGTTGTCGCTCGAGCCTTGAAGTTATCAGGGTCTCCACTAACACTAGAATTCTGACAGTCCTCTCCCGCTGAGCTAAACCGGGTTTCTACTGGAGGCATCTTGGCGAGTCCTCAATACCCGGCTTTGTTCTATATCTTCAAACCCTGTATTTCTATTTCCATTGCCGCTGCCACTACCGCGTCGAGCAAAGCGGATCAGCATGTCTGTCATAAAGCAGTCTTTCGAAGCCCGGGCATTACTACCGAACACACACCCTCTAAGCGCATATCTCTGCGAGCTCATCGCAGCCAAGAAGACGAATCTCTGCCTATCAGCGGATGTGTCGTCCAGTTCGGCTCTGTTGAAGCTCGCAGAGGACGTGGGTGACCACATCTGTGTGCTGAAGACACATGCGGACATGATCGATGATTTCGGCGACCGTACGGTTAAGAAGCTGAAGGAGATCTCACGCCGCAAGAAGTTTCTGATATTCGAGGACCGCAAGTTTGGCGATATCGGCAGCACAGTCCAGAAGCAGTACACCGGCGGGCCTCTGCGCATCGCCGACTGGGCACACATTGTGAACGCGCATGTCTTCCCGGGGCCGGACATTGTGGTAGCTCTGAAGCAGGCCGCCGCCTCGGCCGTGAGCAAGCTGTCGCAGTCCGTCTCCACCGAGGTTTATGCCGGCACTCCCGTTGTGTCAGGAGGAGAGGATAGCGAGGACGATGATGCTGGTGACGATAAAGAGGGTGGTAAGCATGGAAAGATAGGCTCACGAGCCGAGAAAGCTAATTTTCCTACCTATCGTAAAGGGAGCATTGTGACGACGACGCACATATATCAGACCGTGGAGCCCCGTGAGGGCCACAGGAGCCCGAATCGGATGCGAAGCCCTCCCAACGAAAGCGCTGTTGCCGTGGGTGACGATGACGACGACGACGATATTCCTGAGCCGCCGATGCGAAGAGGTCTATTGCTGTTGGCTCAAATGTCCAGTGCCGGCAATCTTATGACAGCAGAGTACACAAAGACGTGCGTTGAGCTGGCTCGAACTCACAAGGACTTCGTCATGGGCTTTATCAGTCAGAAGAACCTCAACGGCAACAAAGACGACAACTTCCTGTGCTTGACCCCAGGCGTGAACCTGCCAGCGCAAGGTTCGGGAGACGCCGTGAAAGGCGACGCACTCGGACAGCAGTACAGAACGCCAGAAAAGGTCATTGTCGGGGAGGGTGTTGACATCATCATCGTTGGCCGTGGCATATATGGGTTCAAGGGCGACAAAGCGGCAGAGGCAAAGCGATACAGAGACGAGGCCTGGAAGGCGTATCAGTCGCGGCTAACATAGATGTATGACTCGAGTTTTTTCTTGGTTTGAGTTGTATTACTTGTTTGGGAGACTTTTGATCCGTTAGAATGAAGTTCACGATAGACAAGCCAGCTTCGATTTTGCCTATACACCACTTTAGGTATCTTCTCTGATCCTTTGCTGATTGTCTTATGCTACAGCCTGCTGAGCTGTCTCATTACTATGGGCAAGAACTCACGATGAACATGCAATCAGATTACACAGATAGTAGGACACGCATTTGCGGATCAACAGCTTTTCCATTAGCCTCTCGTGCAGAAGTGGCGCCACTGGAAGGATCTGATAATATATGATAGATGAGGCTCGCTTCTTGCGGGTCAAATAGTCGTTTTTTTCTTTTTCTTTCCCTTTTTTCTTTCAGGAAGCTGCTTTGTACAAGAACACATGATTTGACGATGTGAACATGACACCATCTTCCGGCCCAATTCGCTGGTTAACCTTTTCGAGGTCCAGTAATTCGGACCGTCTGCTGTCTTTGTCCAAGAGAATTGAATGACACCACATATCGTCAATGGACCAAGTCTTGACGTGCAGCTCTGATAGCCACTACCCGGCCTAATGCAAGATCATCAGATCGAACCAGCAGCTGCTGCCGCAGGTTCTGCGCCTTTGGTTCTTCGCCTGCAAGCCTGCCACTGGCCCACGTGAACCTGGTGCCGTCACCCGCACGAGCGCAGATCTTAGCGCAGAGCTTACTGCTCTACAAGCAGAATAATTTTATCCGCGGGTGTCGATACCCGCATCCTAATTTCTCCATCCCCTGTCCCTCCTTTCCTAAGAGAAGTTAGCATTCTTCACTGTCATTTATTGCAAGCGCGTAACAGGTGTTTAAGCTACTGGCTGCACTCTCTCACAACCCATATAATTCATCATTTTCTGCTCCTCGACTAAGCTGGGAGCCGTAAATTATTCTTTTCTTCGACGCCTCTGACGACGCATCTGGATCATCAACCGGCTCGGCACACCAAACATCGCTCACTTCCCCTCAGTTCGACATGGCAGACACACGGAAGGTGCCGACAATCCTCGCGGCGGACGTCATCTCGAGAAATACGGAAAAGTCGTGCTACGTGACCCTCGGCAACAAGGTGTACGATGTGACCGACTTCCTAGACTCACACCCGGGCGGTGGCGAACTCATCCTCGAATGGGGCGGCAAAGACATTACAGATATTCTCAAGGATGAGATCTCGCACGAGCATTCTGACGCTGCCTACGAAATCCTCGACGAGAACTTCATCGGCTACGTTGCCACGGGGCCGGTACTGGAGGCGGCTGAGCGCAGCGACGCTCCGGACAACATTGTGCCCCTGCCACCCAATGCTGCTGGAAAGAAGGAACTGGAGCAAATGACGCTTTCAGATGGGCAGCAGGTGTTCAAGGCGACGGGCATGAGCAAAGAGGAGGACCTAAACGTGGAGACGGACACGGTGGCAGACTACAAGACACATAAGTTCCTCGACCTTGACAAGCCGTTGCTGATGCAGGTCTGGCGCGGCGGTTTCACCAAGGACTTCTATCTCGAGCAGGTGCATCGGCCGCGGCACTACAAGGGCGGAGCTAGCGCGCCGCTGTTCGGCAACTTCCTGGAGCCGCTGAGCCTGACGCCGTGGTGGGTGGTGCCATCGCTGTGGTGGCCTCCGGTCTTCTACCTGAGCTGGCACGCAGCGCAGAATCTAGAAGGCGGCGCGCTGCAGGCTGCAGGATACTTCGCCTTTGGCCTCGGCCTGTGGACGCTGATCGAATACGTGCTGCACCGCTTCCTCTTCCACGTCGAGGCCTGGCTACCAGACCACCGTGCCGGTCTCACGCTGCACTTCCTCCTCCACGGCATCCACCACTACCTGCCAATGGACCGCATGCGCCTGGTCATGCCGCCGACGCTGCTGGTCGTGCTGGCGGCGCCGTTCTGGAAGCTGGCTCACGTCATATTCCCCAGCAACTACTACATTGCCCTGGCCGCCTACTGCGGCGGCATCTTTGGCTACACCTGCTACGACATGACTCACTACTTTCTGCACCACAAGAAGTGAGTTTCTCTTTTCTCCAATTTCTACCCGTCTTTCTCTCACCATACACAATGAACCACCTGCACCCATAGTAGATCGACAGGAAAACGAAGATCTATTCCATCCCCTTTCCCAACCGATCATACCATTGATAATATCATACTGACTGACTTCCTCCTCTTACCAGCCTCCCATCATACTACCGCGACCTAAAGAAATACCACCTCCAGCACCACTTCGCCGACTACGACAACGGCTTCGGCGTGACCAGCCGCTTCTGGGACCGCATCTTCGGCACCGAGCTGAAGATGCCGCAGGTTGTCAAGACTAAGTAGGATTCATGACTGGTTCCGACATGGGAGAACTTGGGAAAGTACACAAATAGAGGCAATAATGCAAAAGAGTTTTTTTTTTTATAGGAGGCTCAGATACGAAGTCCGAACTGGAGGCAGACGTGGATAGAAAGACGGAAGGGTTTAGGGAGCATGAGATACGCGCACATTTTTGGGTCGGGAATTCCTTTGTTTTTGTTCTTATTCAAGTTCGAGCCTGAGTAACAGGAAGAGGAATGGCATTGGGTGAATGGGTAAGATGCACTACAAACTATACATAATCCTAAAACAATTGTTCAGATAAGAATGTGGGTATGTGAATCATTGCTGTGACGTAATGTGAGCCGAAAAGCTATGCGTTGGAATCATATACCAGAACCAATATTCCTGTGAGATGGCACCGGGTGTGAAGCATGGAGAATGTGGAGCTCATCCCTCATTCACGTAAGAGGTCAGGTCAGGCGCGATTTAAAGAATCAAATATGGTGAGCAAAGGAGGGTAGTAAGAAATCATTCATTCCGTTTCCGTAATAAATATGAGCTGCTTGCGATTACAAACAAAATTCGCCGGCGGCTCATCTATCATCCAAATCAAGCCATGGTTACACCATTAAGAGCGTCACACAAAACCCCGAGTCTCCTGAATTAACCCGGCGACGCTGCTGCTGCTGCTCACAGTTTGTTGCTGATGACGATTTGCTATCGCAGCGTAAAGAAAACAGTAAATGTATTCGCTTCGAAAGTGAGAGCTGCGAAAGAGAATGAATGGTTGAGAAGGGAAAGGTTGGGAGAAGAAAGAAAGGGAAGGTGTGTGAGTAGTGCCTGGTGAATGTTCGCCGTTCTTGCTGACTCGATTATTGGTGTATGTGTCTTTGGTCGTGAATGCCGTCCAGTTTCAGCTGATTCGTCGAGCCAATCAAGTCCTTGGTTTATCTTTGTTTCCTGAAAACTGTCCGACAATTCATAATTGACCCTCCCTGCTAATCAGCTTTCAAAATTAGACGCTTCCCGTTGTTGGATCATTCACTTAAGTTCCCGGTAGAAGAGCGGATCTTCCCACTCATCGTCGTCGTCCTCTTGAATGACAAGCTTTGCTTTTGCAGCAGTGGCCTGATCCAGCCAGCCCTTCTCGCCTGGTAAGCGGAAGTTGTCAATCTCGTCGTCAGTGACACTTTGCCAGTCGGCGAGGGGCAACCAGCTGATACGAGCGCGGTCGCCGAAGCCTCCAAAGAAGTAGATGTGCTGCACGCGCAGGCGAGCCCACCAGGACTCGTGTGGTTCGAGTGTGCCGCCAGGAGCCCACAAGCGGCCGTCTGGATGCGTGTTGAAGAAGCACTCGTCCAGACCAGCTTCTTCCGCCTCCTTCTTATCGAGGCGCTCGAGGTAGCCGATCAACGAGAAGCGAGGCAGATTTGCTGGCAAGTAGGCCCAGGGGTCGTCCTTGGGCGGCTGCGGCGGGTGTGCCGGGGTCGGCACGTGGTAGCGCATGGACAGGGTCACGTTGCTACCAGCAGCCGCGTTGCGCATGGTTGTCGCGATGGTGACTCCGATGAGAAGAGGGTCCCAAGAGTCAGGGCCACAAGAGGCGTGGTAGTCCATCAGACCGATAGGCGAGCCTGCAACGTCTTCTGGCCGGAAGGCGAAAGGCGCCAGCTCGCCAGGGGTGTATGACGAGTTGGCGATGCTCGAGTCCGTCTTGCCTGAAGCTGGAAACACACTGCTAAGGGTTGAATAGCCGTGAAGTTTCAGGATTCGCCTGGCTGCGATGGCAGACTCGTGCACTGATGGCCAATTGTGAGCGTGTGCTGCACCACCATCATTTGGGGTGATGATCGCATCGCCGGAAGTCGCCTCAAAAGGGAAGGAGGAGGCGAGACCTGGCAGAAGGGATAGCAAGGTGGAGAGTAGCATCTTGGCGATGAGGCAGAAGCCGCGATTTTTTTTTTCTTTTTTCTCTGAAACTTATTTGCAGCAGTTGTTGTTGCTGCTGGATGCGATGTTCTTGAGGTGAGGGGTGAAGGTGTTGATAAGAAGTTGAATGTGTGAGGGATGCGAATGAACAGAAGGGTGACTGAGCAGCAACAGTACGTTTGTCACCCTTGCATTAATGGAAATGGCAAACGCTCAAGCGCGTCGGCCCTTTGACACTGTAATCAAACGACGCAGAAGATGGTAAACACAGAAGAAGACAATTACTGGTGAGCTAACATGTGGCACGCGGGACAAGCAGAGCACCGTGAAGGAGGTCAGAGGATCGGCGTAAGGTTTAAAAAGTGGTGGTGTCAACAGCTTTCTTTCTGTGGCGATTTGGAAGATGGCAATAAACAGGAAGGCACAGAATCAGTGTCCCAAGCCACCGCGCGTAGGGAGATCCACCTGGTGGATTTTAATCAATCCTTCTCTGACTCTGGCTTCTGCCCATAGCTGGGTCTTTCCTCAAGTATCCCAGGGCTGCTGGCTATTTGCTGGGGGCTGTGATTCAAGACATGGGAAGCTAGCTAGAAGCTTTTTGCCTCCCAGACCGTTCGTGCACTGCATGCCTAGCGGCCGGTTCCAGGGTCCGTGTGCATTGCAGGGCAGAGAGAAGCCGTTGACTTCCCGAGGCTGACAGAATAATGTCCCTCTGCCTCCAATTTGGGCCTTATGGCGCTGGCTACGTCCGCATTCATCCTGGGAACGCAATACGCTACCTTCCATCGGGGCCCGTGATCCAGCTCGCGGTAGAACATTCGATGAGACCTTTGGTCTTGCGATCTTGTGTCCATGTCTTGCTATGCCCATGTCTCGCTCCACTGAACCCACACACAGCTGGTCTGAGCTTTCCTTCTCTTGTCTTCCTTCCAAGCCATCTCGAGCTCTGGGCCTGGGCCTGCTCGTTGTTCGTTGCTTGGCGGCTGTGCTCTGTCTCTCGTGTTCATCGGATCCACTTTTCATATCCTCATCCTCCTGCTCTCCCAAGCTATCGGAGTATCAGTGAAGGTTGGAGATGATGATGTGAGGCCATCTGGCTGGTACCGTGGCTTTTCGCGTCGTACTGCAGGGGAGATCCCCGGAGAGAAGATAACAGCTGAGTACTGTACAGTGCAGGTGGACCTGCACATACGAGCATCCCGCTTCTGTATACCTGTGGCTGTTGCGAATCCAGGCAAACCCTCTGTTTAGACTAATTTTTTCCCATGATTTTTCATGTCAGAGAACAACCAATGTTGGACGGCACCGTAATAATGCCAACAGCAGTCCAGTGTAGATGTTGCGCTGGGAGTCAGGAGACCGGCCTTCCTGAAGGGCGAGATGAATAGGTACGCAGCCAGATGGTCATTCGGGATACTGCACTGCAGCTAGACGCATCATATGAAGCGGGCACTACTTGAAAGCAGCACACACCCTTGGCCTTTGGGTGCGGCTCTGTCGGTACGCCTTTTCAAATTGATAAAGAGAAAACAAAGAGTGGACGAGCTGGAAGACTGGCGCTATGACGGCACGCACTGACGTGCTGGTTGACGCTTGCTGGCAGCCTCCTTCCCAGTTCTATGGAACAGATATCCCAGGCAGCGACACAACCCGGCGGCACTCGCAATGTTGCCAGTGCTGTTTGTGTGCCCTAACTTCAAGTTTGCTCCTGCCCGATGTTCAGCCCGGGTGAATGCTATCTGTACGATCCGCCGCTCATCACAGGTACCTTGCTCTTTATCTACCTAGGTAAGTATGGCAAAGGTCGCCTACACTCACTGAAGCATGTACTAGGCTTCAGCACCGTGCGTTTTATACGATACGCGAGCCACTATTTTTGCCTGTCCGTGCGAGCCTGAGCTCAATGACGAGCCGGAGCAAGCCGACATTCAATTCTCTCAGAGCTATCTACTCATCGATCTGAGGTTTGATGTCAAGGATTCCCCTGTCAAATTCTGCAGGCGCGTTGAGATTACAGCTGACTTCTTGATGGCGATCCGAGACTGATGCTTCAGAGCTTTGATTGTGAGATTTTGGGACCTCCCAATCTTGATGCTACTGCTCTCTGCAAGATTCGCGTCTCATTTCCCGAATTGGTGTTGAAGTTTGCAGGCTGCTCACCCACCTAGTAGGTAGGCAGGGAAGCAATCAATATTAGTGAAGCCTGCGGAAAGGATGGTTTCATGTAAGAAAGCTACTTGTTTCGATGCCCAGTAACGCGTGCTGCGAGCGGCTGGCAAGACTAAGCTCCTCCCATCTCACTCTTCATTTTCTCTTCTTTGGTCTTCAAACAATACGACATAGCTAGAGCAAAGTGTTCACCACAGCTGTTAAACGGCATTTTCTCACGGCAATGTTGCGAACTAAACTTCATCTCAGAAACAACAGAAACAATAGAAATTGAAGACTACTTGATTTGCTATCATTGCCACTTTTGGGTTCCTGATGAGTGGAGGGGGAAAGACTGAGCAATACACAGTCTTCTTAGTAGTAATTCAAAAGTCGCATTTTGACAGGTGTCTGGGTGAGACCTCTAGATCGTCTGCCTACGTGTTTACAAACTTGCTTTCAGCCTTCTGGTTTGCAGTTTCAGGCGTATAGGTTTTGGGCTAACTCAGATTCGCTTATTCTGAGGTTTGTACTGCAGTGATAGCTTGCGTCGTCAGTCGCCAACATCATAGCCCACAGAAATTCAGAGATTTACCTCCAGCTTATAAGCCATCGCACAGCCATTCTTCCTGCTCAATTCCAGCCTTTCCCGAATAGATTGCTACGAAGCCATCATCACGAATTATTGTTGATCGATGAGACATTGGCACCCTTCTAGATAGTGCATATGCTGGGAAATTATTTGCCGCTGCTGCTTCAAGCATGGCGTCTGCAAGATCAGATGACGAACGTGCTCTTCAGATGAGTGCCACTAACTTCAAGAGACTGCATCAATCATATGCAAGCTTCAAACGCGAGATAGGAAGATCAGGCACGAGGAATAGGCGGGGTAGATGCAGAGAACCGAACTCCATTTCATATCGTCTACCAAAGCCGTCGAGACACTCGGGCACGCTGACACATGTCTCCAGGCGAGCCGACTGATCGACAAGTAATTAAAAGCACAGGATGGTGGCAACGACAAAGGTTGCCTAAATAAACACTCGTACACAGACACGCATACGGCACACGCACACAACTTTCGCTCCAACCACTCAACAACTCCCAGAAGTTTTTCGTCATCGTCGTAATGAGCCAGCCGAGTCTTGTTTTTTTAGGGGTATTTGGTAGCAGCCATGTCAAGAGTCTAGAAATCCAAAGCCGAAGGTGAAAACAAGGTGAACATTGTCCCACGTTGCGTCGTCTGCTTATTGAAATGACGCACAGCAGCACGATCATCTTCCAAAGTCTCTTCTCATCCAGAATGTTCAGATGCGGCAGAAAGGAGGTGACTGCACCAGAGGGCCAGGATAGTTGTTCAAAACTCGTAAGGTGATAAAATTATTTCCCTTTAGTACCTGCCACGACTTTGAGAAAATTAGCATCGAATCCAGTAGTTACGGCATTTCATTTTACTCACCTGACGGAACGATGATGATCACCAGTAGGATGATAATGCCGACAATGATGCAAATGCGCATCTTCATGTCTTTCCACCACATCTACATGAAAAATTAGCTATGCCTCCAATCAAGATCACCCAAGTGGAAACTCACAGCCTTGCGCACGCGGTTGGCACCGCGGCGGAAGCCTTGGGCCGAGGTGGCAAGATTGTCGGTCTTGTCCTGGAGGCTATCGAGGCGCTCGCCACGCTGCGAGACCTTGTTGATGTTCTCGCGCATCACACCGACGGTGTCATCGATTTGCTGTAAGGGATATTAGCATACTGCTTCGTCCAATGAGTGAATCCTTTGCATAAGTCATAAGTAGTTCTATCTCGGGGGTTGGTTCTCCTTCGGAAGACATCATCTTCAAGCACATTCGACAGTTTGCTGAATGAAGTCCTGCTAATGCAGCAATGGATGGTCCTCAGGGAAGACTATCACAGGACCGTCCAAACGAGAAAGTCAGTGGCCGGCAGTGCTAAACGATCTCATCGTCCCAGCATGAGAGCAACGTCGATTTTTTTTTTCGTTCTCTTAACCAGGAACTCGAGCCCTGATTGGCTGAGAGATGTAGTCTGCTCCAGCTTCTTGGCAATATCCCAGCACGCCATCTCATTGTCACTCGATTTTGTGGCATTGTTCCCATCTAGCTCGCTTTTCTTGAGTAGCGTGTAGAGCAATGGTCTTCTGACCGAATGCATCGCTCCGTGACTTGAAGCTGTTCGCTTGTGCAGCTGCGAAGCCTGTTTGGTGTCGCGATTTCGACTTCTTGGGATGTTCTCTTCCAGCCTCCAGACGAGCTTATGGCAATGCGACAGACCATAACGAGGGCCATTTCCTTTCACCAGATTTTCTAGGTTTGCATCTCAGTCTCTTGCACTTACCGCTTGAAGGGCAGCAGTCCTCTGGTTGCCACCCTGGGCAGAACCGCCATTGGGAATGTAAGGGTCGTATGGAGGCTCGCGCTCGGCCATTGTTGCTGCTGTATATCGGTTGTTGAGAAGGCCTTTAGACGGCAAATTAGAGAGTCAGGGATAATGTCGTCGGTCTCACGCGTTCAGAAAGTTCGAGGTTTCGATGATGGGAGGGATAGTGTTGATGTAAGAGTTGTGGGTTTTCGATGTCAGAAGTTAGGTGTACAGGTGACAGGCAGGCGCTGAAAGGGATCCAGAACACACACATCACCCCAGCACCCAGCCAGCGAATCTCCCACAGGGAGCGGATCAAAGTTATTGCGAAAGCCGCTTGGCGCCAATGCGTTCATGCCACTGCTTTGCTGCGCCTGCCGCCAGCTTACGACGCTAATGCTATTTTGCGACCGGTCTGTACAAACCACCAGCAGGCCGCGGGTTACTAGAGCGTTCCCGCTGAAGGCAGACTTCAATCCAATTATGCACTACAAGCAGTGAAATAATGTTCAATTCTTCCTCACAGATAATAAATTGATTGCTATATTGGATGCTGTCAGGCCTTCTCTTTTGACCAGCAAGCACCAACTCAGGTTCAACAAGTACGAAGACCTCCCCTGGCGTATCGACCACGGGGCAATCCGGATTTATGCCCAGCTTGCCAGCCTGCGGCCTCGGATGTATCAGGATAAAACCCGAAACTCCTTTTCGAATTGTTTTTTCCTGCTAGAGAAGTTTTAGGCCGCACCTCCACGACCTCCAGTTTGATTACACAATTGATAAGCGTCACATCGTGTGGCAAAATTGAATCCTTGCAGCGACATACGCCATGCATCTGTCAAATGTGGCTATGCCATTGTCCAGGCACCGAGAAAAATTCAGTCAATTTCAGGAATGAGCGTTGTCTTGATCACCACGTAGCGGCAATTGCCTCTTGACTACCCTTTCCTTTTCTGAATGTAGTTGCCTGAATTCTTCCTTCTGATGCTCACACCTGATGTTCCCGATTCCTAATCCAGACAATTTCACAACACGCCCTTGCGTGAGAACTTAGTGTCAGCTTCTGTCTGCCCATTTCTAAATTCTTTGAAGCATGCCGTGAAAGCCGTTGATCATTGCTCAGGAACAAATTTGTCACGCCTGTCCGGTATCGTCAATTCCGAGACCAGGCCCTCTATGCAAGTTCCCAGATGAGATTCCCACAGTCTTGTGGGAAGGGCGTCGAAATTTGTCCGTGTGAACTCGAATTGTGTTCGGGTGGTGGGATTGACGCACCACATCTACTATCTTCATGTACAAAGACCACCAATTTAGGTGGCCAACTCAACTGTTTCACTTATACGGTGGCTCTGTAGCAGTCCGTTGTTGATTATCAGATTCGTACTTGAACTCGAGAGCGATCCGTTCACCTTCGAAGCATACCTTCGAAACTACAAGACACCAGATACATCATATCAAGCAAGTAAGTGAGTTTTAAATTTGTTTTAAACATTTCTTTATCGCTGTGCCGCTAAATGATGTTAAATACAATTCAAGTAATTTCAAAAGACAACCCAAGAAGATCATCCGTATAGTGGAAGGAGACTGGATCTTGAAGCTGCTGCAAGAATCCGTGATGCACCGCGAAAACCTCGTTTCGTACTCCTCATGACTCCTATCTTTCTCCCTCGTTGTTTCCATAATGCGCCGCTTTTGCATTCAATCACTTAGTCGTGTCTATGTACAAAGGTATGTGATTGAGAACCAGCAGGTGCCGTCTCGAGCTCGAGACTTTCACGGCCTGCCTGATATCATCTTCCTTCTCTCTCCCTTTTTAGTTCCTCTTTTTTTTTTCCTGTGAGAATATTCACATTGATATGAATAGTGTTTTGGTAAAGTATATCATGTAGAGGTTTGCCGTCTCAAGGTCGTCCCTGTCGTCTTGTGCCAGGATCCGAGTGATACTCCCGTTGCTAACGGAGTGGGCTCGCGCCTCGGGGCCTGCTGTAGTCGAATGCAGCAAGTTGAGCAGGTGAGACTTCGTTACTCTCTGCGCGGGCAAGGCTCGCAGCGCTCGTAATGTGCCCGCTGCTCTCGAAACTCTGCCGCATCACATCCATACTGCTTCTGAGCCGGTCAAAGCTAGGTCGAGGCCGCTCACCACTGGGCCTCGGGTCAAGCGGGCTCACCGCCAACGCAACCTCCCGCTCGGATGCATGGTTCGTGTAGTCGGTGCCATCGCTGCCATTCTGGCTGCGATGCAGCGTGCTGGCTGCTGTCTGCGTGAACGATGGCGGGTACATTGGCCGAGCCTCGTCAAAGCGATCGACCTGCACGCGTGGCTCTCCAGAGACGCCAGGCTCGCTTCCGGCTCTGGACGTATGTGATGAGCTGACCGAGGAAGTAATCGTTTTCGTATCCTCATCGTTCTCGGGGTCCAGGTGTTTGAACTTGCCCTGCTGAACCCACTCACGCACAATATCAACATCTCGAGGGAAGTACACCTTCTGAACGCACTTAGCAGCGAAGCGGGGCAGCAGCATGATGACTAGAACCACAAACATGGTCGCCCAGAATGTTAGAGTGCCGAGAACCTCGTTCGACGATTTGTAGATGGCGAATGCAACGGTGAACTGGGTGTAGATGCCGGTCCACGCGTAAACCAGCAGAGTTGAGATGGTCACAAGGATTCCCATCAGCCAATCCCAGCGGTAAGTGTTCATCAGGATGTAGAAGTTGTTGGCCATGACGACCACAGTCGCAACAAAGATGCCTATCCTGTTGATATCGTTGATGAGCCGACCATTCTCAGTGGTGAAGAAGCCGTCGCTGAAGACCAGGTAGATCATCCACCATGCTATGACGGACTGGTAGATGCCATCAGCCATGTGGATCCAGAATTTGAATGGCGTCCACTCCTTCCGCTCGATGCCGCGACGGTACAGTTGCGGCACCGCGAGAGAGACGCGGTCGTCAACATCCTGGTCAAGAATGCCCATGAAGATGATGGGTAGCGATGTGAAGGCCAGGTTGTACAGCAAGATGTAGCTGTAGTCGAACAAGTACGAGCAGTCGAAACCAGTGTAGACCTGATACCAGAAGAGCGCAAACGTCCAGACAATGTTCTTGTAGAAGAAATTGGCAATTGTCTCGCCAAGTCGGCGGTACGACCATCGCCCATGAACCAGCACGAGACGTTGTAGGAAGCGGAATTGTCCAATGGCGTAGTCAGAGGACATGACGGCTTGCCGGCCCTCCTCACCCGCGATACCGACACCGATGTCAGCCTCCTGAATCATGGCGACATCATTGGCACCATCACCAATAGACAGAGTCATCACGTCCAGACCGCGCTTGACCATGGCGACGACGGCAGCCTTCTGCGCAGGGCTGACACGACAGCAAAGCACCGACTTGCACTCCTTGCAGAGCAGGAGGAACTTTTGCTTGATCGAGTCGTCTAGAACAAGCTTCAGAGAATCGCCGTCAATGACAAGGGCATGGCTGGGGCCGGGTGCTGAGTGATCCTTCCTCGCTCTCTTCAGCTCAGCGTCGGAACCGGTTTTGCCGAAGATCTTCAGATGCTTGTCAATTTCTGCCTCAGCGCTGGCGACTGTGTACTCTTCAGGCTTCAGGTTGATCAGCTCCATGTCGTTTCCTAGCAGATTACAGGAGAATCCGATGTTGATGGCAGTCTCGACTTTGTCGCCAGTCAGCACCCAAAGCTTGATACCGGCCTCTCCGAGAAGTGCTATGGTTTCCGGCACCCCGTCCTGCAGCCTGTCTTCAATCGCGGTACCTCCGATCAGCATAAGCTCACGCTCAATCTCATCGCTGACTTCTTCAAGACGTTCCTCACGTCGTTCGATAGCGGCGGCAGCGACCTTGTGCTTCTCGTTCCACGCGTCATACTCCTTTTTGGTGAGCTCCCTCTGAGCGACACAAAGCGTCCTCAGACCCTCACGAGCAAAGATCTCGAGATGTTCGGCCGTTGTCCGACGAAGCTCCGATTGCAGACCGCGCTTCAGCCGGCTGTATATGATGCTGTCTGCACCCTTGCAGAAGAGCATGATACGGCCGTCTGGCATCTTGATGATGGCGCTCATACGCTTTCGTGACGAGTTGAACTCGAGCGTGTTGAGAACTTCGTATTCACGTTCCTCACCGAGTACGTTTAGCACGTTCTGGTCATCCTGCCTTCCCAAGAAAGTGAAGCCCAGATCCTTTGCGGTGGCTACAAGAGCAGCCTCATCGGGAGATTGGGCTTTGAACTCAATGGTTGGTGGGTTGCCAGGTTTCCTCTCAGTCAGGACAGTGTGGCAAAGCGCCAGTGCCAGCATGAAGTGCGCATTGGCAGCCTTTTGCTCCTCGCCACTGCTTCCGTTCAGATCATCGATAAAGTCTGGAGCAACGAAGGTGAGACCATCGTCACGAAGATAAGGGTTGTCGTGGATTTTACGCATCTCCTTCAACATGCGACCCTTATCGACAGCGATCTGCTTGCGAGCCTTTGCGCCTTCGACTTCGACATCGATGCCTTGACGCTTCTGCATACCAGCCTGTGCTTCGGTGTATGCCTCACCGTACGGGACGCCATTGATGGTACATTTTTTGAACTCCATCACGTTTTGTGTCAAGGTGCCCGTCTTGTCGGAGAAGATGTACTCGATCTGACCCAGATCGTCCGAGACGTTCCACGATTTGGGCGTGCACGGGTAGTCAAGCCTCTCGTAGTACATTCCGACATCGCTGTAGATGAAGAAAGCCTGTGCAGTCCTGATGATTTCGAGAGAAATGTACAGAGAGATGGGTACCAAGTTCTGGAAGAGGATGACGCCGGCCCAGAAAGTGACGAATCCTGTCAAGGCCGGGCCGTTAGCAATCAAGCCGCCGTCAAAGAAGAATCCAGACGAAGTCTGATCAGCCCATTGGAAGCCGTTGATGATTCCGGCAACAGCACACATGATGAATAGGATGGCAAAGTTGTAGAGAACATTCCAGTTGAGTTCACGGGCGATGCGTGCACGCTTGCTGGGCGTGACACCGGCGTTCAGCATGATCTTAGTTTCCTCGCCAGTGAACAGAACAATGCCTAGAACCCAATCAGTGTTGCGAAGATTGCAGCCTCGAAGCAGGAGGTTGTTGATGCCTAGGGGCTCGGCCATTTCCTTTGGAGGTGCGTGTGGGTTGGTGGCACTCCTCTGCAGCCATCTCATGGCACCGCTGTAAGAGTACAGGTTGGCGTGAGGGGGTTCACTTTCGACAACAAACTCAGCCTGCTCACAGTCCCTGGCGTGGCGGACCTTGCGCCCACTGTGCACGGCCTGCCTGACCTTGAGATTTGTTTCACCATCCAAGTTCTTGGTTTCGACATAGCAGCCGCCGTCCGGGTCTGAGGTGGCAAGGATAGCAACATCGGCGGGGATCTGGTCATCATTGTAAATCCTCACAAAGTCGCCAACCTGGACGTTCTTCCAGTAATCGCGAACGAAACGAGGCTTGCCAGTCGCTTCTATGAGAGGGTTGATGACGCTCCCCTTCTGACGGGGGTCAGCTGGGTCGGCCTCGTCATTGTGGCTAATGGCGACACCGATGGCCGCATCGTCGTTCGGCTCGTAAGAGAAGCCGGTGGCGGACCTGTCGGGCGTTTTGCCGCTGGGAAGTTGAGGAGAGGATACGGGCGTCATCTCGACGCCGTCCTGCTCGCCTCGCGGCACTTCCAGCGATTCACGCTGCGTCTCGATCGAGGGTCGCTCAGCCATTGACGGACGGCCACCCAAGGCACGCTCGGCGTAAACTTTGCCTGCTCCCTCCTCTCCCTCTGGACTCTTCTTCTTCATACTACGATAAATGTTGACGATGGAGTGGGAGCAAAACTTCTTGAAGCGGCGCCACGGACCGATCTTATCGGCGGAGCTGTTGACATTGGTCCAATCGACGAGGCGGTGTACCGGGGAATTGTTGAGCTCATTGTCGAGCATGGTTCGCCTCCAATCTTCAATGGCATCCTTGATTGCAGTGATGACAACAATGACGATCAGAGGTACTGCATTGAGACCAGGATTTGCCGCGCCGAATATGGGAAAGAACTAGAACGGGTCAGACGTTACGATGGGATGCTGTATTAACAGCTAGCAAAGGATGACTTACGCCAAGGATGATCAGGAACAAGAAGTACAGATTGGCAATGTTCTGAAACTGGAAATACAGGTTCTTGGGGATAAAACTGAGAGGGGTATACTTGGCTGTCCTGATCTTGTTCCTTTTAAAGTGTTGTAATGGACGACCCTCTTCGTCCTTGAGGTCTTCTGAGATGGCCTGGTTGAAGAAGACCTTGCGGCCCGGACCGGCTTCTTCATCATCCTCACCAGGATCTGAGCCTTTGGGGTCATGCATGGAGCCGGTCGACTGGGTTCCATGAGACTCGCGCTTCTCGCGACCCAAGCCACCAGAATTGCGCTTGCTCTGTAGCCGGCCAAGGATGGACTTGCGCTTAGCATCACCCTTGACGCTCTTAACTCGGGTTGTAGCCCATCGGGCGCGTTTGACCTGCCTCGTGGGCGCATCCTCGCCGTTGTGCGTCGCACTCGTTGTGTTGTCGAACTGCACCATGATGGCGGATGTTGCGGATCGAATATATTGTCACAGTCGTCATCCAAGCAGCTCCGGGCTGTGGAAGAGAATTGCGAGCCAGCGATCGTAACACCCGCAGTGACGGGGTCGAAAAGGTCGGTGTCGTATCTTATCGTTGCCCAGGCCGTGTCATTGTGTCCTTCTTGACCTGATGGAACCCGAACGATCGTCTTTGTCCAGCACTGAAGGGGGGTTGACCAAGGTTCCCACAGAGCCAGCTCTTATCCAATAAACCGCACGGCAGGACAGAAGAAGCTGGTTAGCAACCACAGCAGCCCGAGAATGGCACTGCTCCGTGAAAATGGTCGATATTGTACTCGGGTAAATTATCGGACCAGGCTGTCGCTTGGTGGAAGGATCGGACAGCGAAGAATGGAAGGCGAAAAGAGAGACAGTTGGGGCGGAAAAATAATAAAAAAGCTCTTTCGTAAAGTCGAACAAAGAAGAAAGGCGAGGTAGAATTAGAATCGTGACAGACGATTGTCGATTCGAAGGGTGTTGAGGCTGGAAAGGTTAGTATAGCCAGGAATGGAGTGTAGTTGCTGGAGGTGTTAGTGTGACGGGGATTGTAGAATGGATGAAAAGAGGAGGTGATGTGAGGACTCGGAATGCGGCAGCAGGGCGACGTACTCCGGCGGAACACGAACATGCGTCTGTTACGACTACCACTACGGCTACCAGTGTATCGCTAGCAGAGTATTACCTGGGGGGGGGAGAAAAAAAAAAGAGAGAGGGCAGGAGGCACGGTGCGGAGCACAAGCCTGGCACTAGGGACACTAATTGAACGAACAGCCGAGCTACTACAGTACAACCGACGAGTGTGCGGGCCGAACAGAAGGCCACGGTGCTAATGTCGCTGATGCTGCTGCTGCTGTTACCGCTAACGACAGGCACAAAACACAAGGGAGGGGGATGGGGGATGAGAATTAACGGGCGCACGTCAAACAGCCGATTAGTGAATCAACTGGATGACGGCAGACGGCGGATTCTCCTCATCCCTACCATAGCTGAAGCACTGCTACCACGCAGGCGACGGCACTGGCAACCAAAACTGGCTCGTTTTGCGCAGATCTAGCAGTGGCAACACGCGTGACACACCTGCCTCGTAACAAGAGCAATGGGGTGGTGCACGCCTGCTGCTCGCCTTCCCTTTGAATTTGTTTAGGATCAGAGACGACTTTTCTGCTCGCGCGAATCTGACTGACTACTCTCGGTGCAGCATGGCGTTTCGCGGTCAGATGAAGTAAGCAAATGAATGGATGACCTCAGATCATAGCGATGCAAGGAGCAACACCCTGGCTAGCAAAGCTTCAGATGATGGGCTGGCACGTTGAAGTGGGAAGAAGAAGATATGCACCGCGGCGCAGAAGCAGGGGCCCCCAGGGAATGCACAACTAAAGCAAATAATGCGGCCAGCGATCTGCTGTACAGCCCAAAGTACAGATTGACGACCGCAACTGGCGCCAGCCATCGCAAGGGGAAAGGGAGGGGGGCTCTGCCATCTCCATCCACAATTCAAACACGAATTGATTTTTTTTACCCCTAGGTTTTGTTCCCTCTTCATCTCTCACAATGTGTCTTTTGTAAAATACTGATCAAATTTTTGCCCGTGATTGACAGACAAGGACACATCACCTATTGAAATCACAAGTCTAAACACCATGAGCTTCGCGGTTCTTGGGCGTGTCAGGGGTGGCCCAGAGGAGAGTGTACGCGCGCCCAAACACTACTCTGCTTGGTAAGATCTGCTGCGCGTTGCTGGAGGCAGCCGGAAACCCCTGCCAACGGCCCGTAGCTGCCGGCGACGTGTGGTACAGAATGTGATTGATCCCAGTAGGCGTTTTGCCCCGAGCCCCGGGAGCAATGTCCGTGGCATGAAATAGGAGCCGTGGAAGGCAGCCTGTGCCCGGCGCGTTGCGGATCACCATGATTTGCGCCAGCATCAAACTCATGCCTAGTCCTGCTGCTTACACCGGATTCCATGCACCCGCTGGCTCTCGCGCGCGTCAACATTCATTCAATTCTAATTATAAAATAGAAACACGCCTACCTCAGCATAACGAAAACAACATGAAGAATTCTTTGCGAGCGTCCCAAATAGTCAGGACTTCTTTGACACTGCAGTAGCATCTTGGTGCAATTAATAATGCCTGCCGTCCCAGATCGATCAGCACAACAGGCAGTTAGCACCCAAGGGGCTATGCTCGTGCTGTGCGCTCTTTGGCGGTGATATTCCGGAGATAGTATAGCTTAGTTCGTCTAGCACCTCAAACACTAGCAGGCGAGCAGCCCCCCCCCGGGGGGTCCAGGTTTTATCAGGGGTGGGCTGTTAGCAACACTTGCACTGGCTCACCATCCAGCCTGACATTGCAGCCTCTGTGGCCTTCTTGGACAGGGTTTGCTAGGCATGTAACCACACTACATCGGCCAGGTGGTTTGATCACCACCAGTACTGCAAATATTTGTATTAGTCCCTCAGCCTCGTATAAGCAGCATCCAACTTCTTACTATGTGGGCGAGATCAATCAGCCACCTTTTCTCTCCTCCTCACCCCCTGAGCAAGTGCAGCAACAGCCTGCTGTCAGCCATCACGAACACTATTGAAATTAAGTCTTCACCAACCAGCCAGCCAGTCACCCGCCTGGGTGGTTGGCCTGCAAACAGGTGCGCCCACACAGCCAAGCATTCCTTTGTTTCTGCCGACGTTCCGGGCTACGCGTATCTTCACTAGTAGTTCTATCTCCGCCCGTCCCGTCACTGGCATGTCATCTTCCCAATCTTCTGAACTGCCCTATAACATGACCCCGGCTCGATATCGCATCACTGTGCGCTTTTGGAGGGCCCACTATCCCATAATGAACCAGCCCGATTGGCTTCAGCTCTCGTCAGGGTTCACATGAACCATCACGCTCTCTGTCCAGATTGCGAATCCTGAGGTATACGTCAGGCAAAGCATGAGGTAAATTTTCGCGTGTTTGAGCTTTAAGCTGCTGCTAGTGCGATCATGACGACTTTAAAGATCGTCCATCCTGATCTCTGTAGTGCCTGCATTGACCAAAATTGTCAGTACAGATGACGAGTATGTGTTGAAACCCAGGCGAGTCAGAGCCGGAAGGAACGCTGTTGACATAGCAGCGTCTTCTTACTGTTGTTCCACGACAAAACTGTTTAGCGAAGTGATGCGAACAGGCTCTGACTCGCCGATAGTATAGTAGAGCCTAAAACTATTCCGTTGTGCCTTCTTAAATAATTATTTAAAACGTAAACTCCTGAGTCATATCTGAAGTTGACTTTAGTAACTGTTAAAACAGACCTGTTGCTTCTCTGTGATCACAGAACACAACCCAGCCACGCGAGCCTCGTTACAATCAACTACAAGGTATCTTTTTGGGCGCGAAGCCCAGTTGTCATTGGCACCCTTGCCTTGCGTATCATCATTACGTCTGTCTCGCCGGTGCAAAAGGTAAAGTACTCACGATCCTGCTACGAGTATCAACTCCGTTCTGGCGGTAATCGCGTAGCCAAATCTGCAGATAATTGTGCTTCGTTCCTGATTGCTGTGATTTCTTGGCAGCTGCCATTCAGGTGGAGCGTACAGTCTGGCAGATTAGAGTCGTGCCTATATATCGATGCCGGCGGGAAGAGCCGCACATTCATCACGTGATATCATCGCGTAAGGTAAACGCGAGTCACACAGGATGGCGCCCGCATACGCGTTTATTTTTGGCTATTTATCGTTAGATACATAATATTGTGGCCGTAACTTAACGACGAAGCAGATGTGATCAGTCTGATGATACAGATAGATGCTGATATCATAAGCTTGATCCATATGGGGTGCTTTCCAGGATTGGTGACGCCTCAGCCTGATTGAAGTTATGCCTACCGGTGCGCGGATCCCGGTCGTGATAGATCCCTCTCAAAGACGCTTGGGTGATTTCTTTAAACCATTCGCGAGGCAACCTACGCCTTCAACCCCCAAGCGTTCACCACCTACACCCGTTAAAACAGTCTATTCGTCGCCAAATGCAGTGGATCTCTTGTCAAGCAGTTCGCCAGGTATCACCGTCACCGCAGAACGAGTCAACTTGAGTGATCCAGACTCATCTCAGACAAAGAAAAAACGGGCAAGAAGCGACCGAGATGTGTCCTCTGACGACGAACTGGCGGGACGCTCGTCCAAAAGTCCAAGAGCTTCTCCAAGTCCGGCGTTGCAGAGGCAAACAAAACAGCAACCTTTTGCCACCCATGCCACTTCCTCTACCTTGAGCTCTCTGCAGAGTCCCACTCCCTCAAGTTCAGGTACGGAAAAAGTCCAGCACTCGAACCGTAACCCATCAACACAGCAGGTGAATGCATCTGCCTTGACTTCAACTGCGAGTTTTGGCTCTCATTCTTCCTTCCTAACGTCGTCTCAACGCATCATTCGAGATGGTGAGACGATCGCAGTCCGCAACTCGGACGATGAGGCGTCCGATGATTCCATCGAAGATCTTGACGACCTGCTCGGACCCTCCAAAGATTTAGCCAAAGAATCATCTCCGTTGACCGAACTGTCTCAGACCCCTTCTCCTCCACCTGGTGAGATGAGACGCACACGAAGATCTACACGCCATGGGAAAGGTAGAGTCTCCGATGTTCGGAATACAACCAAGAAGACGGAACGAAAGGTCAAGTTTGACCTTGCCACCCTTTCACGACGAGCCGAGACAGATCAGGAGCTCTCTCGTAAAGCAGAGGAGTCGATGAAGAAGGTACAGGAGATCGATGAAGCCAGGGAGCGGGAAGATCGGGCAAAAGCTCCCAGCCTCGAAGAGTTGATACAGCGTTACGGTTCAGCAGAAGGTCAAGAGCGTTTCTTCGAAGCTTTGAACCGAACCGAGGCCCTGCAGCAGACCAAGCAATGGTACTTTTTCGATCCCGACAAGCTCAGGCGCGAAAACGTCTTCAACATTGACCTCCCCAGCAAACTGGGAAGCAGCCATTGTTCAGCCTTATTGGCACTTTGCAGCGACCAAGCAACACTCGAAACGTCGTTGGTCTCGGGCGTTTTCTTGTCGCTGGCACAAAGAGGACGCCTCCCAGAGAACTTGGCGAAGTGCCTTTGGCAGACTTCGATCGAGACCACCAGAGAAGACGTACAAAGCGCCTGTTTGGACGTTTTGAGCTCCCTTCCTCCTGCCAGGAAAGAATGGCACTACCATGCCGGCATTCTTCGCGCAATTGGCGCTAATGAACAAGCTCTGGACCTCGCTCAAGGCATTACTTCTATGCGACCAATGAAAGCTTCTGGCAAAAGCTCACGTCGAGGGCGACACATGGTCTGCAACCTGCTTCTATCAGTATCGAAGCTTCCGAACTGTTCCAGCCACGAAGATGTCTTCAAGCTGCTGTTGCTGCTCCTTCGACTTGCAGCAGATGAGTGGTTGATAACCGACATTGAGCTGAAAATGCTTCTGTCGGAAGCAATACAAACTCTACTGGAGACCATGGAGGAGGTAAACGAAGGTGAACTACGGTCAATGTATAAACTGTCAACTGATGACACCTTTCGTCTGCGAATCCTCGACGCCATTCCCGTCACATCTGCTGGGACATGTCTTCTCAGACGTCGACTTGCTACCGCTTGGTTGTTCGAAGATGAGAATCGATTGATCTCCCAATCTGTATCGATGGCTGACGATATTCATTCGGCCCTTGAAGATAAGGACTCGCTGTTCAGCATTGACTCCATCCTGGAGCACTTCAAGGCCCACCCAAAAATATTCTCTATCCGGCGAGAGACGGACTACGTAGCACTGAGGCACAAAACCCAGCACCTCTCTATTGCCATAGGTAACGGCGATCCTCATATCAGAGCGAGGAAAGCCAGTGAGCCGTTTGCCGAGAAGTCTTTTAACGCAGAGATTGACCGTCTCGCGGACGCCATCCGGGAAGTGCACAACAACATCATCGACACCGGGGCCAGCCACGCATCCCGCATCGAAGCCAAGGATGCGCTTGACTCATTCAACTCGCGCCTTCTCTATTCAATCCGGACCAAGCCTCGACCGCGGAAGGATATTATCGGAGGCGTGCTCGAAGACGATGATTCACGGCTGGGCCAACGATCGATGCTGCAGTGGCTTGCGCGGAAGCGAAGTGGCGAGAACAGCACAAGCTCCACTATCAAGAAGAAGGAGCATGAGACTGACCAAAACGACGACGACATGGAACCCAAACCCAAACTCAAGCTCAAGCCAGAAGCGAGCGGTCAACAAGACAGCGACGACAGCGCAGGCAGCTTCAAAACGCCCGAGGACGAGCGCTTTCACGACGCCGTTGACCTGAACACAAACAATTCTCGTACCACGAAGACTGTCGCAGCGTATCCTCACGACAACTCAAACTCGGACGCTTCCCTTCACAGCAGCCAATCCTAGCACGGCTGGCTACCCACTGGCAAACAGCTCTGGCATGTCTTGACCTCGCAGAAGCAGTTGCAGTAACGAAGTTTGAAATGATGATGGCGGCTTGGCGGGTGGTTTGCACTCGTACTTGCTTTTTCCTTTCTCTCTTCTCTAGTCCCTGATAGATAGAGCCTTTCGCTTGCTCGCGCTTTCGAAGAATAGTTATCCCTACTATTTATTAGAACTTTGCGTTTTACTTTCCTCCTTGCCACGTTGATATCATGAGCACGGAGTATCAGCTACGAAGGCGGCAGGAAAGCAGGCAGTAATTGCTATTGAGAAGACGCTGATACCCAGAAAAGAGAGCAGCTATTCTTGGGATGCAATTATTCTTCGGGTTGCTTGGTTTTGCTTATGCTTGGATCTGAGCTTCGATTTGTCTCATTGGCGTCTGAATTGCATTCTGTAAACATGATCGGTGAAGAAATGAAAGCCGTCTGGAGCCTAAGGCGGTCAGAACTTTTGCATAACAGAATTCTGACGCCCACGTGCGAGTGATTCACACCGTTGACTGGACTCGAGTGAGCGACTGTGGGACGAAATAGAAAGAAGCATGGATAGGTGTTTGCTCAAGTAAAGGCTATCGAAACCCGAAACCAGGGGCTTTCGTACAATAAATATTAGGTTGATTCTATGACCCGATTCCTTGTGATGTATGTTCTAGCCCACACCGGAACCAGCCAATTTCGGAATCTGGCCTAATAAGTATCCGAATAATATATATATCTCTACCGCTCGGCTTCGGGAAATCAGTTACTAAAGTTAATTACTTAGTTGACTTTTGATAGCTGCTAAATTGACTTTGAATGGCCATTTATGTGACTTGGATATATTAATTAAATGACACAGTTGATTACTTGGTTGTCTACTTGGATGATTAATTAGCTGACTACTTAGGTGATCAGTTAGTTGAAAAGTTAGTTGATACATATTCGGGTACTGGTCAAACTACAGACGGATAGCTACATGATTTGGGTACTGGGTAAGACAGATACCGAACTTGGTTCGATTCGGCTATGGGCCAGAAGTTGTATAAATGCCATATTGAAACTGGATGAAGTAATTATAAAGAATTCCTGCACTCATGCTGCTTCAGCATCGCCCTTTTTCTCCTCCTGCTCTTTCTTCCCTCCTTTGCCAACCTCCGTCTCCTCCTCCTGGCCCGTATACCTGCCCATCATCCTCCTGCCCGCCATCAATGCCACACTCAACACCGTCACCGCACTAAACCCCGACAACGCCACAAACTGCCTCCTATACCCCTCAGCAAACACACTCCTAGCCAGCGCCTGCTTCTGCAACTCGCCATTCCGACCCAGCGTCTCAATTCCCGCCGACAAGCTGTTCGCCAGCGCCTGGATCTCATCCTGCCCAAACCCTTCCGCCTTCAGCGCTGCAGAAACATGGTTGTTCAACAAAGTGGCACATACGGCCAGGCTTACAGTGCCTGCGAGCACGCGCAGCTGGGGCACGGCGGCCAGCATGACGGCGCGGTGCTGGCCCGCGGATGTGAGCGGTAGCACGGAGCCGTGTTGGGTTAGGACGACGAGGCATGTCAGCAGCGCGCCGAAGCCTATGCCCATGAGGACTTCGAAACCAAATTGGGTGCTGTCGAGGGGTGGAGCGGGCCCGAAAGCGGTGGCTGAGGCGGGGATCGCTGTCGGTAGGGTGCACAGCAGGGAAACGCCGAGGAGCTGGAAGAGGCTGCCGCCGAGGAGGATCAGGACGGGTGGTGTGCGGAGCTTGGAGAGGAGGATGGCGGCGACGGGGGCGGCGAGGGATGTGACGAGGAGGAAGGGGAGGAGAGCGAGTCCGGCGATGAGTGCAGATTCATCGTTGATCACTTGGAGCCGCTGCGGGATGTTCACGGTGAGAGAGACGTAGGGAAAACCAGTGAGGAAGGATGTCAAGACGAGTCCGGCCACGACTCGGTCCTTTAGTAGGAGGACTGGGAAGACTGGGAGGGGTGTGTTGGTGGAGCCTTGCTCCTGTGCCCGGCCAAGGTGCAGCTCCCAGAAGATGAAGCAGGTGAACGTCACGCCGGACAGTACGAATGTCGAGACTATGACGGGATGCGACCAGGGATATCTTGTGCCGCCCTCTTCGAGCGCGAAGACGAGCAGTGCACTGGGAACAAGGAGGAGGAAGGCGCCTAAGACGTCAAGCTTGGCAAGAGACTCGGACGCAAATTTTGTGCGAAGGCTGGACATGATCGTCTTTAAGTCATGCAAAGGTGTTTGTGATGGCATTAAAATCACTAGCATGACGAATGCCACGGCTCCGAGGGGAACGTTGAAGAGGAAGATCCATCGCCACTGGCCATGCACGTTGATCACCCCACCCAAGACAGGACCCAAGATGCTTGACAGAGCCGTGACGCTGGACACTGCCGCGACATACTTTGGCACACGGTCTCTCGGTACGATCTTCGAGACGGCGACAGTTACGTTAGCTGCGATTCCGGCTCCGCCCAGGCCCTGGAATGCACGGAGGACTATGAGCTCGGTAATGGATTGGGCAGCACCGCAAGCGGCAGAGAAGACAACAAAGATGGTCACAGCAACCAAAAGCATCGTCTTGAGGCCAAGCACATCGCTGAAGCGCGCCCAGATGATCAGGAAGCTGGTGTAGGTCAGCAGGTAGGATGTGACAACCCAATCGCGCTGCTCGAAGCCATTTAGTGCGTCCGTGATGGATACGAGAGACGTGCTCACAATGGTCGTTTCCAGTGTCGATTGTGACAGCGTGATGCAAAGTGCGAGCACCAGAAGGTGGAGTCGGTGGCCTGTCACTATCGTGCTTGACGAAACGTTTGATTCGGTTGCTGTTGCCTCGTGAATCTCCTCATTCGTTTGTGAATGTACTGGTGCAGCTGCAACGACATCTGTATCCGCCATTTCTCGATGTTCCTCCTCCGCTATCCCCCTCTTGTCGTCTGGGGTCATCTGGTGACTTTCCATTGGTCTTTAACTTATCAACGCGCAGAAAATGTGTTGAAATTATCGTATCTTGACATTAATGATCTCGTGCGAATGAGGTTATGCAGCTCGATTCATCAGAGAGCATCAAGAGCATCTTCATACCACGATAGACTGGGAATGAGACTTTGATATTTGCATGGCATGCTTTGGAAAGGCAACGTTGTCTTTGTGGACAGTCTACATACTAATACAGGACAGGATCGCAAGATACATCAGGCAGCCACATTTCAATTGGTAGACTTACGAGATGTTTGTGGGCACAACATTGATCATACAGGGAGGAGACGCAAGATCCCAGCATCTCAGTACATGGTCCTGGGTGATATATTCTCGTGTGTGCCGCTAAAGGATGGCACTTCGAATATTTAGCACCAATCCTGCTGCCTGGATTGTCAGATACAAAATGCTCTTACGCTCCCATGGAGAGCTCAGATTGCGCGACAATCAGGCATCAGTGCACGACCATACGGTCATTACAGTTTCAAACTTGGTAAATAAGTATCAAAGTTGGCTCCTTGGCTATACGTGGATAGTATGATCTCGCATGTGCTGCTACCTCGTTGTTTTCTTACTTTTATTTTCTTTTTGGCAGCGGCCGTTGTCCAAAGAATGCTCAATAGCTGGTGCTCTGTGCTGGCAAATGGGATGGCGGCTGAAACTCGCCACCTGCATCCTACTGTCTGTGCGCATAGTACTTGACAGGCTGGTCCTTAGCAGCTTGACAATCCATAGCACCCACCCAAAAATGAGGTGCGAGTGCAGAAGGTACAAGGTCGGTCTCTCTGTACCGTCTGACTAACGTTGACATTGGAGGGTGAAAAGTGTTACTTTGGAATCAAGAAAGTTTTCTATCCTCTAGTAAACACATGGTTGCTGCAATTGTCTTTCATTTGGAAGGAACCAATGTACACGGCGCTTCCGGGGTTGATGAGGCAGCTTCCTTTTTTTCCCATCAACCCTCTGTGTGATTGACGTACCTGGCTAGAAAGGTATCATAGTCCTGGGTCAGAGTTGCCACACGCGATCACAAATTGTCCAATATATTGGCGGATCAAGCTCTTTCGTTTTGATCTTGTGGGTCGCGACTAAAGCACTTAATTCGCACATGACTCGCATCGTCTATATTTACAAAATGATCATATACACACATTTCAATTGTAATTCCACCGTAGTTTTCCGTCCGCAATATTTGACAGATGCAACAGATTACCATCAAGAGCTGTACATGCAAACGAATAGATACTCAATCTATCATGACCGACTCCTCTGACTCGTACTAAAAATGCTTCGACGCAAGCTTTTTTATTTGGGATGAAAATCAAAAAGTCTACTGGACAAGCAAAAGGTCTTATATTTGACATAACATATGAGTTGCTGAGAATTAATTGGCGAAAGTCTGCCAGCCAAGAGTTGGCTGTTATGAAGAAAATCCTAGTAGCACAAAATAAACGCCTGAAAGAATGAACCACCACTTGGTATCCCAAAATATCGATTACATCAGCCATACCATCAAGACACTCAGCCGTCGCGAATGAGGCTCCGCTTCTCTTCGATGTAGGCTTTGTTGCGTGCTGGCTCGCCAAATCCGTACTTTGCCCTGGTTGTGTACCACAAGTTGGGAACAGTATCATCGTGCCAGCTACGAAAGTTTGCGTAGCCCTTCTGCAGCTGCAGCGAATAGTCGCCGGATACAGCACCTCGGTCCTCATCGTCAAAAGGCTTGCCTGCACAGATATTGCGGAACCATCGCATGATGGTCCAGTCATCAGCGCCCTTGGGTGGCAAAATGCCAGACACTTCCCTGCCCTGGGTCGTGGTCCACTCGGCTGTTGAGTGGCATGAAATGCAGGAGGATTTGAAGTTGTCGGCTGCAAGGGCGAGGGGCGTCAGTAGGCTGCTGCCATTGTTTCAAAGAAGATCCATTCGGATCAGAACCTTGTCAAAGAAGACTCACCTGGCCCATTCAAACGCTCATTCCATCCCCACATTCCCCTCGTGCCGCCAAGTTCTTTGAGAATGTCTTTTGCTCGTTGACTGATATATGTTTGTTCTGGCCGCCGTCCTGAGTCGTAGGCTGCCTGATTCAATTGGGGGTCATTGCCCCACATCAGGCCGACGAGGGTCAGCCGATCCCATGCCTGATAGCGGTGGTGAGCTTCATGTTGCCAAACAAGGTATGGAACACTGGTATTAGAACTCACCTCGGCATCCTTTCGGCTACTGTCGTACATGAATGTGCCAAAGACCCATCCGACGGGCGACTGGTCGTCTCTGACTGCCCAGTCAACTTGCAGCAGCCTGAGTTTGCTGGCGTGGTCGTTGCGGTCATTAGCATTACTGATCGCGGTCTTTCGGGTTGCCTGCTTGGCAATCACCTGAGGAAATGGTCAGCATTGGCTTAAGCCTTGTTTGAGCTCGGGATCGAAGAAGCACCCACAGCGTCCAATGACGGGGCACCCGCCATAGTATTGACCTCTTCATCAGTAGCGTCCGTCAAGAGTATCTTGAGAATGTCAGCTTTGATGCAGTGCCTGAAGAGATAAAGCTCAACGGACCTTGAACACAGCTGTTCCTTTGGGGAACTTGAAGGGTTTCCAGTTAGGTTTGCCGGGATCCTTCCACATGTCGCCAAAAACTGAAGCACCTAATCTTCAATCAGCCGACCGTAAGAATAACAATCTAATAATCCACAACTGACCTGCTCGATTGTAGAAACCAATGGCCCAAGTCTGTAAGTAGCCAGTCTGTGTTGATGAAAGCTCGCCAGGAGGTGTTGGTCTCTCAAAGGTTAGGCCGTTGATCGGCTCTCTCCCGTTCACATTCCAGTGCATCCATGGAGCATGATACCATTCGCGCACCGTGTTATTGTGCACCTTGAACTCAGTGTTCACGTTGCCTTCGAAGCAGTACTCCTTAACGACCTGGGCATACCCTTCAGGGTCCTTGCGAAAGTCGATATCAAGCCACGGCGCGTCCTTCACAATCTCACTTCCGGGCATGGGCAAGAAAGAGCCAGGCCCGGTATTTGTTACACGAGCGGTATCCGCCTCCAAATCATACGTCTTGGGATAGTCGTTCTTGATCTTGAACAACGGTCCTACCCAGTTCTCAGGAACTTTGACAATCTGCATGCCATCGCTGTTTATATAACCAAAAGAGGTGTTGAATTGGATCACAGCTTCATTAGTGCCATATTTGCCATCGCTGAGGATTGGCTTAGCGGTTTTCGTGGCGTAGGCAGCAGTAGCAAAGGCTGCACTGCTGTAGAAGACGCGCCGGCCCACAGCTTGAGTGAACAATCTCGAAGCCATATGAAAGAAGTCTGAAGATAAAAGGGAAGACCATAAACACACATACAAGGATAAGTTATAGAAGAGAGAAAAGTCTACAGCCATCAGCATGAGCGGCAGGGGCAGAAAGGCATATATTGAATGAGCAGCCAAAAGTCGGCTTCAGCTTACAAGCGTGATACCTTCACTTCGTCCCTCCCAGATGCGGGTATGGACCACTGGCGAGCTGGCGCCACCTTTGACGCGAGCTCAGCTTTGGCCAGGACGCATGTAGGCGTCGGCAGCCCCGGTAATAGGGCGAATGCAGAATGGCGCCTGAGGGATGGACTCGTCTGGACAAGCGCTAGACAACTGAAAGGAGCTGAGCGAAGTATCAATGAGACCTGTGTTGAAGACATCGGATCCGCCACAATTGTGCGAGACGCCTTGCTCCTCTCCATGTCTGACAGTAGGATCATACAACAGCATGCTAGTAGCTCGTAAGGACCACCCTTTTTGCTCATTTCGGCTACTTCATCATCCTCACACAAAGCAGCTGCACGAGAAGCGGCAACTGTGGGGTGAGAAACGCCTTCTCGGGGCGTGTGGCTTGCCAAACCTAAGCCGAGAGATGGTGAAGGGTTCTAGACCCCTGGCAGGTTTAGACGCGTGTGGGTCCAAGACATGTCAGGAAGAAAAACAGCGGGCCTGACACTCCAGACCAGACACCAACAGCTCGTTGACGGGCGTGCTGCATTGCCTTGACAGAAGGGCCATGCACGTAGGTGTTTAGAAGAGCCATTTTATTTGAAGGGAGGCTGCACCAGAAGTCTTATTGCATGTGCCTTTTGCTGCTTTCAAGAAGCCGTCTCGGCAGAACATCAAGCCAAAATGGAATTCTCAGTCTCCATTCCCCCCCCCCAAAAAAATAAATAATAATTGGAGTTAATTTTCATTGGAAGCGAGGAATTGATGTCGACCTGGCGCGCGGCCATTTCTTCTGAGCAAATCTAAAAAAGATAGGCCAGCAGTTGCCACCAAAGTTTCCATACTAGCACACTGGATTGAAGGAATGCTAGCTTGAGTCTGAAAAAGATCTGAGAACGCGTGGGCACGTATTCAGCTAGGAGCTACCGTTACCGCTACTGCAGGGGTTGGTGCTGCAGCCCACAAGGACGGTAATTACCCCTCTTCAGGTGCGAGGTGGCTTGCGATCCCCTAAAACCAGCTGCAGGCCCAGGGTCTTGTCAACCGCTCGCTTCCCCCGGGTAGGCGTCCTAATAGTCATTTGGAGCTTTGCTATTGGCCTTGAACCCCGAGACTTGCCGTACAAAAGCTACAGTCAGCTACCTTCCGTCTTGACGCCTCAGCGCCTCAGCGCCTCAGCGCCTCTGCATTGAGGCACGAGCAGAGACAATCTCACCATCCCATCTGCCTTGACCAGGGCTGCAGGTCCATGCAGGTCCACGCTGCAGATGTGCAGCCATGCACCAGACCTGGCCCGCACACACCTCGAAGAGGTAAACGCTAGCAGAATGAAGCTCTGAAGCTGAGGCAACGTGAGCCTTTGACTCCATCCAGTACACCTGCACGCGTGTAGGCCATTCCTCTGATAAGCGACTGCTCGTTGAAGCGTGGCCAGCCATGCCGGTTCATTATTATGCAATGTATGCTCGCTGCTATTCTGCCTTTGCTTCTGGGCAAATAAGAGTAGCTCTGTGCTTTCCCCTCCAATCTGTCCGTGAGCATTGCTCTCCAACCCTGATCGATCAGCAGTGATGGGTCTCCTCAATGATTGCAAGAACTTCGCCCTCTTCTTCTCTACCTGGCTATGGTCGCCGTATGATGGCAGCTATGAGCCACAGAGACCTCTTGTGCCCGGACATGTCAAGCCCGTGAATGGCCTGGGCAGCTTCTACGATCATGCCCCCAGGTTCCCTGCTCCCAATGGGCCAGAGGGTGGCGATTTTGTATGCAAATACCCACTGATGGGCAAGGAATGGACTGACTGCTCCACCCCAGGAGACAGATCCTGCTGGCTCAAGGGTCCTAACGGAAAGCGTTTTGATATCAACACAGATTATGACAAGGAGTGGCCGACCGGCATTACTCGAGAGGTATGCGCAGATCCTGCCCGATCGCTTGACAATACGAATTACTAATTCCAGTTTCAAGTATTACCTTGAAGTGAACGAGATGACGATAAACGGCGATGGCATCCCGAACCCGAACGGCAAAGTTTTCAACACCAGCTACCCGGGCCCATGGATCAAGGCCTGCTGGGGCGACACTCTCAAGATCACCGTCAAGAACAATCTCAAGTACAACGGGACCACGATTCACTGGCATGGGTTTCGTCAGCTCGGCACTCCAGAGATGGATGGCGTGAACGGAATCTCACAGTGCCCGATTCCACCTGGCAGCAAGGATGGCTATACATACACTTATAGTGAGTCGACTGTGCCATCCCATCTCTTCCTCCACTTGAAGGGACTCACACACACAAAAGATCGAATATGCGCTGACTAGTGAATATCTAGCGATCAACGCCACACAGTACGGGACCTCATGGGCGCACTCTCACTACTCTCTCCAGTACGCCGATGGGCTCGTCGCCCCAATCACCATATTTGGGCCGTCAGCTGCGGATTACGACGAAGCTCTAGACCCATTTTTGATCACTGACTGGAACCATCGCAGCGCATTTGAGGACTGGGACCAGCAACTGCGGCCTGATCCCGGATTCCCAACAATGAACAGCATGCTCCTGAATGGTAAAGGTAATTTTGCGGGCAACTTTCCGGAAAAGAAGTTCAACACCACGGTAGTGAGGGGCAAAAAGTATCTTCTGCGGATCATCAACACCTCTGTTGATACCACCTGGGTTTTTAGTATCGACAACCACGATTTCACTGTGATAAGCTCCGATTTCGTGCCCATCACTCCATACTTGACCAATAATCTCACCGTCGGCATTGGCCAGCGGTATCACATCATTCTTGAAGCCAAGCCCGTTTCATACCCGAAAACGCCTCTTCCGACCGGTGACAGCTTCTGGATTCGCACCATTGCTGCAACGGGCTGCAAGGGCTTCGAACCAGGCAATGAGCCAGACGAGCGGCAGGGTATCCTTTTCTACAACGGCAGTGACAGCACTCCTACAACGTACAGACCGGACTTTGACAAGTTATGCCGGGATGAGCCCTTCGAAAACCTTAAACCAATCGTGAAGTGGAACATTACGCCATTCGACATGTGTTGTAAGCTCGTTATCCCAGATCTTTGTGACTCATGTGTCCAGGCTAACTCAATACAGCTCAAGATCCACCGTTCGACATCCGCAAGACCATGAGTTTGGCGAACAGACCCGCTGAGGGCAATCATTTTATCTGGTGGTCACTCGGAGATGTCCCAATGTGGTTGAATTTCTCAGGTCCCTCCATCTTGAACCTCGGAGCCACGTACTGGGATGATCACGCAGTTGTCATCCCGCAGGATACAGCTGCCGACGCCTGGGTGTACATGGCCATTACGGCTCCACCGAGACCACCACCTGGCAAACGAGGCGGTTTCTTTCCCGTTGCTCATCCAGTAAGTATCCGACATCTCTAGAGTCTTTCCCCTCGTCTCTCCTTCATCAATCTCCCATTCCTTGTGACCAAAAAAAAAAAAAAAAACTCACCCGAACGATCAGATGCACCTCCACGGCCACGACTTTGCGCTCATCGCACAGGGCAACGACTCGAGCCAAATGAAGACAACACCCATGAAGTTTGACAACCCGCCACGGCGCGACGTCGTGCTCGTGCCTGCCGGCGGCTTCGCCGTCATCGCCTTTAAGGCCGACAACCCGGGCAACTGGCTGCTGCACTGCCACATTCCCTGGCACGCCTCGGCGGGACTCGCTATGCAGATCCTGGAGCGCGAGGGCGATCTGCAGAAGATGATGAATGCATCGAACGACGCCCGGCTCAAGCCGATCAGGGAAAACTGCGCCAAGTGGGACAGGTGGGTGTCGGATAAGAAGAATTTGTGGGACAATGGCAAGCATCCGTTCCAGGATGATTCTGGGATCTGAGAGTGGGTCGGGAGTGGTTGTGGTGCTGAAATTGCGATGCCAAGACAGGGAGCCGATGTCTGTGGGTGGTTTAGATAGTGAGGAGACGCTTATATGCTCTGTATTACTGCGAAGGAGTGTAAGGAGGAGGAAGAGGAGAAGCGGGTCCAATAATTTTTATCTGTACTAGTAGTCACTTTTTGGATTGAGATGGAAGGTCCTGGCGAGACTCGACATGACCCAGCAATGGAGTCAAAGAAGCAGATTGTGAAACGTACTCGTATCCTAATGCAAATAGCCAGTCCAACATGCGATCAATTATATCATACGCAGACGAGCAAACGGTATCTCAAGACGATAAACAAAGTTCCAACAGGCTCCTTACGCTCTTGAATTCGCAGTTGTCACCTTGATCTTTACAGGCACAGGCACAAAAGGCTTTCTCTCTATAGCGTTTTACTTTTTCTCATACCCCATTGCCCATGTGGGGAAAAGAGTAGGTAGGCGGCAGCTGTCAGGCGAAAACAAAACTCCATTCGCTCATGGGGCCAGTAATGCAAGGCAAGGCAAGATAAGACATAATGCTTCACGCTCACTCGGTGCTGCTTGGACCTGGGTCGAGCAGAGGGCAGGTTCGACGTTCTTCGTCCTCATCGTTCTCTTGTCTGGCTTTCCGTATTTGACCGGTTACCCCCCTCTCTCTCTTCTCCTCCTCTTGCCCCGGGTGTCGGAAATGGACCAAATAATGCACCCTTTTGTCGATCGATTTTGCCGACATTCTTCTGCTTCTTCCGACAATGACCGTCATTTTGTAGATGGCTTGACGTCCCTGTCGACTCACGCCACCTGCTCTTTCACCAAATTTAGTCGTGGAACCTGCGGTTCTTGTTCTCGCCGAAGAGCTTCGTCCGGATAGTGGGCAGGGCATCGGTTTCCAGTAGTCGTAGCCGCTCCTCGAGCGTGTTGTTGACCTCGATCTTGCCGCCGCCTCCGATGATGATCACACCGCCGGCTCTGGTGGACGCAAGAATGTTAGCCATGAAACCTTTCGTAGCTACGTATTTGGAAAATTCCGCATTCGACCGGAAGCTTTCTTTTTCTTTTTCATTTTTCAAAGAAACCACGAACAAAAAAGCAGAAGAAAGCACCACTTACGAGTCTTCTGGCAGGGGATCCTTCTCGTCAAGCGAGACGTCCGTATCCTTGCCCGTCTTGTCTTTGTACTCTTTCTTGGCCCCGTCGATCGCCTTCTTGACAACGTCCTTGTCCGCCTTCCGTGCTCGGACCTGGACCTTGTCCTCGAGCAGGGCGTAAAGGCCCTCGAGCACGAGGCCCTTCAGCACCGTCTCGTACTTGCCCTTGTCGCCGCCGGCCGTCTTCTTCAGCTCATCACGCGCACGCTCAAAAAGCTCGTCGAGCAGCTGCTGCCTGGCCGACAGCACGCGGAGCCGAGTCTTGTTGGCCAGCGTACTGCGCGTGATCTGCTGCGACATGGCCGCCTGCTTGCTCTTCTTGGCGTACTCGCCGTCGATGGCGGCCGTCTCCTGCCTGACCAGGCGCGACTTCTCAATGGCAAACTCTTCGTCGGCTTTGATCTCGATCTCGCGCGCCTTCTCCAGCGCCTCCTGCCGAATGAAGGCCGTCATCTTCTTCAGCTCCGACGCCACCTGGTCGTCCGACATTGCGCGAGCCATCCTGCTGTCTTTCTCTGGCTTGTTTGTGGTCGTGGATCTGCAGCTCAGGTGAGTCCGATTGGGGAAAAGGCGGTGAATGCAGACGCAGTGCAGGCAGGAGTGGATGTGTCCTCGACTGCCGTTTCGTTCGCTGGAGCTGCCGTGGGCGCTACCGGTGCTGTTGCTGCTTCGATTGCCGTTCCTAGTGCCTCTCCTGGTGGTGCTGGTGCTGCTATCACCGGGCTTCTGGGAGCTGTTGTGCTCGCGGAATGTAGGCTGCAAGGTGTGGGCCAACGGCAAGGGAGTGATTAGAGAATCTGTTGGATCAGCGTCGTCCTGATTTTAACAATCAATGACAGTGGGTGCTGAGGACGAAGGCGGGAGAGCTGTGTGTGGTGCTGTATGTACGTGGGTTCTGTCCAGCTAGGTAAGGTTGGGATGGGGAAGCTTGGATCAGGTGGGTGGCTGTGGTGGGAGACAGCAACTTAGTTTGGTCACTCACTCTGGCTGGGCCCGCCGAGCTTGATGCCGTCACTTGACCGGCCGCCGGTTGGCTGGCAAGGCTATTGCTGCGATTGAACCGTTCTGCTCATTTCTAACGCGAATATTAACTAGCTTTGGAACTGTAATGTGACTCGCTGATGATAGAGAACAGATCTTAATCAGCGCAGTCGCCATTGTGATGGCGTTGCAAGCTGGTGTAGAGCAATAGACTGTCTAGTAAGCTGCATTGGAAGCCGTGGCCGGCTGACTAGTCGGTCGCTCTACCCTTTACCCAAAAGCAAACGCGAGCAGCAAATGGCCATTTGTAAAACGTTTGCCTAATCATAGTGATCAACTTAGACTTTTTTCACTGGTATATCTATATTGCTACTCAAAAAATTTTCCCCAATTGAGATCAGACTCTATTTGCAGAGATGGCCTATGTACAGCCCAGACGCTTATAAAACAGCAACTATCCATTTCTTTGGTCCCCCAGTAACTCGTTTTGACCCTCCTTTACTACTCGGTTGCCAGCTTGAGGAGACCTTTGAGATCGATACTCTTGGGCCTCTCAATTGGCAGGCCTAGGGCACGGTCCCAGATCAGCTGGGCCAGCGGTCCGAGGCCTCGGCTCACGCCAAAGATTGCGGTGAAGTACAAGGTCTCCTTGAAGCCGTAGCGATAGAAGAGAACGCCGGAGGCCGAATCAACGTTAGGGTATGGGTTCTTGGTCTTGCCGTGCTCCTTCAGCACGCCCGGTGCAATCTCATAGTTTTTCCTCACCAGCTGGAACAGCGGATCCGACGCAAACTCGGGTTTGTCCGTCGCCCAGGAAACCAGCGTCTCGAAGCGAGGGTCGGGCTTGCGAAGCACGCCGTGTCCGTAGCCGGGCACAACGCGACCCGACTTGAGCGTCGTCCACAGGTAGTTGGTGATGTCGCTGTCAGAGTAGGAGCTGCCAACCGCCTCATGCATCTGGATGATCCAGCGGAGCACCTCCTGCGCAGCGAGACCGTGCAGAGGACCGGCCAGACCCAGAAGACCAGCACTGTAGCTGAGGTAGGGATCGGACAGGGCGCTGCCAACCAGGTGAGTGGCGTGGGCGGAGACATTGCCACCCTCGTGGTCGCCGTGCAGGGCGAGGTAGAGCCTCATCAGGTCCTGAAAGTTAACGTTCTTCTCGCCTCCATAGCCCAGCATAGCGGCATAGTTGTAACTCCAGTCCTGGTTCGGGTCGACGGCACCCGGCAGCGGCCCGCCTCCCCTGTACGAGTTCTGGTAGATCTTGGCCGCGACCGTGGGCAGCTTCGCCAGGAGGTTGATGCTGTCATCGAACACGGGCTCCCAGTAGTCGGCCTTGTTCAGGCCCTTCTCGTACGCCTTTGCAAAGACGGACTCCTTGTTCAAAGCAGCTACCGCGGTGGCGAGCTGAGTCATCGGGTGCATGTCTTTGGGGAAGTTGTCCAGCATGGTGTTGATGTAGTCCGGAAGCTCCGACTTGGCTGCCAGCTCCTTCGAGAAGGCTCGCGTCTGGTTGACCGAGGGAACTCTGCCGGTGAGAAGCAGCCAGAACATGGCCTCTGGAAGCATGACATCGCCGCTGGTGCCCTTTGGCAGGCACTCTTGACAATCGGCAATGGACTTGCCGTGAAAGCGGATGCCCTCGTTGGCGTCAAGAACCGAACCCTCCCAGACCATGGCCTTCAACCCGCTGCAAGAAAGAACAGAGAGGTCAGAGCTGTGCGCACATGGCCATCGGATCTCTCAGAGCTGTCACCTACCGCATGCCGCCCAGCGCATTTTCCACCTTAGTCTCGCCGATGACCTTGTCGCCATGGCTCTTGACCTTCTTCAGCAGCTCGCGCTTCTCCGGAATCACGTCCTTCAGCGCCGTCTTCAGATCTGGCTCGGAGAAGGATGAGTAGGCCCTGGCCAGCGGGACGTAGGACGAAGGCTTGGAGCTGGCTGTCTGCTGTATGGTCAGAACGCTCCCATTCAAGCAATTAAAAGCCTCTCGGTAGCAAACCTACCCAGCAGCTGCGGCCGACCCTCGAGGTCAGCTTGGTACTCAGCGACATCTTTCCTAGCTCTCTGATTCCAAACAGGTATCCGTTACAGTATACTGCTAGAAGTCAAAACGAGAGAGAGAAGGGAAAAAGAGGTGACCGCCGAGTGAAGATGTTTTCTTTTTTTTTTTTGGAAGAGCAGCAGAGCCGAGGTAGAGGATCAACTTCAATTGACGAAGAATCTCAGACCGCCCAGCGCGTAGCAGCGATTCTCAGAAGCTTTTCCACAAGAAGCGCGAGCAGAAGCATGTGGGAGAGAGCTTGACGCCCCGGCCCAGAACTCCGACTCCGGTTTGTTCCAGAAAGGCAGAAGAGCAGGCACCTTGGCCCATGATCATACCCAGCCCCACGAAATCCCCCCGGACATGGGGGCAGTACCCAGGTGCTTCGGAGCAAGCTCCTCACAGCCAACTTGCCAAGATGGCATAACCACACACTGCCGTGCGCGGGGGTTTCCGCTTTCGCCTTTCCTCCCTGCGGCCGTACCACTACTAGCCGACTGCTCTACCGCTCTACCTTCAAGCCGAGGTAGCGGAACAACTGGCGGCCCGGCATGGCTACTGATAAACGATGGGGCGGCTCTTATCAGTCGGACAACTTGGACGATTGATAAAGCTCGCCGTAGTTAAGTCTTATATAAATCGAGGCAGAGCCTCAATTTTAACCCTCTTCGGACTTGTTCTTCAAGCTCCACTTATTGTTGTGATTATGGCTTGAGTTGATGAAGTGTGTCGCTCCTGCCTTCCGTCACCTAGTCATGGCAACTGCTCTTCCCCCAATCTCCGCGGAGTTACTGAAATTGTGCTATTTTCTGCGAAATACACATGACGTGAGCGGCAAACAGAGGAAAGTCTGACGGCAAGCGCTCTCTGCAAGCTTTTCTCCGCACTTTCTTTGTCGTCTCGAACATTTGAGCCCTGGATGTCAATGCCTAATGTGCTCTATACTGCATTCAGCGCCATACTCCAAGCATCATGTTTTGAATGTTTCGCCATTGTATGTGCTGATGGCGATGGCATGGGATTCTCTGCCGTGGAAGCCGATCTGGTTGACCGGTGCCTCTGTCTTTCCCCCCAGTGGACTGTGGACAGCACCCTTTAAGTCAAGCACCGGTCGCGGAGGTTGTTTTACTCACAAAATTGGGTGACATGACTTCGCCAACTTTCCCACTTGCCACTGAAGATCCCGGGGCTTTCAGTCCCTTTTGCCCGCAGCCCTGTCACTCTGGCTTGCCGCAGGACTGCCGTCGATCATTCTACATTCCAGCGTCCGCTCCCCGGAGAAACATCCAGGAACAATATATGGCGGCGTAGGTAAGTTCGGGTCCCATTGCACGTCAGCCACTTAGTCAAATGGAGCAGAGTTTGTCGCCGTGCTTGCCGGGACCGCCAAAACCGTGACAAGGTTCGAAGTTGGCCTTTCGTTTACATGTTTGTCAAAGTTCGACAGCGGGCTGTCTCACGATCAATCCTTCATTTAGCACAGCGCTTTCTCGACCTTCTGCCACAATCCATGTTTACCGGACCCTTTTTTTTTTTTGGTTGTTTTTAAATACAGCACTGAAAACCTAAGCATTGAGCCCTTTTGACTAGCAGCTTTCACATACAGAGCCTCGACGAAGCCTCAACGCCACCTGTGGAACGATTGTGGCTGCCACCATGAGCGCCGCAACGAATCAGGATCATGCCGGCACACATGATGACCTTTGGATCTCATCAGGCGATACTGGAGGCCAGGCCACACCTGTGAACTCGCAAGAATTAGGTGGAAAGAATGAAAACATCGATAACAACTTGTGCTTCGAACTACCGTATGAGGCTGCCGATTTGGAGGCTAAAGGAGACACCCAGAGAACAAGATGTGTTAGGCGACGCCATGTTAAAGGCATACGAAGAGTCATCTTCAATTTCACTCCTCAATGGTTCCTGATAACAATGGGCACGGGAAATCTCGCACTAATCATGTTCAACATACCCATCGGTCGACCGGACTGGCTGTACTGGCTTCTTGTCATCATCTTCGCTGCCGACACCCTCCTCTTCTGTCTCTTCCTGATCATCTCGGCCGTGAGGTACATGCTCAACCCAAAGCTTTTCCCTATTGTGTTGCTCCACCCGACGCAGTCTCTCCAGCTAGGCCCTTTTACAGTCAGTCTTGCGTCGATCATCATTCTCATGGCTCGCGTATGTCTTCCCGCGTGGGGAGACTGGATGACTTACTGGATTTGGGCTCTTTGGTGGGTTGAATCAGCTCTAGCTGTTGTTGTGATGGCCGGGATCATGTACTGTCTGTTCCGCTACCACGAGCATACCTCACTAGATACGATGGCCGCCACCTGGCTCCTCCCCATCATTTCGACTATTGTCGCTTCGGCAGCCTCGGGATCTCTTGCCGGCGCCCTACCACTGCCGCCCAATCAAGCCATGTGGACTCTGATCGTCGGACTCGTGCTTTGGGGCATGAGCGTTCCCCTGGCCATGATGGTCCTGGCCATGTACTTACACCGGCTCGCACTCAGCCACCTGCCGCCCCGCGAGCTCGCCTTCAGCATCTTCCTACCACTTGGGCCTCTCGCACAGGGCGCGCATGCAATCATGGAGCTCGGCAAGGACGCGCTGCACCTCTTCCCGGCGACACACACGCTTTCCAAAGCCGGTGCCTCGGGCCTAGCCGCCGGTCAGATCATCTACGTCTTCGCCTGGCTCACGCTGCTCATCCTCTGGGCCTTTGCCGTCTTCTGGCTGCTCATCGGCGTGGCTGTCATGGTGTATCGAGGACCACACCTCGCCTTCAACCTCGGCTGGTGGTCCGTCATCTTCCCCACAGGCGTCTTTGCCCTGGTCACGATGCAGATCGGGCAGGAGATGCCAGGCCGGTTTTTTGAATACCTCGGCACGATCTTTGTCGCTGCCAACGCTCTACTGTGGCTTATCGTCTCAGCTTTCACCATCCGGGCGTGCTGCAACGGCTCCCTGTTCAGGCCGACGCAGCACACTTTGACCTCGCGCCTGAGCGCATTCGCTGAGCAGCAGCAACGGCAGGAGCAGCAGAAGCAGCAACAAGAGGAGAAGGAGAATGAGAACAAGAATAAGCAGACTTGAATAAGTGCTTAGATGGATATGAGAACACGATTTGGAGAAACAATACCCAAAATACGAGGACACGGCAGGTTTGTTTTATTTAGCGTCGTCTTGGTCACTTTACTTAACGGCCTCAGAGGAGCATACATCTTAGATTTTGAAACGATAAATGCAGCATTTGGAGCCAGATTCGCAATGAAGAAATTTCAACACCATCCCAGCAATGGAACCGGTAGTCGATGGGTGTAATTTGAGCGTTCAGTTGATAGTTTAAATACAGAACTAGAATGCTTCTCCGCAAATAATACCACGAGCACAAGATACGTGAAATGTAACCATTCCAAACCATATGCATGATACAGGCTGAGCAAGGGAAATAAAACCCTCCTTAAATACACGCGAAATGTGCCGACCGTCTCTCTCTTTTAACAGTTCTCCATCTTGACTGCAAACCACAGGACCATACCCACGCCCAAAATTGCCCGGGCTCATCACTTTTTGTTTCATCATGACAATCCAACCAGCTACTCAGCACTGCATCAACTGACCGAACTGCCTTCCTCACCACACCTCCGTCGCCACGATCCTCCTCGAACTCGTCCCAACACTCACCGCAATGTCGCCGCTGGGCATCTCCCACTGCTGCTGCATCGTGCTCCAGAAACTCAGATCCCTCCGGTTCAGCTCGATTTCGAGCGTCTGGCTATCGCCCGGCTGGAGGAGATCCGTCTTCTCAAAACCGCGGAGCATGCGGGGCGGGAAGCGGATTTCTTCACCGGATACGCTGTCCGTAACAGAGCCGGGGAAGGAGACGTACACCTGGACGACGTGCTTGCCCGCGCGGGCGCCCGTGTTGGTCACGGTGACGGAGACGCGCACGTGTGAGGTCCATAGTGCCGGGTTGCCGCCCTGGTGGCCTCCGCTGCCGGGAGATCGGGGTTGCGGTGCGGACGAGTTCCACCCGTCTGGGTACGGGTAGCTGATGGTCGAGTTGGGGTAGGCGTGCGCGAGGTCCGAGGGGTTGAGGTATGGGTAGGATCGACCGGAGAGCTTGCGGAAGCCTGGCGGAAACAGGGCTTCGGTAGGTGCGGGCAGGTTGGCAGGGATGGTGGGAGGTGAGTGGGCGGAGGGTGGCGGCTCGGCGTGTGCAGATTTGGGTGCCAGCTCGGTAAGAGTGATGGCGGAGAGTGAGAAGCTGGTGTAGCTCAGCCCGAAGCCGAACTCGAAGCGCGGTGAGATGTCGTACTGGTCAAAGTGCCGGTAGTCGATCAGCAGGCCCTCGGAGAATTCCTGGGTCGGGATGGCCCCGTTGGGCGTGTACATGATCTTGCCGGCGTCGCCAAAGTCGTCCTCGCTTCGCGCGATGGTGTATGGCAGCCGACCGGAAGCGTCCACGTGGCCGAAGAGCACGTCTGTAAGTGCGTTGCCTGACTCTTCCCCTGGCAGGCCGGCGTTGAGCGCTGCCTTGATGTTGGGGTGCTCGATCCACTTCTCCATGACTATTGAGCCGACGGTGTGAATTATCACGATCGTCGGACCGCCGCAGAGGTCGGCTACGGTCTGAATGAGCTTGTCACCACCCTTCTGCAGGTTGAGGTCGTTTCGGTCGCCTCTGATCCCGTTCCAGGTGTGGAAGCCTTCGCCGGAATCGGCGTTCGCAAATACTAGACAGAAGTCCTGGTCTGCAGGTGATGGCTTCTTTTCAGTCCCTTCTCGGCTGGGCGAGTTGCTGATGTCGACGGCTAGGTCGACTGCGTCAAAGTCGAAGGCTGATTCGAGTGCCTGGAGCGGTGTGATGAGGTATGGAAATTCCACAGCACCGCTACCCCAGCCCATGGCGAGCGTTCCTTCGTTGCAGGAGCGATCGTCACACTGGTTGGGTCCGCCCTCTGCCAGGCCAGCGTCTTCACCAAAGATGCCGACCTTGTGCTTGCGTCCTCTGCTCTCAGAATCAATGCCCATCTGAGTTGAGTTGAAGGGCAGCACGGACATGTCGTTCTTTAAAAGGATGATCCCCTCAGCTGCGATCTCCTTGGCGACACGGCCGTGAAAGTCCTTTCCGAAGCCCTGGACGTCCTTGAACTGGTTGACGACGGCGGTGGTGTTGTCGTCACTTTCCGGGTGTATCTTACCCACCTCTTCCTTCGTGAAGGACGAAAAATTGGGTCCATCTCCTCCGTTGGGCCCTTGCTTGGGCCACTTTTCCTTGTCATCCTGGCCCATCTGGTACCATGCTGCCACCACCCTCAAAGCCATGTCGTCCAGCCGCTCCTCAGGTAGACTCCCGTTCAATACTGCCAAAGTCAGATGCTGTCCCCACAATGTGTTGCCCTGTGCCCAGTAGAGCCCATCCCCAGGCATGTCCATGTCCAGTCCAGCCAGAGCACTGGCCACGCCACTACGCTTGGCAAGCCAGTCGCTCTGTATGAAGCCTTGAAACCCCATCTCATGTTTGATGATGCCATTCATCAGCCAGCTGTTGCCGCATGCATAGCTCGAGTTGACCTGGTTGTAGCTGCACATCAGGCTGCCAACGCCCTGCTTGATGGCGTTAAGAAATGGCCAGGCATACATCTCATGTAAAGTACGGTCATCAATGTAGACGCTGATCGCGTTGGGCAGCACCCATTCCCAGCTCTGCCGAAAGTGCTCCTGTTCGTTGCCCACAAAGTGCTTGATGGTTGCGATCACGCCCTGCTCTTGGATTCCTTTGATTGTCAGTGCTGCGGCAATACCTTGAAGGGCCGGGTCGGGCCCAAATGCCTCCCAATTGCGACCTCCTCCTGGCATACGGCCAATTGGTCCCACTGATGGGCCAAGCTGCACGTTGACGCCTTTCCCGTGGGCCTCAATTCCCATATACTTGCCTCTCTTGTACATCAGCTCTTTGTTCCACGTAGCCCCAACGTGGATGCCAGCTGGCCAAGCAGTGGCGTGGTCGGCAAAACGCAGACCCAGAGGACCATCTTGCAGGCAGAGGGCTGGAAACCCGACGTCGGTGGCAGGGGCGGTATTGCCCACGCACAGATCAGAAGCCCAGTTCGTGCCGGTTGTAATGTTGACCTTCTCCATTAGGCTCATTCGCGATACCAGCTTTGCAGCTTTTACATACGCCTCTGCCCAAGCAGGATCTGTCCCGCCCAATGGTGCAGGATAGAACGGTGGTGACTGGCCATCTTCGGGTATGACTTCGTGAACCACGTAGTAGGCGCCGCCCAGCAAAGTGAAAATGATGGCACCAATAACGCCTAGGACGGCGATCAGGCAGGCCTTACTCGGCCGACTGAGGCGTAGCAGAGGCAGCGATCCTGTAGCTTTCTGGCTGTACGCCTCCACTGGCCTGCCCTTGGCCTCTCTGAGGACATCTCTCTCATCTTCCAAGTCATGCAGAAGACCTTGAGTCTGTAGCTCGTATTCCGGCCCTTCCTCGTCGGAATTAGCTAGGCTATCGAGACTTGAACGTCCGAGCAAGGCCTGCTTGTCGGCTTCGTCTCCAGCTTTTCGAGAGGGCATGACGTGATTTAAGGACGCTACCAAGAAGTCGGTTTTGAAAGCGCACTTATTTCTCGGCAGCAGTGTATATGTAGATAATCTGCGAACGCTTTCGAGTGCTGTTTCCTCTTCAATCAGGTGCACATCTTCGTGTCCTTACTAGCATCACAGCTTTGCACGTGATTTAACGAGCCAGCTATGCGAATCAAGGTGTTGGAAAGAAAACTTTATTAAAAAAAAAAAAAAAAAAAAAGCAGGCTCTGGCGTACGTTTGACAGCTGCACTGGATGCTGCCACTCAAAGGCGCACAAGAGAAATCGTTGGGGATGACCACGGAGCTGATCCTGCTGAATGATGCGAGATTGAGAGGTACAAAGGTACAGTCAGGTTGGATTGTAGGTCGTCACACAGTAGGGGTGGTACCACTCACTGGTAAAAGACGTGAGAGTGAGCGGATGACTTAATGGTGCCGTGACAGATGGAAGCGTGTTGTTTTTGGGCCATACTTTACATACTAGTACCATAAGATTCTACCTTTTTCGTAGGCCCCGTATGCTGCTGCGTATTCTGCTTCTCGAACGGACCGTGACGTCGGGACTAAGTCCGATGACGCTGTCCCGAGTTTGCAGTTGTAAAATATGAAGCTGAGGTCGCTGCGGGACCAGCCGTTTAGTACCAGCAAAATTCCTCTTCGTTTTGCCAGGAGATGTTGAAAGCAGCGGCGAAAGTTTAGCCTATTGATCCACAGCCTCTCGTCGTTTTGAACGCCAAATTCGCACCCACTGGATGGGCCTTGTCATAGTTCGGGCAAGCTAGGAGCAATGCTACAGTCATCTGCTCCTAGCTCCTGCATATCATGAGAAGCCTCAAACCGATTCTCGCCATCCCACCGACATAAGAATCTACCAGTGGCTGGAAATAGTTCTCTGGACATTTGTGGTAATACAAATGACACATACGGCTCAATGGCTGGACACTGTCATCCAACATCACGTCTCCGTCCAGCCGCACTCATCTCACCTCACGCATCACGTATACTACAATGTAATGGCACCTTTCCAATGCTCTGGAGCATGCATTGGTTTTCCCCGCGAAAGAGCCATCCCTCTGGCCGCAACATCGATCACTTCAGCTGTTGGAAGTATTCAATTCAAAATTTCGCGATGATATAAGATACTCGTCGACGGGTTTGTACAAATGTTTCTGCCTGCGCTTTCAACCTAACTAATCACGACGCCTTGCCAAAATTCAATGGGATGGAGAAAAAAAAAAAAAAAGAAAGAGGGAAAGAAATATGGAGACATTTGTCCATAATCAAACACCTTCGCTTGCTCGGCCCAACCCTTCCATGCCTCTCACCATTCGAGCCTCTCCAATTGCATGTTTCAGTGTCTTTATGTATCCTATGCATGTGTCCTGTCCTGCTGTGCCTATATGCCGTGAATGTCGTGTCAATTCAGAGTTCCAAGTGGTGACAGGTAAGATTCATAGTCCCTGACAATCTCAAATTGACTCGGACCTGCTCAAGAGATGCGGTAGGCATCATAGACGACCTCAGTGGTTTTACGTACGACTGTACCCAACCACATGGCTGTGTTCAGCTCTCGGAACCTTTCGTCACCCGTCTCCATGCTAATGAAACATCGGTGAGTGTAGCTTCTTGGATCCACACTGTCGACCTGACTAGGGTCTGTGAGTCGCTCCAGCACTTCGCGTGGTCCTATTCTCCAACCCTTCATCTTGACGGTGATATAAGCTGGTGGCTGGTCATGCGTCTGGAGGAGAAGCCTGCTCTCAGTCTGGGTGCTTCCATCGCCTATCGATGTCTGTTCATCCTGGCCACCAGGTACGACGGTGCCCTTGCCCCAGCGACCATTCCAGTGGCCGGAGACATAGCTTGTCCAATGCTTGTGCCCCCAGGTCGCTCTGCCAATGTCGAACCGAGGGTTCAGCTGGATGGCAAGCTGAAAATCTCGTTCTAGTTTGGGCACGGGCAAGGTGTGAGCCGGAGCGACGCTGCTTCCTGAGAAGCCGGAGCCGTGGCCACTGCTGACAATCACGCTGTTGTCGTTATGGTGCTCGCTCTTCTGCCTCTTAGCAGCTTGAGTCGGCGTGCCGTTGGGGACGGCATGGTGCCCATTAGGTGTGCCTAGGGAACCATTCATCGGTGTCGCGCTCCCAGGGCCAAGATTTGCACTGGCTCCTGGTCCTCCACCACCGATTCCAGGCCCATTACCAGTGCTGGCACCAACGCCACCTCCTCCGCCTCCTCCTCCTCCTCCTCCACCACTGCCGCCACCGCTGCCACTTCCTCCTCCTCCTCCCCCTGCTCCTCCGCCGCCGCCCCCACTGCCAGTGTTGGACTTCATAATGTCTTTCATTGGCATGCCTGCTGCGTGATTGGCCGCCATCTCCAGGATAGGATGATTAGGGTTCGAGTCCCGCATGTAATTCAAGTACTGCTGACATTCTAGGAGATGCTGTCTCTGCCGAGACGTGTTCTTGGCACGAACCGAGTTGCAGTGCAAGCATTGTGCCGAGAGGCATTTGTCTGACTCTTTTGCGCGGAATTCGACGAACGCGTTGTGAACGTCAGAATCGCCAAGGCGACCCATCGACTTTCGCTTGGGTGCAGCAGCCGCTGCACTCGGGTTTTGAAGCTGAGGTGTTCGCTGGTTTGACGCTGACTGTGACGATGCCGGTGCCTGGTATGGCGTCTTGCTCGGTCTCTGCTCTTCTTGCTGCCGAGGCGTCTGCTGAGGCGTGGTCTGTGAGGGGTTGTTACTGCTTGAGCCTGTGGGAAGAGAGCGACTGTAGCTGTTACTGCTGCTGGAAGTGTAAGTTGTCGGACCAGTGGCTGACAGAGGGGTGCCCGGTGTGACGGTAGGGCGCGCCGACTGTGCTTGCTGTTGCGCTTGCTGTTGTTGCTGTTGCTGTGCTTGCTGCTGCTGCTGCTGCTGTTGCTGTGCTTGCTGCTGTTGTTGCTGCTGTTGCTGTGCTTGCTGCTGCTGCTGCTGCTGCTGCTGTTGTTGCTGTTGCTGCTGCTGTTGCTGCTGCTGCTGCTGAAGCTGGGAATCAACGCTGCTTTGTTGGCGCTGCTAAAGTCGGACGTAACGTCAGCAAGCGGCTCCAAATTTCGCAGCGATCCCACCCGATACGTCCCTCGCTAATCGTGTAGAGGCAAGCATGTGGCGACGGCCACAACTTTGGCCACGCCGTCGCCCACGCGACAGTCCGAATGTACTCACCTGGTTGGTCACTTGGGATGCGTAGTTCGGGTGCTGACTGGTAGTCGCAGGGCTGTTGTATCCCGCTCCAGTACTGGGCTGCTGTGACGATGTTTGAAAGGCGGAGGGTGTAGCGTACGTCGAGGAGGCAGCAGCGTGGTAATTGTTCGCGGCGGGGTTGGTGTAGCTTGGTGATGGTGTGGTATAATTCGACGGGTTCGCCGCTTGCGCGTGTGGATATGGCAGAGCAGAGGTCGCGGGCGCGTTGGCCGTCGCGCTGCTAGACACCTGGTTCTGCTGGGCTGGAGGCGCTGATGGCGTGTAGGGATGGGGTTGCCGATAGGGCCAGTATGAGTTCATAGAATGCATCAAGTCCGGCGCGTCCGCATGGTATGCGCTGGTGAAGGCGAGTGTGAGGTTCGCAGATCGCGGGTACGAGGCGTCTTGTTTTCCCTTCCCTCTCCCTCCGCTCGCGTTGCTTGATTTCCAACTTTTAAAAACGTATTGGTAAGGGACGGTAAAGGACGCGAGATGACGGGGAAAAGGTTTCTAGATTGCAAGCTGTGTGTCGATAGATGTAACAGTGAACTGGATGTCGTCGATGATGGAGATGAAAGTGGAGGTGCAGATACTGGTGGTGGTGGTGGTGGTGGTGGTAGCAGCAACGGTCGAGGTGTCGGAGGCGAGCATTCGGTACGGGAACATACCGGGGAAGGAGGGTATTGAAGGGAGAAAAACAAGAAAAGCAACACGCGAAAAACCGAACCGTGACGAGCCGGTTCAGATATTATACCGACCTGGCCGATACACAAGGCGGGCCGACCGGCCACTGAAATGGACGTCCTAATAGCTAATGCAGCAAGAGGCCAGACGAACCAGTCAGTTCCAGCGGCTGCTGTAGTAATGATTCGCTGGCCATGATTTCACTAGTACGCGCAGCCAATACGCGGCTAGAACCAGCCGGGCAAGCGTGTGTGGTCGAGTCTTTTTTTTTCATTTTTGGGGAGGGGGGGGGAAGAGATGTTGGCACCATACCCGTCCGTCACCTGAACGACCTGATTAATACCTGGTTTTTCTCACATTCCCATTCTCTGTGTGTCTGCCGTTCAATACACACTTCTCGCAGCTTGGAATATCAAAAGAGATGAGCCAATCCACTCTTTGCAAGTCTCCAAATCCAAGTTTAAAAATGATAATCTTTTGGATGGGCCTGATTCTGTGGCCCGCCCACACCATCACGCGGCAGACCGAGTCCACGCCGGGCGACGTGTGGTGTGGAGCCAGAAAAGAAACAAGGGCTGGAGTGCAGGGAGCAAGTAGGCCTGGCAGCGAACGAAAGTGGAGGGAGTGGATGACAGCGAATGGTGGGAGCGTAGCGGGCACCCACAGCGGGATGGCAAAAGTGCTGTACAGATTTGGGCTCGAGTGTCGCAGGTCCAGCCGGCTGGAGAAGGGGAAAGAGGAGAGAGCGGACAGCAGGTCATTATTGCGACTGATACCCGCCTTCCTCTTGGCATATTCCCTTTATCGCTACTGCCTCATTTCCCATCCCAATTCTACCACATGTGAGCTGTTGTGTAATGGCAAAATTTGCACACAGAAATGTGTCCTCCTTATGTGGTGAGAGCCCCATGATGATGTTTTGATTTGCAGATGACAAAACAACGCGTATAGAGCGTGAAGCCAGGTTGTAGCTCCAAAATCGCATGGCAGGGATGGCGAGCTTTCGGCGCGCGTTGTAGTGAATCATTAGCAAGCAGGCCCTCCGTTCCAGCTGGGTAGGCTGGAACAAGGGAGAGAGCAGCCTCACGCTCTTTACGGTTAGGTAAGTATTCCGTATCTAGATGTTTGCACAGTCTGAAATGTACTGTATCCATGACCACGCGTGTCCGGGGGTTTTGCTGCGGGCAATGTTCCAGAGAGGGTGGGATAGAGCGTGGCTTCTCAAAACCCTCCATAAACCGAACAGTGCATGCCAAGATACATATGTGTGCAAGCACAACAAGGGCGTACCCGCAATGTAAAGAAGTGTGTTTGGGAACACTGGACAATCCAAAGTCTGGGGAGGTTCGCGTATTAGAAACTTGTCACATTTTCTACCTGCCTCAGGAGGTGGTCTGTCAACCAACCGATCTCCCTCCCGAGATCCTATGCGACCGTCAAGTAAAGTTGTGGTGCCGTACACTTCAGTACCAACAGCCTCCGCCGAACGAAATGGAGTAGTTTGAGGATTGCTTGCCGCACAGTGAATCTGTGAAACTTGTCCTTGCCTCACGGTCGAACGCATGCGGCCGGTGTACAGTGAGAGACTATACCTGACGAATCTGGTTGAGTATATACTACCACTGCTGACATCAAACGCCTGAACGCCTGAACGCCTGAACATCTCTCCATCTCGGTGTCAAAGTATACAGACAAGTATCAGGGTAGCAAGGCGCCTACACAGGTGGCACATGACTGAGGAATCATCTTTTACTTACCAAAAAACCTACCTTGGCAGCTGCGAAGATGCCTGAGCAGGATGTAGATTCTTAGTTGTACTTAATCAACGTAGCGATTCTGTTTTCGATTCGGCACAACGAGTGGGTCTATCCAACCCATTGCTCGCTCCTTGAATGCTCCATTCTCCTCTGGTAGCTTGGAACACTCTGCCGTCAGAGTGAGCACCTAGGCTCATTGCGGATGCTGGACCGGCTGACGCTGGGATGGCCCTGCCAAAGTCTGTTGGTCCTCTTTTTGCCACCATGTCGGGTGATAGCCACGACGCGACGAAAACCCTCAGGACTATTCATTGGTTTCGAGTCACTACGTTGCACCGTTTTCTTCAATGGTGAATTAACACACCTTGAGTCGTCGCTAGAGAGTTCTTGTCACTTCAGGAAGCGCTCAGGGTCCCCGACCGCCTTTATCAATCCTAAGTTCGGTCCGAAGAGTCTCGGGCCAGCGTGTTTGATATCTCCAACAAAGGTTGAGGTGTGGATCTCTTTTGTGCAGAAAACATATCTCAAGGTTTTCATTCGTGCAAGCTGGCTTGGATCTGGTCCAGTCGAGTCAAGCGCCTTCACTCTATGTATAAAGGCTCTTCCCACCGGTCCATTCCAATTTTAGATTTATTCTCCCGAACGGTGTGACGCCATCTTCCCTGTATTGCTCTCTCTGGCTCTCTCTGGCTCTCTTTCTCGGGACTGCACCAATCACAAGGCCCAGACTTGTGTGTCGTGGATTGCTATCCAGCAGGCTCTGAGCCCGCTTGCGTCTGGAATGAGTGAGGAAGCTGCATCGTCGGATCGGCAACTTGAAGATCCGATGCAGCTCAAGAGCTATATGCTTGTCTGAGATGTATCTGGGAAGGTATACTTTACGGGAAAAATCCTACTGTAGGAAACTTACAAGCCAGGCAGGTTGACTCCCTCAGGATTCTTCAAGCCAGGTATGCTTGTCTCAGATACTCGTCTCTTATTCAAGTCAAGCGTCGTCCGCGTATTAGTCACCTTGAATGAAATACGGGTGTATTAGCCGCACCGTTGCTTCAGACCGAAAATGTAGCACACGATATGGAAGCGCGTTGTAGTTGCTACGATATTGAAATGCGCTAGCAAGCTTGCAACAATCCGGCCTCGAGTCTTGACAATTGCGAAAGGCACCGGTCATTTTCCCGTCGTTTTGACATTTGGCAATCAAAGTCTGCGTATGGCTCGACAAGTGCAACAATATTTAACATTCTATTTCTACTCTTTTCGATTTCGAAAATGTTTTTAATCCTGACTCTTGAAGGAGGAAACAAAGTAGTACGAGGCCAACAAATATTGAACTTCCCTTGGTGATCCAATTATTGGTGTTACGGTTTCGGATGAAGCACTGTGGAGTTGTCGCTCGTAGCTTGCAATAGCAAATGAGCATACCTAATAATCTTCACAGTTCTCTAAGCCGAGAACCGTAATTCAAAGTCGTCTGCAGAATGCGGCTCCGTTTATTCTGCGTCGAATGGTATCTTTGTTACCTTTGTAACCTCGCTCTTGCTCTTTTGCGAATTTATAACTCGTCGACAGACAGAGGCTTCACCGCTCCCCACTACACCCACAATTTCAGTTGAATGAGCATGTATGGAAAATTTAAGGATAAAGGACACAAGGTTATCAAGTGCATCTCATCAGTCATGATTCCCTGCAAAGCCAAGCCAGACACATGAAATCAATCATTCCGTGCCGATCCTGCCACGCTGCAAGGTCTTCCCATCCCCCATCCCATCATAAGAGTGAATGTACGTCTTTCCGGTGGATACCCTTCGATATCCAATCTCAAGACTTTGCAATGATTGATGCTGGGGTCGTGACGTCCGCCCAGGCATTCACCGCCTTTCTTCAAATGCATCGCTGCCCTCGGCAGGGCCTTGCGTGCATTTCTCCACCATTACTCGCAGCTCTGGAAAGCCAGATGATCAAGGTTGGGTCTACACACAATATCTCCGCGCCTCTTCTACACTTTACAAGCGCGGCTCCTCCCACGTCAAATTATAAGCCACTATCCAGCGATTCACATTCAAAACCAAGTCGGAAGTAGATTCTTCCAAGTAAATCTTACTTGCGAGGCAACATGTTTGCTCGATAGCTCTCGTTACTGCTGGTGAGTGCTTGGACAAGACGGGTTGGAAAGCAAGGGGTGCTAAGCACTTGAGTGACTGGGGTCACAATATGGTGAGCTGACTGACCGATCAGTGGAGCACGCAGTCGCTGGTTTCTGCGCTAAAGATCTATTTTTGTACCCAGGTACAGTAGAGGGTAAAGTCACATGACCTGACCACAAGCGAACAGGCTGGACCTCGGTTCCCTGCGGGCAAAGTACCTTGGTGAATATCGAAAGCTCCATCTCTCTGCTTTTTGTAGCGGAAAAGAGCACAACAGAATCAGGTGAAGAGATCAGTTTTCAGGGCAAAGTATATATTTTGTCCACTAGCACTACCAGGTGTTTCAAGGCTGGCCCTGTTGCGTGATGGATGATTGAGGCGCGCACAGTTGACTCCAGATCGAGCCAGCCAGTCGGTCGGTGCACATGCAGGCATGACAAGTGTCCTGCAAGTTCCAGACCCGGGCATGGTCGGCTGTAGGCTTTATCACAACTTTCACTCCTTGATTTCTATCTATCTTTCGTTCGTTCATCGTTCGCTACCGCTCCCTCCAACAGCGCACAGCACTTGTCGAAAGGGGCAGGTAGTTGTTGTACAAATCGTGGATGCTGACCACCCATCTCCCAATCTAGATGCCGCTGATACCCACCTTCTGGTCGATCAGGCGGTATCGCTCCTGCTCGGCACGGTCCTTCAGCACGGAGAGGGCAGCGAAGAATGCGATGGCGTCCCAGCCTGTAAGCATGCATGTCAGCATCGAGATTCAGAAGTCTGCATCAGAGCCCAAAGCCACATGCGCCCCCCAGAAAAAAAAAACAGAAAAAAAAACACAAAGAAAGTTTCGTAGCCTTATAGGGACAGTATAGGGGAGGCATCTCGCCTCTGACGTGGCCCCACTGAGCGCATAAACTTCATATATTATACTTTTGATTTCTTGCAGCAACGAGGGGCTCGACAAGGCGTGATGGTTTGGGGGTCTGAAGAAAACTCATGTGGATCAAAACTTACCGACAATGCCGAAGATTGCAGTAAAGACGATATCAAGCGTAGGATTGGCATAGGCAGAGAAAGGCGTCGCGCACCCGCCCAAGCGTTGAGCAGTGGCTGGGTCGGTGCAAAGGCCGTCCTGCGTGAACGGCACGGGACTCGTAGTGTTCCAGTATCCACAGCAGTTGAACAGCGCCTGCACGTTGCTTCGCTGCTGGTTCGTTGCACCGAGCCAAGTGACAGCCAGGTTGGCCTTGGTCTGCTGGGTAGAGAACCAGATGTCGAGGCCAACACCGAGCGAGATTGCACCGCAGACAACCAGGGCCCATGTGAAGAGGCGCATCCAGATCGGCTTCTTGTTGATGATAGCGACAAGACTCAGGATGAAGGTGGCGAAAACGATTGCTGCGTTGGCGATGACGACTGTGAATCTCGTGTTAGTTGAACTGTTTTCATCTCAAGCCAAAAGCCAAGCATTAGAGCACACTTACCATTGAGAGGATCGCGGTGCAGAAGCAGGTCGAGTGCTGCATCGTTCTTGATGTTCGCAGTGATACCTGTTGGCTCGAAAACAATGGCCGCACCAAGCAGCAGAGCGCCAGTCAACAGGAAAATGACGTCGACGACGATGAAGACGGTGAGCGTGATATTCATGACTGCGGTCTTCAAGATTTGTTTGGCGTTGTTGTGATCAAACGGAATGGAAGGAGACTGTCTAGTTGATAGGACCTGCCTGAGTGATGGCTGTTATCAACCTTCTCTTTGTGGTTGCGGCTGTTTGGTGGACTAGAAGATATTAGGCAACTGATCGAGCACAGCTCTGATCAAGAAGCAAGAAGAATGTAGATTAAACTAAGCGAGTACTCGCAGTTAACAGAAAAGAAAAGAAAATAGAGCCTGAAGAAGAGACTTGCCAAGAGAAAGGCGTTGATCAAAAGATGGAAAGGAGGGAGGACAAGATAGATGGAAAAGAGAAACAAGATAGACTACATTTGAGAGCGAGTTTGGTGGCGGCCGCGGTGTTGAGAAGGCGATCCCAATAGGTGTGGGCGCGCGCTTCATGCAACGGGAGCATGAACGCATAGAGATGAGTTCATGCGTGAGCCGTCGGGTCCGCGGGACGCATTGATGGGACAGCGGCGCGCGTGCAAGGCGACTGGTGCACCAGAGGTTCTACGCCTCCCCGGGGGGCGGAAGGGCCTACTGGTAGAGGGAGTGCAACGGCAGTGCAGTCCCTGGACGACCCAGAGCCGCTGACGCATGGGCAACCGATGCTCTCAGGTGCACCTTACTGTCCAATCGTCATGTGGCTTCTTGCCTCTTATTCGCTGCTGAGCCTTGTTGCTGCAAGGGTCTGTCACCACCTTCCTACGCAACCGGTGCAGAGCGATCTATTTGCGTGCACAGGCGTGTCCTCAGGCGTAACCTCTGACTGCTCTCTTGCAAACGCGAGGGCCCTTGTTCCCTTCTCTCCCTCTCGCTTTGCAAGGGTCACTTGTTTCGGCTCTAGAGAAAATCCGTGTTCGGCGCTTTTTTGTCTGAAATCCTATTCGCTCTTCTCGCCCTTTTCCCGTCAGATCACTTCGAAACGTTTCAATTACCAGTAGCAGCAGCGGAAGGAAAAGCCGAAATGCGTCACTTCCAGGTACATCAGCCCGTGCAAGTCACATTGATCGAACTTCGGCTTTGCTTGCCAAAGTCAAGATACTGTCGCTTCAGCGAGCAATGCACGCACGCATGAGGCCTGATCCTCTCCGCTACGAGAAGTGACTGTAGCACATGCTCTGCCACAACGCTGAATGTTCTGCTATCCTTGATAACGCTTGACTCAGGTACCTGTTTCATCGACCTACCACTTTGCTGATGATAGGGTGATCAAGCGCACCGCGCGCCACCAAGCTTTTTCAACCCGGTGTCGGGCTCATCTGAGGCCGGTCTCGTCGTACTCGTGGTGAGATGTCTTTTGCTCCACACTCGACCAAGCATTGTGGACTGTAGATACCCGCTATCTGTGCCTGAAAATTCCCGGCCAGAATACGGTCCAAGCAGCATTATTTGCAACAGTTGAACGCTCAGTGTACACTGGTACCTAGCAAGATTTGTGATCAACGTCGAACACCGTTGCCTTCGCCTGCGCCTATCCGACTGCATGGCATGTGCCGCAGAGAGATGAAGAGGCTGGCACTTTTTGCAGTTGGCGATCGCAAAGACTGAAGGTCCGACGAGAAGGCCTTGCCTTCACGCTGTTCGAGATGTAGCAAAGGACTTTGAAACTGCAGCATTGTTCTGAAGACAAGCAAGGTCTCAAATTCGGACTCAACTGACTGCACAGGCCCCTCCAGCGAACCCAGCTCTGGCTTGTTATTCTACTGAGAATTTCAGGAGTCGTTGCGCCTTAGCCACAATGCGCCCTGTGGTAGGTTTCGACAACGAGTCCACAAGACTGCTGAGGAGACGCCAGATTCATGCTTTGCATGAGGCAAAATGCGTCAGACAAGCAGGTCGGGAAGGAGAAGATGAACGAAGTCGTTATCTACAGTAGTCTCATTCTGTGTGCCTCACGCATCTACCACAGTGACAGTACTCCATACATAATACAACTAACGTTCCTGCTGGGGTGTTCTGTCAGATTATATTCGTGATGATGCTGAGCCAGACGAGATGGCAGGAATGCTTTCAGACGAAAATTGATTGCCACGAACGCGCCATTTACACTTGAGCTTGCCTGAGCGATGTCTAAAATCAAGACAGATACGTCAGTCTGTAGGCAGATGCTGCGGATCGCATGCAACAGAACCTGATCAACAATACGATTATCTGGTGGTGACGGGAAGGCGGTGGAAGAGACTGCTCGTGAGGAGAGTGATGGTGGTGGGCTTTGGTTGCGACAGCGATACAGACAACGATGCTGCCACTGGCAGTAATTCGACGAACTAGTACCTAGGTAGTCGTTGGCACTTCTGTCGGTGTGTAGTGGCTAAGTTCTCACTGGGCTGGCCCCCCGTCCCGCCCCCCCATCTGGCCCTTGAGCACACCCGGGGGAAGGAGGGCAAGGGGTCCCTCTTCCCGGTGAGCTGTAGAGGGAGCAGCAGCAGCTAGCCTGCATGTGGCATGCGATCCGTCACTGGCATTCATGTACACACCCAGCGCGTGGCTGTTAGTCCCCCCACTACCAGAGAATTACCGTATCATCGCGCATACAATGCTGCAGAACGTCCGCTTTTCCGAGACCTTTATTCTCCTCTCTCTCTTCCGGCTGTAGCCAGCTAGCAAGCCAGCATGATCTGTTCGAGAAGCGGCAAACACACTAGTGAGGAGCCGACTCGCTAGGAACAGTCGCTCAGTCTCCTAACAAGAGGTAACTTTTGCCCACTCCTCCCACCCCACACAATTTTGACAACGATACTTACGTTCCCGTACATGGTCGTATGCTGATTTCCCAGGCTGGAAAGCGTCACCCGCGCGCCGAGGAAAGAGCACCGCGGCTCCATACATGCCCTGATCTTACCCTCCTGCTGCGTTCCTGTCTACGAAGGTAGGATCGCTGTATCACTAGCAAATCGTGCTTGCCCTCCTGGACTGCACACCTGCAGTCTGCCCTAGCGGCTAACAGTCGCCAAATAAGCACTATAAGTGACGACCTGCTTTTGGGCAGTATCGCGGATGTGGGCCTTATTCCATCCTCGTCCTCTCTTACTCACTGACCCCCAGAAACGAAACCGCAAATAAGAGGTTTCCAACTTCGTGTATCAGAAACGTTTTGCTCGTGCCTGATACCTGACCGCTCTCAAAAGATAACGCCCTACATTTGCGATCTGCCTGATCATCACAAATTGTACACACCCAGCTGGGCCAACCGGGTCATTTTGTTCCACTTGTTCACGGAGACCGGCACTGCACACAAGTTCTTGCCTAATCCGATCTTGGCCCAGACACTGAGGACAACAAGGCATTGTCCCACGATCTTTTCCATCCTGTCTCACTCGATACAGTCTACCCTCCTGCCCCTCTTCAGGGGATCGTGGACCAGAGTTCCAGGCTTCGGGGCCCAAAAACGCAAGCTTTGCATCTCGACCCAAGTGAGACAAGTCCCACGGCGCACCCAATAGCAATAGCGGCTGATCAGCAGGCCCTAAACACCATAAGAAGGATTGCTCGCCGCCAACCCACCGGTCTGTGAAAAGAACTTATAGTGCCGTAGGGGCACAGCTGTCGACCCATTGCGCCATCTTACTTGCGGAAGGCCGGAAGCTGTGCTTTCGGCGCTTATTGCTGACCACAGAATTCCTCAAGTTCACCATCAACAAGTCACATTCTCAGTTTGTGATCCTGGCCCCGAGACTCGCGGAAGAGTCGTGCCACAAGTCTCTGGGTCAGTCCATCGTCGGGCCAGAGGAAGTTAACCGCACGATTGGGACGAAAGGCTCAAGGTTGAAGACTATGTAAGGTTAGCTGTCAGACCCTTCTTGGCTGTATGTTTGTGGTTGATTTCATGATATTCATCAAAAAAAGTCTGATTCTGTCATCCTGAGGCTTGGACAAATACGTGTTGCACTTGTCTACCATTGGTCTCCTCGATGGTGATTTTAAGCGAACAAACACAACGCTTAAGCTGACAGGATGCAGCCGACCAAAATTGAGCCTCTTTAGCACCAAGTCCTCAGTCTGACGAAGGCAGTACACAACGAGGTCGAACGCATCACGGGACAGCGTTCCTGACAGGATCAGTTTGCTTCGAAAAGATCTTCACTTGATACTTTACCTGCTGAAATTGGACTGGCAGCAGATTCAGCGGTCTGCAATTGCTTTCCGCTCCATCAGCAAGCTTTTTCCTTTTTTATTCCTTTTTTGAACCAGAAATAGCAACAGGCAGCGCCGGTGGTAGCAGCCAGGCCTTCAAGAGAAGTCGGCGAGTCTGGTTACTATCTGCAGGTCAAGTGAAAGAGGAAGTTCAGGGTTTACAGCTCATCTTGCATTCTTGTCAGAAAATTCTCGTCCAATCCTCTTCATCCAGTCATCTTTCAACGCTTGGCTGTTGTTATCAGTCTTGCCGCCCTTTTTTGAGCGCCCGTCTCCTGTGTTGTTGTGTCAATCTCTCCCAACTCCTTTCATATTCAGAATACGAAGTTGCACAAAGGATGACAACAGGCCTGCCTTGCGTCCGAGGGAGCTGCTCGTGCAAGACGCTCAACTGGACCGCGACCTCATTGCCAGCCAACGTCATCTACTGCTGGTGCCGAGCATGCCGGAAACGGAGCGGTGCGCCTTTTGTACCGTTCGGCGACGTGCCCACCGCCGGCTTGACATGGTCGCCGGCGGACAAGCTCAAGAAGGCTAAGAGCCCCAATGCAGCCACAGAGTTCGCCTGCGCCGACTGCAACACGACCCTGGGCCTACAGTACCCCTTCGCCAAGGAGACGACGAGCGTGGTACTGGGCAGCATCTGGTGCCCCGACAGCATGTGCTGTGCTGACAACATGGATCGCATGGACCTTCGGCCGCGAGCGCATGTCTACGTTGGCCAGAAGTGCGCCTGGTTTGCCGTACCAGACGATGGTGCGCCTCGATTCGACGGCCACATGCCCCAGCTCGAGCGCCAGGCTGAGGAGTGGCGGAAGCAGCGGGATAGAGAGTCAGTCCGGAAGAGAAAGTGAGAGTATGTGAGGAATGGGTTTTGGGTTGGGTGCTGCCCTTTTTTTCTCTTTTCTACTTTCAAAATTCATTGTGGAGCGAGACCATTTTGAGTCTTTGATGACGCTTGATGTACATGTTACTTTCTTCCACCTGGTATGAATCAAAATCAATGAGTGCAGTTTTCAAGTCATTAGAATTGCTTGGATAGTAGTATGTTTCGGTTCAATTTGATGACTTCTGATTATCAAGCAGAGGCGAGCCGAGTCAGCATTACCAGATCAAGAAGTGGCTCCTGACTCTCATTCTCTATCTCTTCTTAAGTCCGTGATTCGTGTGGATGGACAAAATGGGCAAAAACTTAACGTCACGAGCCTCACGGTTCTGCAGACATCTTACAAGGACCCGCTTCCCTCCTTCCCTCCCTCCTGTCAGCCGCTACACCACCCACCCACCCCCCTTCCTTATCACCATGACAGAACCCTAGTTTCTTCGGCCTTTCTCCTCTCTCACTTTCTCCGCCACCTCTTGAGAGCCGCGTCACCGACAGGCAGCCACATAAGCTCGAGTGGCGGATGCTGAAACCGCAGCTTTCGGGGCAATCCTGCCGTACTGATGAGGGCCCTTCGAGGTGGCGTGTATTACCAGCTGACGATAATGCAGTTATGCCATCCAACTTTCAGTGGCTCGCTCGGCTGGCCAGATGACTGGTTCGATTCCTTTGCTCGCTTCGTGGCCTGCTTGGGCAGCATGTGTGACATGTACTTGCCTGCCTGCCTGGCTACCACGAGACCTCCTTGGGAGGAAGGTACAATGCATCAGAAACTATTACCGAGACGCCAGCTTCAAAACGTAGTGAGCATGTGACGGACTTTGCTAGTCAATCGCCGAGCGCGTGGCTGGCGTAGGCAGTTGCGGGCAAGGCATGCAGTGGAAACAAGCCTCCAAGACGCGAATATCCAGCCGTAGATACACCGTTTTGAAAAATGAAACATCTGATCGCGCCGTGGCTTGAGGCTAATGTGGCCCAAGAAATAATCGACCGTGATGGCGTGGAAGATCGTCCGCGAGAGGCTGAGAGTTTGTCCGTCGAGACCCGACAAATCAATCATGCCGCAAAGTATGACACTATTGAGCATCATTCAAACTTGTGGAGGTCGTCATCTTCACTTGTTTGCTTCTGCCTTGGTCATGCTCCGCTGTAGCGATGGTACATAAAAACTATGACAAAGGCACAGACATGGCGGAGCTACCCACACGGTAAACGAGGAACCAAGTTCGGAACCTCCCACTCTTGAAAGTCCAGATCACCATCTGAGATGAAATTCGACGCGGTTACATAGGCCGATCGATCTTCATTCTCATTCGCGGCCGTTGTCGAATAGGCTGACGAGGTTTCCGGGCAGCTCGCAGCTCATCGCACTTGCAAAGACGACTGTCTTGGGTCGCCTGCGGGGGTGAATAGAATGAGACAGATAATCCCAGTACAGACGTGGTTAAAAGTTCCCATCATGGGATTTTTATCGGACTATTCGCAGCACCGAGGGGCTGCGAATGCGATTTTACTAACGCAGTCTCACGATCAGAAGCGAGAAGTGCGTCGCATCCAACACAGACACGGGATTCGTATCTCGCGGTACAACAAAGGTCGTCTGCCTGAGGAACGAGTAGTGTTGTTGCCGAGTCACGGACCAGGGCTATTGCTCGCGAAAAGTCGTCCCTGCTTCAATTTCTGCCCAGCTTTCCCTTTGTCACTTGCAACCACAGGGAAGCCGGTCTCAAGACGAGCAGCTGTGCCGCCTGGGCATGTTCGGGATCGGCCTGCACAGTCCGACGTATTAGCTGTACCTCAATCCAGTAAATGGCTGTCGGATTTGGTGTAGTCCGGGCCAACACCTTGCATGGAGAACTATGACGCTTTCCAAGCCCAGTCCGTTGCCCCAGAAAATGTTCGTAGCCTTCCTTTCCGTCTTCTGGAAAGTGCTCTGTTCGGGCGGGAAGCATCCACCGAGGCTGAGCCAGAGCTTTGGATAAGAGCTAGAGAGGGCTTGGAGATGCCACGACAAATGACAGCTGCCACCTCATGTAGACAAGTCAAATGCGTACCACGCTCGCTGGATCTGCGCTGTGAGCAAAATTCAAGACTTACGCAGAGTACAAATCCTATTTGTAGTGGCTTGGTAGTGGTGGCTATGTGTGATGCTTGAGCACACAACGCTCGGTAGATCGTTAAGAAGAGATAGCCAGGCGGTCAAAGAGGTCTTTGCCCTTCTGTGTGGCTAAGAGGAAAGGGTAGATTCGCCAACCTGCTCAACACCGCGCCTGCTAAATTCTTACCGCCATTCATCCTTGATAGCCGCGCCGAGCTCCCTGTGTATGGCACCGCGCATTATCAGCGACAAGTGACAGGCCAACTCTTACCACTATTATAGTTTACAGACCCTTCACGGCTACCGTCGCATGACCGTGTTCCCGCTGTCTCGGACAGAGCCCTCTCTTTCTGCCGGGCCTTCTGACGTAGCAGAGAGATTACAGACAACGACCACTCACAGCTGGCGTGGGCTGAGCCGCACATTTAACGTCTCGGAGCTTGGCTGGTCGTATCTCCAAGTCTTGGCATTCACACTCGCACGAATCTCGCAGTGAAGCTGGTATCGTTCAGCTGCCAATTTGGTGATGAGCCCCGAGCGGCAGCGACGCCAGGTACTAAAGTCAGATCTGCCCTCAGACAAGACGCAACACTGTATTCAATCCATGTGACACCACATGCGCCATCCAGCTTTTGACAGGTGCCAGCAGGAGCAAAACAACAAGCTGTGAAAGGTGGCACTTCTTCTCTCAACTCGGCAGTAACAGGAGAATGAGGGGCCTATGGTAGTATGCAGCTGAGTTGGCGATTCTCTTCAGGATACGAAACCGTTCACAGGAGGCAGTGCGTCTGTGTCGGCGATCCCCTTTCGATCCGATTCGAACATGTCCCAATCTGTCCAGCAGGTTGTAGGCTTGGGTCCAGACACGGGCCGAGAGGGGTACCTCTGATCTCAGCAACAAATGACACTTGGTAGCGGGCACATCAAGCCGTGAAGATGCTGAATTGGCTCTGCTTCCGCAGAAGGGGGCGAAGGTCAGAGCCAGAAGGCCAAATTCAGGATCGCCAAGCCTTGTGGATAACAGCATAGAGTTTTGGAATAGGCCTTTGGGCCAGGGGGAGGTGAATCTCAGAAGGCTCACGGTACGAAACAGGGTATCCAGCAGCAAGAGTGGTTCATCTCGATGATGTGCACAGTTCCCCGGCCGCACGAGTCTTGAGGAGTCAAAAAGCATGCTCTTCCTCGGTTTGAGGCATTCAGTGGCTGCTAACTAGGTGTCGCGCTACTGCAAGTGCGCAATCCTTGTTCGTCCCGCACCCGCACTCAAAGTCAAATCAGTCAAACACTGCTCGCCCAAAACAGGCTTGGGAGAGGGGTTGGAAGACAGGCCATCAGTACAGAGGACATGATGACGAGAGATGCGATCACATTGTAGAAAGTAGCACATTAGACAGTGATCCTCAGGCCAGCCGACCATGAGAAGGCATAGTGGACAAGAGGATCAAAAGCAAAACCAATTAAAAAAAAGAAGAAAGAAGAGAAAAAAAGGAAAGAAAATGCCTTTTATAGTTGTTTGAGCCTCTGGAAAGACCGTCGAAGTTTTGGCTGCTCAATGCGAATGATAGCGAATGCGACAGAGCGAGTATTGGAACATGCCATGATGCAGAGCTCCTGCTCTCGCGCAGCAGCTAACAGACCCAATTAATCTAGGGAGGCTTGTGCGCTTTGCCTGGAAATGGGTTGGCGGCCATGTGCCCACCCGTGTTCGGGCAGCAGATCATTTGGTAGGTACTTGGGTAGTGTAGCAAGTGGAAGGAGTCAGAATTCCGAACTTGACCCCAGGATGCTGATTCGGGGGTGATCGCAGATGACGGTCCAATTGCGAGCTGAAGCGGTCGTGACCCACCACAACATCTAATAGATGGCTCAATTTCGGGAATCGTAGCAGTGCAGTTGTTTTTGAGCAAGATGTCTTTGCTGGAAGCTGAGATAGCAGTGATTCGCATATTACTGAGCGTCTTTTGGGAGGTTGTGGATGACAGCCAAGAGGATGCCATCATGTTGGTCTAATGCGAGACCTCTTTTTTTTCCTTGGCTTCGTGGTCCATGCATGTGTGTGTGTGTAGCTTGTGCTTGTAAGTGTAATGTGCGCATGTGCGGGTGAGATGATCGACAGGCACCTCGAGCTTCCATGGTTGTTCGATATCTGTCCGCGCTTCCCACTGATGCTTGCGTCTGTTCTCGTGAGTGTCCTGTATTCATCACTTTGTAGCATTTGTCATTAAAAACGACAAGCATCACCTCGTGTGATGCCGACCAAGGAAGAAATTTGGACCTTTTGATTCGTCGCACTGGAGAGAAGGTTGCACTCTCAATATGCTCTAGGCTTCTACCAACATGTCAGTCACGTCGTCCGCAATATCGCTAGCGCTCACAGTGGAGCCATGTGTAAGGGGAAGAAGCTATCAACAGGTGGATGAGTTGCATGCATCCGAAAGAGGGACAGACACTTTCAACTACAGGTCGCCTGCTTGTGCGAGCATTGCATCATTGTGTGCGGATAGGGCACGGACAGGCAGGTCGGGGCAAGAATTTTTTAATGTGACTAATATTTTTTAGGCTCTCTTCACTATGCAACGGCGGGCAACAGCGACCAAGCGCACCTTCCTCGATGCTTTGACTGCGAAATACACACAAATACAGATTCAGCTACCATTTGAGAAGGAAGCTGCAGCTCGGGATAACCCTTTGCAAGGCGCATCGTGCATGATAGAATTGTCCGCACCGTTGCCAAGATGTCAGTTCAGCGCTGGTCTTGGCAACGCCAAGGCTTGGAAATTCCAGGTCGATGCTCCCGCCGTTATGTTAGTACCTAGGTAGTCAGGTACAGCACTGCCGGTGCACTGCGGCATTGCTCGCTGCGGTGAAAACACTGCCAAGTCTGCAGCATGACTGGCCAGTGATTTCCAAGAGATGAGCCCGGCACAGCGAATGAAGCTGGCCAATTCCGGGCACATTCGTTGAATGATCTACTCAAATCTCGTAAGGGATTCATTGTCACGCCAAGACTCTGATGCTAATGGGTCTGGCTCCCTTTCTGGTCGATGAGGCGACATCAGACGGAAATCGGTGATAAAAAGATGGCGAAGCTGTCTCCCGCAGGAATTCAGTCTACCTCCTAGCCAGGTAAGATCGACCACCACGATACAGGCCAAGAACTTGACCGAAACCAGAGGGACGCGACTGCAATTGCTTCGACTTACGGAAAATGCCTCTCGAGCCGATGCTATTCCTTTTCTCACTCCTGTTTCTTTTCTTTTCTTTTTTTTTGTTGGGGGTGGGGTGGTTTCCTTTTGGCCCAAAAAAGGGGGTTTCTCTCAGTTGGTCGAAAGTGTGTGGCAGCGATGCAGATATGGTATGTGTCATCTCCCATACTAGACGAATGGAGGTGGCGAGGAGATGAGTGAGTGGAGGCGAGATAACAAGTAATTGCCGTTTTCAGCTCCCGCTTCCGCTCCCACGTGCTATCCTGCTGGTGCTATATTATCTTCCAGTGCAGAGTTCAAGAAGTCGCGGCAGAGTAAGGACAGTGCACAACAGTGGTGGACGGTATCAGGGGACCTGAGCCTTTGCGTTTCCGTGCCGGTGGTAAGGATGCGCGGCTAATGATTGAGGATCGGCGCCGACCCCGGCCACCCATCCCCCATTACGGGGCTGCCGAACCCACTCAACCTGGGGGAGGCTGTTGTGAACGGGTGGCAGTATGATTATCAGGACCCGTATGTCCCATGTGCTGCTCCTCCCGATCTGACCTCATCTGCCCAGCTCGCCCAATCATTGAGGGGAAAACCTGTAGTCTGCTTGGTCTGGCAGGGTGGCCGGCAGGCGTGCGGCAGTCCATATTCGAGATAGAGCCGACGCCAAAGGTGGAGTGCAGTAGTGTAGAGACAACAAGCAACGACGATGCAAAGCTTGCTCTCCACGAGGCTTCACACCCTCTTCTCACCTGAGCCTGGCACCCTGAGCCTTCTAGACCCAAATGGTCAAGGCTTGTCCGATGCCCTGTGATACATCAGATGGCAGAGGCAAAAACCATAGCCTTGACTGAGAAGCTGTAAGCGCATCGCCCGCCAGCACTTGCTCGGCGCATCATCTTCACCCTCAAAGCTAGACTTGTCCTAGCCAATCACTGGCTACTTGCTCGTAACTCGTTTCCCGAATTCACTCTCCGCGCCCCTCCGCCTGCCTCTCTTGCTCTCGGCCATCTCTCATTGGAGTAGGCGAAAAGAGAACAAGCAATCTTTGGACCCGACCTACGTACAGGGCCAGGTATCTCCTGATCCACCTGGCTAAGAAACCGATCACTTGTTCAGCTACGAGGATATATTAGTGCAAAAGTATACATTTTGACCTACGGATGTGTGTTCTACCCTCAATGTTGGGTGTTATACTAGCGAGCATATACCGAGGTACGAGACTAGATACTCGATACGTTAGTGGGCGCGTTTTCCGAATGTGGGCTCTCACTACTTGCTCTTCATTTGGGCTCTTACGGATCCAGGCGCAAGTAGAGAAGATCTCATCCGAAAACAAGCTTTCTCTCCACTGGCATTTTCACACCTTCACAATTACGCAACCTGGCCGAAAAGCGTACTTTTGTGGCAGGTGAGTATGGTCGATATTCGAAGAAAAGAGATCGATATCAATCGAGCTGCTGTGGTCTCTATTGAAGCTCATCATCCTTGACTGCAGTTGATTGTAACATGGTGTTCTGTCCCCGAAAAGGCAGGATCGGTGACAGCAATGGTCTTGAACTCGTCCTTCCGATGAAAACCTGATTCCCGGAATTCAACAGACAATTACACAACTCTCGTCTCCACAAATGTCAGCGAGTGCAATGCTAACATGGCCTTGCCTCTCACAAGGATTGTCTTGGCCAAGTATGGTAAGTTCGTGCGGCAACCAACATGACCTTTGCTGCGATCATTCGTCGGTCTTACACTTCCTGTCTCTCTCTACTTGTCCTGTTGTCTTATACATATCTCTTACTGAGAAGATACTGTGTTTGGAGATTCAAAGCTTCTGAGAAAGAGATGATGGGATTTTCGTTGACTCTTGATGTGTTGTCGAGTCGTAATGAGAGCAAGGAGTGTCCATCCGTAGCAAGGTGCTATGGCACGGCGTACTCGCAACGAAAAAAGCAAATGACGATTTTGGGGGAAAAAAAAAAAAAAAGAAAATGATGTAAAAATGAAGCACCATCTGAGTATTATTCGGGAGGCATTCACCTTGAACGGCGTTGCCGTCAAATGCATATTTTGGCCTTGGCCTGAACGGCTCCCGAACGAAGGTGCTATTGTGCCGTGGTCTTGGCGGGGGAACGTAGAGGAGGGAGCAAGTTACGGCGTGAATCGCCATCCCCCTTCCTCTGACAATGCCAAGAAATCGTCCCTACACTGGTCAAATGGCCGCGATCTTCGAAAAATGGCATTCACGATGTCTTGGCCCATAAGCAAGTCTGCCATGGAAAAATCCTGGAACAGAGAAAAAAGAGAATAAGTCATTGATTTGAGTCTACCGGCTACTGTATGAGTCTTTCGTCGTTGCCTCCTGGTTGCCCCATCTCCGTCGATCCTCTGTAAACTCGAGCACCGCCTCCAACATGCTGGTATTGGGGACTTGGCTTTTGGCACCGAACTCAAAATTCATGTCCACCATTCTTTTCTTCTCTTTCTCCCTAATCCGTTTCGCACCCCCCCTAACGCTCACTCACATTTTCTGCATTTGGTGAAGACTTCTTTGGGAGGAGGGTGGCGAGCGAAGTGGATACTGGTGCTTCTGCTGTTCGCACCCCAATCATCCACTCCAACTCTACTAGTGGTATTCGTCTCGTTCCTGTTAGATTGCCAGAGGTTGTGCCGTTTGCCAATGCTGACTCGGTGGAGGCTCGCATGGCTAGATATCGGTGGTTGTCGCGGTGGAGAAGGCAATGATGGTGGGTGTGTGTGTGTGTGTGTGTGTGAGGCCGATCCTGGACGGATGCACCTCACCGTTGACCACCGCGTCTTGTCAGATTACCAAATTGGCCGATACGCACTACATACGCATCTCTGCATCCTGCTGCTTACCCTTGTACGTACGTACTTGTATTGCTTGTAATACAGTACTGATGCTGCCGAATGCTTTCACACATCCTCAGGTTTTTGTACGCACGCTCCTCCGTGCCATCTGCTGTCTTGTCGGAACCTTCCTCCTCACGCCTTGCTGCAGAAACCGGTAGCGATCCATCCATTCACATCAGCGGCAGTTGTCTGCAGGGCATCGGCCGAATCTGCGTCTGATTCTTTGCATCTTTGTTGCTTCTTCTTCTGCTGCTGCTGCTGCTGCTGCTGCTGCTGCTGCTGCTGCTACTGATTCTACTAATGCTACTGATAGCTGTCGTTTCTGCCCACGAGCCAATCTCACAGTCCAGACGATGCCTGCGCATCCTACCCTACCCTGCCTGATCCTCATGTACCCATTGCTTCATGACCCAAGCTTCCCATCTACGTAGGGCTGATCCTCACACCGTCCCGTGTGTCTCGATTTAATTCATAATCGCCATTGCCGCCCCTCTTGTGCATCTGGAACCAGATATTCTCCCCCCTCCCAATTGACCACTTCCATTCCTGTGGCCCTTACTACCTACTCTTCTTCGCCAAATCCAGCCAGCCAATGCCTCTGACATCAAGACATACTCTCTCCTCTCTCACATCTTCCCGTAAAGGTGCCTAGACTTGCCTCACCTCCCATACCTACCTACAACTCTGGATACATTAGGCCAGCCAGGCCCGCCCATACAGCTCCGAAACCCCTCTTCGTCCTTTCTTTTGCTCTCCTTTCTCCAGATCAAGGGGAGAAGCTGGCAAATAGCCTCTGTCACAGCTTTAGGTTCATGCTCCACTTCTTTCCAAATCGCTGGCACACCCGAACTTTGAGCCCCGGGCTCGCAGGCACATCGACCGACTTTGATTCTCGGACGGCACATGCCTAAGTCAAAAACTTGAAACATCTCCAAGTTGACGGCCCGAATCATACCGCGCCACTCTCTCGGGCGCTAAGCATTCTCTTGAAGGCAAAGGAGAAGATAGAGAATAAAGCACAGGATAAGGAGACAGCAGCCAGACCCAGAGCCTCCTTATTTTTCTCCCCAGTCTCTCTCTCTCTCTCTTTTTCCCCCTCTACCAGACTCACACAACACCTCCTGACGTCCTCGACCGTCCCCGATCCTTGTGCAAGTTGAACTCTCATATCAGTCCGGGCAGCCACATCCTTGCATCACACTCCCTTTTGCTCCACTCTATCACCATCCACATATCACCAAATTAAACCCTATTCGACTTTGGCTTTGGGCGCCAACTTACGCCCATTCTCGAATCGGCAGGAACATTTAGATAATGCGAAAGGATATAATGGAGCATGACAACGAAGAGTCCTGGTCGTGGAACTCTCAGTCTGGCGATGCTGGCCCTGAAAGTGCCTCCTCATCAGCCACCCGAAACACGAATGCAGGTGGTGGCGGAAGCGTCTCTTGTGCATCCCGAGTAGGGAAACCGGTCGAAGCTACAGATCCTGTGACAAAGCCCAAAATCACCAAGAGCCGCAACGGTATGATCACATCTTTCTCAGAGACAAACAAGGAGAACATTTCTTTGCTGACACTCATCATTTCTCAAGGTTGCGTTACCTGTAAAGCGAAGCGTCTCAAATGTGATGAGACAAAGCCGACCTGCATGCAGTGCAAGAAAAGAAATGTCGAATGTGGTGGGTATAAGAAGGATTTCAAGTGGAAGTCATTTGAGGAAAGCTCCTTCATGAAGCCGAACGGTCGCAAGAAAGGTGGGTAGCGATCGTCCAAGTGCAGACGAGACAGAGTTCACAAGTGAACAATACTAATCAGCTCTGCAAAACAGGCTCTGCAGGTGACCAAGGCACAACCTCCAAAGAAAACACTATCGTCCTTGCGAAATCAGGTCCTGCCGCACCTTCAACTCAGAGCCAGGCTCTTTCTCCATCATTAGCATCATCGACGTCATCCTTTATCAATCCCTCCATCTCGACATCGACAGTCTCTCCGATACTTCAACACCAACACCACCACCGCCACCACCAGCAACAGCAACAGCACCCTCAGTCACCGCAAACTGGGCAATATGGTCTCGTTTCTGGGTTCCAAGTCTCACACCCTTCGTCGGACACGTCCAGCTCGCGAAGTCCAGCTTCGACTCTCATCTCGTCACCCATGCAGTATTCGTCCACGTTTGATCCGTCAGTAGCCTCAGCAGTGGTAGCCAATGATCTGCATGGCGCTTTTCAAGATCTAAGTCATGTCGGCATGCAGCAGGCGCATTCAACGTACGGCATTCAGCCACCTTCACAAGAGATGGGGAGATGGCCATCAAGCACGGGTACTACACACCTAGCTTATTCGCCACAGACACTGCACGGAGCGTCCATGACACAGTCGCCTCTTCAGTCCGGATTTGGAGATCAAACAGCCTATCTTCCTTCACAGGACCAAGCCTTGTTGAACATCTTCGTGAACGACACAGCGGATGTCATTTCGATGGAGAAGGGAGATCGTAACCCTTGGAGGAAGCTGATGCTCCCCATGTCGCGCTCCTGTCCATCGTTGATGCATGCGCTGCTTGCCTTCACCGCATTCAGGGCAGCCAACCGACAGCCAGAGTGGAAGGCGTTCGGCATCGCTCACAAGGCGGAAGCATTGAAACATCTCAGTAACAATCTGGCCGGCCTCACTTCAACACAGGCACTGGCCACCACTTTGGCTTTATCCATAGCCGAAGCATTTGACTCTTCACAAACACTGCCGGAGCAGTACCTGCTCCTAAGCCGCTCCCTGGTAGCTCGAATTTTGTCCGAGATACAACAGGGCATCCCGGATGTGGGAGAGCTCGAGGTCGCCTCATTCGTCATGAACGACTGGCTGTATCTCGACGTCATGACAAGTCTAACAAGCAAGACTCACGCCTTTGACGTTGCTCTGTCGCACGAGATTCTGGTAGTCACTAGATCTCTCGGTCTCTCGCCTCCAGTGGATTCCTGCATGGGAATTGCAGCCTCGCTGTTTCCATTTGTTGGCCGAGTGGCAAACCTAATACGGCTGGTGAGGCAACGACAGGCCAATGATGCAAATATCGTGGCCGAAGCCGAGAATTTGAAGCAGCTGCTGACACGTTGGGGACCTATACATGCCGGCACATCGTTCGGCCTCGCAGAGGAGGACATCGAGGACTACAAGTGCACTTCGGAGGCTCTTCGCTGGGCATCACTGCTCCTGCTACACCAGGCCGTGCCGGAAATCTCTCTCAGGCAGTCGGCGCACATTGCCACTAGAGTCCTCAAGCTGCTGAGATCGGTCAGGGACAGATCACCATGCCTCCTGTTCCACACCTTCCCCCTCCTCATGGCTGGCAGCGAGTCGGGCGAGGAACAGATGCGCTCGTGGGTCATGACGAGGTGGCAAGAGATTGGACAAATGCTGCAAGTGGGTATTGTCGGCAAGTGTGTAGAGCTTACGAGAGAAGTGTGGCGCAGACGTGACGGGGCTGCTACCGAACCGTCAGCAATGGCGTCTCAACCTGGCATGAGCTTCGGTGTTGCCGGTGGTATCCATGGCTCCACGATGCAACTGCACGGACAGGGTGATCCTTCTGCATTCCATGGCAAGGCAAGCGACGCCCCATATGGTGGTCTAAATCAGACTATCATGATGAGCAATCCGGGTGCTCTGACCGGATTCCCCACGGAAATCCCACCTCATCTTCAGCCTTTGCAGGGTGAGATTCTGAGCGAAGAAGACATCCTTCGTATCCTGAATGAAACCGTCGGGCCGGACTCTTTGAGACAGCCAGATGCAAGCTTCACGTCGGTCGACGCAGGTGGTGGCCTACAAAGGCGGTCGCCGGAAGCGGTGGAACTCGTGCCGTACGAGCAGACTGTGAGAGGTAACCAGCACTGGCTCGGCGTCATGGATGAATGGGGCTGGGAGGTGTGTATTGGCTGAAGGTGAGAAGAAACATCTGCATGCAGAAATATCAGCAAGAGGCAAGCGATGGCCGATGCCAGCCTGAGTATCAGAAACGGTGAATGACAAATACAATAGAACGTGGTGGCTAGATGAACTAAACACTCGAAACGAGATTCTGAGCACTGTGACAATGGCATATAAAGCAGAGTCAATGGACAGGGAAGAGGGAAAGCTTACAAAAAAAACAATGTGTAATACCAAATTCAAGACATTGTGGCAATTGTCGAATCTGTCATGTCAACCAATGAATTTGCAACTCTTCCAAATGAGTCTTCGGAAAGGAAGGCAGTAGTATCTGTAAGGAAATAAGAAGGAAGAAAGAGTGTTTTGCCGCATTGGCAGAGAGAGAGAGAGAGAGAGAGAGAGAGAGGCGTTCGTGTGGACCAGCGTATCTCGTTCGTACACACGCAAGAAAAGTCGTATTCCGTATACATTGAATCAACGGGCCGCTCGCTTTGATACAAGTTCCGAACGCAAAGCCGATCGACTCTTACTGCCAAAGCCTTTGGTACCTTTGCCGCGCCACAAGTTTACTACGTGGAAGCTTGTCTATATAATGACGTGAGGATCTGATCGTATTGTGTCTCTGAAGGATAGCCTAGATGTGGTCTTATGCAGAATTTTGGGCAAAGCTGCAGGTCCCCCTGCATTCTTCGGGTAGAGCCGAGGGAGAGTCGGGTGAAATACCCAAGTATCAGAACCTCCCTCAACTAGCTCAGTCGCTGATTACTGCTTTCTATTCCTTCCTTTTTTGTGGGATTTTGGTCTGCGGCGGGCTTCCATTGCTCGGTGTACGAGGCGGCTAATATCATCTAGCTTATCTTCACGTCCGGCATGCCTAAGCGCATGCAGACTACCGGACTCTATCAGGACACTAGCAGACGGTGAAGGCTCTATACTACCTGGCTGCCTACCCAGGTTGATATCCTATCGGTGTTCGGCTTCCCTGCGCCGATTTTGGAGAAAACGATTAATATTCAAGCTTGAATCGCCTGACAGATGTTGGGCAAGCCACCACTACCATAGCCTCATCGAGCCGCTTGAACCGCGTGCATCCTCTCTGAAGCGCGCCAAGATTGAAGTGCCACCGCACCCCCGGGGAAGATCCGGCAACAGCACCACCCAAATAGCGGATACAGGGCCACTCTCGCACGCAACAATGCCTATAGCGCGGTTCAAGCCTTGGGTGTCTTTGGCTCTCATGCCTCGGATCAGCACCAAGGACAGCTCTCGGCCGAAGCAAATAGCGTGCCGAGCTTCCTGCGTCAGGTCCACTTCTATACATCCTCTAAAATCGAGCTTTTGCTCAGACTATGTGGCGCAGAGAAATAGTCCGTGTGAATACTTGAAATCCTGTAAAGCAATCTTGCTTATTGGTTGCATCGTGTATTGTGTGTAAAAGGTCCTTTCTCACATGCGTGAATTCTAGAAAATTTCAGCGTCTTGGGCCTCCCTAACCAAGACACAACATTGCCTTCGTCTGTTTCTGCAACTTTCCTGGTTGATTCGACTCGGCCAATCACGCCTAAATGATTCGATCGTCTTTGTGCAGAGCTGTTGCTCGGACGGCTAGACGCAACGTGCCTTATGGAAGACTGCCTCTGCGATCTCTGAAGATGGTGAGGATGTCATCCTCGCTCCCCAACGTGAGCCCGCCTGTATCTGTGCAGCATCCCGCAGATTCGTACCAGCTGTTGTCGACCGACAAAAAGTCAGGCCAGGCAGAAGATACGCTCTACGAGCAGCAGATCAAGGATGTTCAAGACTGGTGGGCGAGCTCGCGCTACAGGGGTATAATGAGGCCATACACAGCTGAAGATGTAGTCAGCAAGCGAGGCGCTCTTCAACAGAGCTATCCGAGCTCGTTGATGGCTCGAAAGCTCTTCAACCTACTTGAGGAGCGCGCAGCCAAGGGCGAGCCGGTCCACACCATGGGCGCCATTGATCCCGTACAGATGACACAGCAGGCGCCAAATCAAGAGATCCTGTACGTTTCAGGGTGGGCCTGCTCTTCTGTGTTGACCACGACGAACGAAGTCTCGCCGGATTTCGGAGACTATCCTTACAATACTGTTCCAAACCAAGTGCAGAGGCTGTTCAAGGCACAGCAGCTGCATGATCGCAAGAACTGGGACAATCGTCGGAAGCTGAGTCCGCAGGATAGGGTCAAGACGCCATATGTCGATTACCTGAGGCCTATTGTAGCTGACGGAGATACTGGTCACGGCGGTCTCTCCGCGGTGGTGAAGCTCGCAAAGCTGTTTGCAGAAAATGGTGCGGCAGCCGTGCACTTCGAGGACCAGCTGCACGGCGGCAAGAAGTGCGGTCATCTAGCGGGCAAGGTGCTCGTGCCGGTTAGCGACCACATCAACCGGCTAGTAGCCACGAGGTTTCAGTGGGACCTCATGGGCTGTGAAAACCTTGTCATTGCCCGGACGGACTCTGAGAGCGGGAAACTGCTCAGCAGCGCCATCGACACCCGTGACCACGAGTTTATCCTCGGCGTCACCGAAGACGTTGATCCGTTGGCGGAGACGCTCCAGATCATGGAAGCTAAGGGCGCGTCAGGTCCAGAGATTGACCAGTTTGAGGCTCAATGGGTCAAAGATCACAAGCTCGTAACTTTCGACGAAGGTGCGTACCCAACCCAAATATGTCAATAAAACTCGGGCAAACGTCACGTGCGATGATCAAATTGGCTGACGTTCCATAGCGGTGGTGACCCACCTGAAGGCAGAAGGTGCCTCCGACTCTTCAATCGAGGCCTACATGAGTGCCGTGAAGCAGGATCGCAACATGCCACTGTCACATAGGCGTAAGCTGTCCGCCAAATACACAAAGGAGCCAGTTGCATGGTCATGTGACATCCCCCGTACTCGCGAAGGTTTCTACCACTACCAAGCTGGTCTGCCCGCAGCCACCAAGCGCGCGATCGAATTCGGCCCCTACGCTGACCTGCTTTGGCTCGAGACCAAGACGCCAGATGTCGGTCTTGCTGGTGGCTTTGCCAAAGAGATTCGTGAGAAGCTTCCCGGCAAAAAGCTAGTATACAATTTATCTCCGTCCTTCAACTGGATGGGCCAGGGATTCACGGAGGCATCGCTGAAATCGTTCATCTGGGATCTGGCGAAGCACGGGTAAGTTTTGACATCGTGCTTTGGTGTTTGCTATTGTGACAAGTTTCGCTGACCGTCTTGACCAGCTTCGTTCTCCAACTTATATCCCTGGCAGGCATTCACAGCACTGCCACGATCACGTCAGAGCTGTCTCGGAGGTTCAAAGATGATGGAATGCTGGCATACGTGGAACTGGTCCAGAAGCGGGAGAAGGAGCTGAACGTTGACGTCCTGACGCATCAGAAATGGTCTGGTGCATCGTACATGGATGGCATCATCGGTGCTATCCAAAGCGGTAGCTCCGGATCAAAGTCAATGGGAGACGGTAACACCGAGACTCAGTTTTAGCAATTGCCAGTGTGTGCATGTGTATATACAATGAATAGGGAAAAAGAAATATAGAATTATATGTTACAATGTCGCTGTATCACAGCTTCTCACTCATCACTTCCCACTAAGAGCTTGCTGTCTGATCTCCTCTTTTCGTTTGTCCTGCGCCTGGATCATTGCCAGTTGAGCCTCCTTGGCTGCTAGTCTGACCCTAGCCTCATCTTCTGCAGCAGCTTCCCAGATGGGCTTATCGCTCCGAGAGTATTCCTTGAGTTTGGTGACGAAGCTGTCGAAATCCTGCTGCCGCTGTTCACGATTCTCCATCGCCCGTTTCTTGAGCTCAGGATTGTACCTCTAATCGCACGTTAGGCCATTCTTTTGTGACACAAATGAAGTGTCTGGACGTCTGTCTTTCGTATATCGTTATCGTTAAGCAGAGTGATACTTACGCTGATGAGCTCTTCCTCAGTAGGGCTGACGTACCAGATCAAGGCTGGGCCGCCCACAGAGAGTGCAGTGCCACTGTTGGAAAAGGGTCAGATAAAGTTCATACAATACATCTGTGGGTTTTGTGACTATCGTACCCAACAATCATTTTGGTCCAGAGCCGAAACCTGGCAGACATGGTGGTGGTGGTGGTGGTGGCGACTCGCTCTTTGCTTTGCCAGTTGAAACAAATGGGACACTTAATCCTCTTGGATCTTCACAGCAGCTTTAGAAGAGACAAAAATTATGACTTTGGACTTGATTAAACAACTTGATCCCGAAAAGAATGTTTAGAGCCCTGTGGCTAGGTGTTCCCAATTGACTTGAATCGACGTGAAAGACCACGCGTTGCGGTAACTTCCTGGGGCAAGCTTGCAGTCGGGAAGCTTTTCTCAGCTGGTGGCAGCAAAAAGGGCCAAGCCACCTGTTTGACTGCACCAGCCACAACATGAACCCCTGGCGGGCGCACTAAAAGTGTCTAAGCCGAATGCGGGACACGTGCTTCTCTCTCTTCGAAGAGGGCAGGCACTGGAACAGGTTGTATAGCAACACAGTGTACGTCTATTTCTACAGAAATTGTAACTCATGAGAGTCAAATCCCCCTCTTCCACAGTTATCGTTGTCTGTCTTTATTTGACAAACGCTTAATTGACAAGAGAGAGGCTGAAATTCAACAACGAACCTGGAATCGTCCAGGCCGACTGCAGCCTCACGAGCCCAAACCCAAGCCCAAGCCAGACTCGGAGCCCAAGCACGACCACACACACTTTTATACTTTGGCAGGCACATGAAATAGGAGTTCACTGCCGGATAACCTAACATTGTCTCCGCGGTGCGTCATCCTTCTCCGGAACAAACCTGAAACCAGCCGCGCATTTTGAGAGCGAGGGAGAGAGAATTGCAGCTGCGGTCTCTCTTGCTTGGCCCTCGCGCAAAAGAGAGCCATCCCTGCAGCTGCTGGCCACCGTTCCTACCAATGCAACGACACGTCTCTCTCTCAGTTCGCCCGCCTTTTCAGCTCTACAGATCGTGAAACTTTTTATTCTATGCATCATTCACATTGTTCACTCGCTTGTCGACCGGTTTCGAAGGCGTGTGGTATACGATTCATGTGACTGCAATCGTCCGAGTTCGAGAAAGAGTGACTCGGCTGCCGATCACCGTTGAAAAGGCGACCTATCAAGTCCACAGGGGGGCGAAGATCGCACGCAAAATCTTGCCCGCTATCGACTTCGGCTTATTTCAACGAAATACCCTCTTTGCTTGCTCTCCAGGCTCTCCAGACTGTCCTCTTCCTCCGCGACTCGTTTCCGCAATGGCGTACGCACCCCACCAGAGGCAGGGTCCGCCGCAAGGGTATTCGCAGCACCCTTCACGTGCTGGTCCACCCCAGAACGCTCCCGGTGATTATCAGTACGATGACCGAGGAGACTACCAGCACCAGGGCTATTCAAATGGCAACAGCTACGACGATGGAAGCTACAACGAGCCAGCACCCGTAGCATATCGAGGCAAGGCTCGCTACGTCGAGAACGCACCACCTGAACGAAACTTTGAAGAGTATGGCGGGTTTGAAGAGCAAGGAAATCCATACGGTCAATCCTCAGGATATGATCAGGGTGAATACAACCACGGTGGATGGTCAAATGGTGGCTACCAGAATGAGCCGCAACAGCAGCAGCAGCAGCAGCATGCTGGCTACGGATACCAAAACTCAAGTCAGAGCCCTAATGGTCGGGGAAATGGCCCTACTCCACCCAATAGTGGCTATCACCAACAACGCCCGCCTCCTCAGAGACCTGGTCATGCAGCTGCGAGCCAACCAGACCCTCGATATCAGAATTCTGGAAGATCGACAAATGACAGAACTCCTCCCTCGAGACAATATTCGGATGGGCCACGACCCAACACAAGTGGCCCTTCAACGACACGAGATCACATTCCTCCTCGAGGCGACAGCCAGAGACCTCCACCGCAATCAGGTGGATATGGACAATACAATCGTAAGTGAGAGCCTCCGCAGCCAATGTTGTACCCATACTCACTTCAATCTGCAGAAGGGGAGAGAGGTCAGCAGGCGCAGCCAAAGTCACCTCAAGAAATGTCGTGGGACAACCCATTCGGCTCCTTTGGAAACGTAGCACCTCCAAAGCAAGAAAAACGCGACCGCAGACCACCAGACCAGCAGCGGCCTTCAACAGCCCACAGCGCATCCAGTCATTACCCTTCAGACAGGAAAAGTAGCGAATCATCGCGATCGCATCACAGACCTCCCCGCCAACCATCACAGGACAACTACCCTCTTCCGACCCGACCGATGTATGCACAGCAGGACGCCAGCCAGACCTCGAATCGTTCCATGAGCCACTCACAAGCACAAGCACAATCACGTCAAGGCGAGTACGGAAATCAAGCATACCAGGGTCAGGGCCCAAATCAGCCACAGCAAAGTTCAAGAGGCGGTGCTCCAAACTTCAGCAGAGTTCAATCGCCACCGATACGAAATGGTCAATCTCAGTCACAGCCGCCTGCACCACTCCCTCTCGAGCGCAGTAACACCATGCCTGCTGAACTACCGCTACGGACCGTACACTCATCGACACCAACATCAGCCTTCCAGTCAGACCTGCCCTTCCGAGAGGGTAGGGCACAAACCCCAGTCTTTGCCAACCCTCAGTATGCAGAGGCACAGTCGGCAGTCATTGAGAGTATCAGTGATCCCCCGACTGCGAACGCTGACTGGCCCGACGCGTATCATGAGCACGGGAGTCACGGGCATGCGTCACAAGATTACAATGCACCGCCATCTCATCTTCACAGCCAGAGCTCTGGTGACGCGGGCAGTGGCGCTGGTGGTTACAACGACTTCTTCGACGACTATTATCAGGGTCAACAGGACGACAGTCAATATGCCAGCAACCACAACAATGCTGCCCATGCAGCTGACGATCTCGACATGCCCAATTTTGCAGCTGACAAGGGACACGATGAGCTGCATCTTGACTCGGGCACGCCAAAGCCCACACCAATGAAGACGGCATACAATACAAACCCAGCATCGCCTCCACAGGCCAACCATCACCAAAATCATGGTTTCGATTTCGGAGTCGGTGTTCAGGATCAGTCATATGGTGCTCAATATGATGGCTACACATCCCAGGATGGACAGTATCAACAGGCGCAGGGTCCTCCTCCTCCACCAGCACAGCAAGGAAATCCTCCCTATCAAGGTGGTCGCGGAATTCCACCGCCTCGTGGAGCACCTCGAGGCCGTGGCGGCTTCCCTCCTGGCCCAGGCAGAGGTGGGTTTCCTAACCCTCAGGATCGAAGCATGAGTGCTGGCCCGGGCCCACGACCATATGGAGCTCCTAATGGGCCGCCACCTCCGAATGGTCGAGGAGGAGCTTCCATGCGAGGTCGTGGAGGATTCGCGGGTCCAAACGGCCCTGGGCCGGTAATGCCGGGCCAAGGGGCTCCAGGGCCTATGGGAGGACGTGGTGGACCTATGGGAGGCAGGGGCAGGGGAATGCCTCCCGGTGCAGGACCTCCTGGACCTGGTCGGGGAGCTCCTCCACCAATGGAAGGAGGGTCGGCACCTCCAGCTCCTATGCGTCCTGGGGCCATGCAGCAGAACAACGGGTCTGCGCGTCCGCCACCGATTCGTAATTATAACAGCGCCCCAAGCCAAGCACCCCCACCGAATCAGGGTGCACCACCACCATCGGCGACTACCGCTTCTGACGCACCTGTGACCATGGGAGAACTGCAAAACTTGAAAATGGTCGTCGCTGACAATCCAGGCGACCAAGAGGCTACCTTGACACTGGTGAAAAAGCTCGTAGAGGCAAGCACAGTCCTCGTAGCGGAGGCTGGTGATCCAAAGCAGAAGGCCAAAGCGCGAGAGCGATACGTCAACGATGCGTACAAACTTCTCAAGAAGCTTGTTAGCTACAACAACACTGCAGCCATGTTCTACATGGCAGAGTGCTACGGACAGGGACAGCTCGGACTACCTAGAGATCCTAAAGAAGCGTTCTTACTCTACCAATCGTCTGCCAAACTGGGACATGCACCCTCAGCCTATCGAGTAGCAGTCTGCTGCGAGTTGGGAGAAAACGAAGGGGGTGGCACCAAGCGAGATCCGCTCAAGGCGATGCAATGGTATCGACGTGCGGCGACTTTGGGAGACATTCCGGCCATGTATAAGATTGGCGTTATCCTGCTCAAAGGTCTACTCGGTCAGAATCCACAGGTTGGTGAAGCTGTCAACTGGTTACAACGTGCTGCCGATCGTGCAGACGCCGATAATCCTCACGCTCTTCACGAGCTCGGACTTCTTTATGAGAACCCGCCACCACAGGCAGCAAATTCCATCTTCCCCGACCAGAACTACAGCTATGAGCTGTTCACCCAAGCTGCCAATCTGGGCTATAAATTCAGTCAGTTCAGACTGGGACAGTGCTTTGAGTATGGCCAGCTCGGCTGTCCCATCGATCCCAGGCAGAGCATAGGATGGTATAGCAAGGCGGCTGTCCAAGAGGAGCATCAGAGCGAGCTCGCTCTGAGTGGATGGTACCTGACTGGTAGCGAAGGCATCATCTCGCAAAGCGATACCGAAGCCTACCTGTGGGCTCGCAAAGCAGCGCAAGCTGGACTTGCCAAGGCTGAGTACGCAATGGGTTACTTTACTGAAACCGGTATCGGATGCAGCGCGAACTTGGAAGATGCCAAGCGATGGTACTGGAGGGCCAGTGGTAAGTTGACCATCCTCTCGTGCTTTATCTGTCTCATGTGTGGAGTGATTATCCTGGAATGCTGTCTATCTTGCTCGAACGCTAACTGACCTCTTTTTCCAGCACAAAACTTTCCAAAGGCGCGAGAGAGGCTTGAGGATCTCAGACGAGGAGGTGCGCGAGCAGCACAGACCCGAGTGTCACGATCTGCCATGCAAAAGAACCAGGGCGACTGCAAGGTCATGTAGAACAGGCTTGCGAGGGGACCTATCACGACGAAAGACCACGCCTGGAGCTATGCAAGATACGGCGATTATTGAATGTGGATTCTGTGAGGATCAGAAGGCGCTAGGAATCGTCGCATTACTGGGGAGCCAAACGCATGTTAGCGAGCTGCTACACGATTTTTTACGGCCCGCGAATTTTTTGGCATCACGAATGCGTCTCAGACTCATTGATTTTCGAATCAAGGGCGGACCTTGTTTGGATTTTTCATACAATTCTTTTCGAATCTTCCAGTCACCTTGTGTCTTTTACCCACTATCAGAAGATCATGGCCCCCTGTCGTCTCAATACCGGGGATGTTTTGGATAGATCGATATGTTGTTCAGTTGACGTGGCATTTACCTTGAAAGCATGGAACCAAAGCGAAGATATCAAAGTCAGCAAAAGATGAAATGGCATTGAATATTGATTTCCGTTTCGTTTCGGTTTCACTTCAGTTCATTTCAGAGCTACATCAATTTGCTTTCTCAGCTAAATTTGCTCATCAGTGGAGCTATCTTCGATGTCGTGGTGGAGGTGACCGCTAGCATTGAGGTCGATTCGCCACCCGACCATCACACACGTCTCTGGGTAAATAAGACGCAACTCAATCCGAAGCCAGGGAACGGCAGCTGTGGGTATACCAATAAAGATCTCTTCGCGGCGTGACTAAACGAGGAACATCGTTGAGCAAGCCCGCTCTACAACTTCGCAAGAACTCTCATACGGCACGTTGACCACAACACTCTGGGGGGGGATCATGCTATCCAGCCACTTTGAGGAGTTGGGCCGAGAGCCAGATCCGAGCGGCGAGAACATCTAAACAGTTCTTCTACGGAGAGTGTGATTGGTTATCGACTTGTAGCAAGTTCCTGGCGTTGCATATCATGCTTGTGGTGGAGTTGCCGGAAAACCAAAGCTGTAATGCGGTTTTTCTCGGTGACACATCAAAATATCTCGCATCGCTCGACAGTACTTGCTTTGATTTGAAAAGATGAGTATCTTAGCATCAAATCTTTGCGAATGTTGACATTTCTTAGGCTCGAGGAAGCATCGAGCCTGGGCTTACTTGAGGTTTCGAATTCTCGGTTTGATTTGCGTGTTAAAATGAAGTTTTCATTCATATTAAACAATGTATTTCACTTGTAAGCCAAATATTTTTGAAAATCTAAGGTGATTCGAATGACATCAGACATTTTATTTACGATCAGCTTCTCGAACCAAAACCCAAAAAAGTTTCGTACAGGATTAGTCGAATTTTCCGTATTCTATCGCAATTGTCATCGCGAAAAGGACTCTTGTTTTGGAGAGAGCGGCCGCGATGTGCCTTCTCACCCGAAAAAGAGGCGTGCATTCACCTGAACGAGCAGTGCCAGCAGGGCTTGGCATTTGCCGCAGCGCTGCGCACGGCAGCGGAGCCGACAGCCTACATGGACCATCCGCGGCCTGGCAGTCCGCGAGCGACCTCTGGCTTGTTCGGGCCGATCACTTCTCACTCTGTTTTAGATGCGTCTTAGCAATGAGAACGCCTCTGACGGCGGTCGCAACACACCTCCATCGGCCCTTCGGGTGGCAAACTCAGCCCTTTGCGGGCTGCTGCCACTTTTATCCGATCGGCCGGCTCCAGCTCTACATCCGATGCTGTAGTTAATCTGAGTGTTTAAAATTTCACCTTTTGTCATCAAGCTGCTGTTTGTACTGGACAATATGAGAAGGGTTCATTTGTGCTGCTGCCGCTGCTGCCGCCGCCGCCGCCGCTAAAGTAGGAGCTGACCTGCTGTACAGTCATAAAGCTTTACGAGTTGAGACCAATTCGGGTGGCGAATCAGAACATGACGGTTTGGCTAATTTGTAACACAAGTTCAAATCGCAGTCTAGGCTTCAGAATCTGCGCCTGGCATTTCGAGAAAAACCGGTCTTGATAGATTTCACGTTCACTGGTCGACTGGCCAACTGCTCGTGTTAATGTCGGTCTGGATTGCCTTTATCGTGAATACCGCAGGCTCCAAGGGCATCCCTTATTCAATGCGGCGTCATACACATCTGTAACGCAATAATCCAAGATCCTATCGAGAGCTGTCATCGTTCTCATCCCACGTTGGATCCATGCGTTTGTGATCATCTGGTTTACCTGCTTTTGTCTTTGACTTGTCAGCGTGTAGAAGTTTCGACTGACCACATGGCCCTGTAAACTCGCTACACTACTTTCAGGGACTTGCCGCCACCATCACAAAGGAGCTGCTCTCTATGTCTAGGGCCCTGCTGCGAATCTGATCTCACCTTTTGTAAAACGTGACTGTCAGTCATGAGCTGAAGCACTTTCCTACCTTGTCGTGAATGTAAGGGTCGTGGGCTGCTCCTTCAACCACCCCCGCCTTGGGTAGCTGAGGTGTGGAGTGGTGGTACTCTCGCAGGTGAGGAGCGCCTGGCGTCAATGAGTCAGAGGTAGTTCCATCAGGGCGTCGAGGTGCACGGCGCACTTTCCAGCTCCTAGTTCCTGCCTGCAGTTTTTGTGCACCTCGCACAGATGTATATGCCACTGCGACACCTTCATTGCTGCCATGTACTTCTCGACTTCCTGTTGCTGCCAGTGGTGGGTTTTCCCTTGCCAAGCTTTTGCGCCTTGGTGCGCCGTAGGACTGTATTGCATGCCAGTGAGGCCTTTTTTTTTTTCTTTCCCTGGTGGGTGCACTGTCCAGCATCCACCTTCCAAATTATTGCACATCTCGGCTTCCTGTGTTTGCGTTGCCTTTAGTGTAGTCACTCCTCACTAGAAATTCCTGATGAAAGCCTCTTAAAAATGTGAGATCATGAATGGTCTTGCCGCTTCAGACGGCGGCGATGGTTGTGGCATCTGGCTGCGGATGATTCTGTCATTCGCCTTTTGACCGTGGTCAGAAAGCTTTGTCGGTACACTCCCACGCAGACTGCCTGCCAGTGGGTGGATGCTTCCTCATCGGGTACTCAAACATATCATACTGCTGGTAACTCAATGTTGTAAACTTCTTCTTTTGGTAGCGGCGACCTCTGCTAAGTCGATGAAGAATGGAAGCTACCGTGGTCATTCTGTTGAGTTTCATTTGACAAGAACGGGACAAGGCATCACTACTACAATATTGCTATACCCACCTGGGCAACCAACATGCAGGTAGACCACGCGCGTGCCCGTGACTTCCGACCTGGCCTTGCCAGAGGGGGTTCTTGCCAGCACATCGGGTCATGGGAGACAAATGTCATACTTGCGTGTCAAGGACCATACATTTTACCTACATTCAACCCACCGCTCATACGGCCAAGTCCATGAAGGGCACCTGGGCACTCAGCTGCAGTACAATCATTATGGTTTCTGCCAGAAGCCCATTGAGGCGACACTGCAGTTGGGTACTCGATACCTCGTCATATTGTCTCTCCTCTCTCTCTCTCTCTCTCTCTCTCTCTCTCTCTCTCTCTCTCTATAGGCACAGTCTGGTAGCATCATAACACATTCTCTGTGTTGCTATGGCAGGTGCTTGATGAGGGTGCTTAATAGGAACACGCGATGATCATCGGGAAGATCGATGTTCAGCAGAAGTTCCAAGTGTGCGGTCCCACCCTGTGATTTCCAGCCGAGGACAGGATATCATCAGGTGGAGTCTAGCAGCATCCTCATCGTGAAGCAGTGGCAGCCTAGCACAACGACACCAGGCCTCCGTGCCACAGTCTGCAGACAGCGTAATAATGAGAATGGACTTGCTGCCGTAATCTAGGTCGTGGCCACGCCGTCCACCTAGGAGCTCCACCTGGTCACACCTTGAGCCAATCCGCAGCAGTGCTTCTGCTTCAGTTGCTACGGGGATCAGCAGGCAGAAGCGCCCAGGTCAGCGAAACGCTACGTTGATGCTCGGGTCAAGGCAACGAGCAGAGGAGACAGAGTTTCTGGGGCCTTGCAAACGAACATTCTGCTCCAGTTGAATGATAGCTTCGGGTCGCTGTACCTGCTGATCACAGAGCGATTCGACACATCCAGCCCGCTACCTCGTCAAATTCATCACATACGTGATCGTTCAAGGCTACTGTGCGACGCCGTCAAGGCTGACCTGACGTGCCGCCTCCGCACTGAGGCGTCAAGGCTGGATATTTAGGCTGGAAGAGCAAGGCTCGGGTCTGGATGATCTTCGGATGAGAGGCAAGGAACACTTATTCGCCACTGCATGTGACCCGACTCGTTTGTTTCACTGTCACCAACTGCCAGCAATGAGATTTCCAAGCCGCCGAGTCATGATAGCACACGTACTCGTGTGGCTCGCAGAAACAATCAAAAGATAGAGTAATTACATCTGTCACAATTGGTGGGTGCAGGCCTGCCTAACAAAGCATAACACATCTTTGGGAGTGGAATAATGCATCGCACGAAAGGCGGTGTCTTAATAATGGCGGCGTGAAAAGCAGCCCCGGCCTACTGCAAGGATTGTATCGAGCAGAAGATTTCGAAGTTGCCTTGTCCTCTCGCTTTCGACACGGTCGTAGCGTCTGCCACCAGCTGCCGAGGAAGTTCTAGCGCTGATGCTTGCTGTGTGCTAGAGTCTGGCGAAATAGCCGAACCCACCATTGAGGGGTGATGGAGTAATGGCTTCCTTTCCAAGAAGGCACGAATGCGCCATGAACTACCGCCTGAAAGGGTGGTCCGAGCTGCGACATCCTGCACTCACCCTAGCAAAATTTGTCCTCTCGGCATTATTGCTGCTCATCCAGCCTCGTCGCCGACGGACGGGGGGGGGCTGGCAACCACCCGCATTGATTGCCCGGTCCTTACTCCTCCCTTAGTAACCACGAAAGGCCTGTGCTGCCAGTCACGGCAGTGTTGTCACCACTGGCAGCCGTCTCCCCTCGTCCTCCACTCCCCCCTCCTCCATCTGCTCTCCCTTTGGGCCACATACCCGCAAGCAACAGCGCAGTCTTATGGCGATGAGGAGACAAGGCCCAGCACTGTTTTAGGTGGTAGACGGGAACACTGGTGGATGTGTAATTGCGGGTCCGGCGGCTTTGTGAGCCTGCGCCCAGCCTGTCGACGTGCGCGCTGGCTACTGCCTCTCCCGATGCTTGTTGTCGCCCGTTTCCGTGTTCTTGCCCTTCGCAGGTTTCTTTTGTGTGGGTGAGGGTGCGTCTGCGAGAGTCACAGCAGCAGGTGCGCCTCCCTTGGCCCATTCTTCTCCCCTCCCATCCGATTTGCATTGTGGCTACCGCTTCGCACGCTGCCTACCCACCACAGTTCCCGTCATTTCCCTAAAAGCCTGAGGCCCCCGAAGCCTCGCGCAATTGCTCTGACTCTTCAACGGCCGTCATGATGGTACGCAACCAGCCAGAAGATTGAGAGGTCTCCTACGACTCATCGCGCGCCCACTCCCTAGCATCGTGGTCAAAACACCTTTTCGTTGCTCTTCCTACTCTGATTCTGGCTCTGCCTGCTCCCTTTTCTTCTTCGTTTTCCAACTCGGCATCTTTGGTGGTTTTACATTCTGTTCTCGCCACCTGTTTTCAAACGTACTCTCCACTCCAGCCTGCTTGTGGCTAGTCGCAAGCGAAAACCTCTGCACATTGCAAGCGCCTGAAGCGCCAACCGACCGACCGACCACCCGCCAGCAGTGAACCCAGCTGCGTGGCAACAACACTGGTATACAATTCTCGCAAATCCGCAAGCGTCTCCCTCCAAGGCAACAAAGAGTATAGCACAGCATCGGTCATACTTCCCACGCCGCTTTCGCAGTCGCATTGGCATCACTCGCCACCCGGGTACCTGCCACCTCTTTGACTCCAGGCACCCAGAAAGAATCTTTCCTCTGGCTTGCTTGGCGCGACTGCCTTGACTCCTGTCCCCACGCCTCTGGCAACATCACTCGCCCTATACACCAGTACTCGCTTTCCCATATCGTCCTCACACTCACCCTGCAAACCTCTCGAAACGACGGTTATTTCCTAATTTACTCTCACCGGAACTTCTGATCATTTGAGCCTCATCTGCACCTCAAACGATCACGTTCTACATTACTGGTCAGTATTGAACGCCACGACGCTCGTCATTCTCCTGCATGTCTGAGATCGCCGCCTAACAACATCTGACAGATACCATCCCTTCTTACGTGTTCCAAAATCCCTCGAACCTCCTCTGCTTGTCATACCCAACGTGTTCTGACCGCAAGGAAGCAACAAAGAAGCGAAAGGTCTCTGCCTATTTCCACAACAGCCTAATACTACATCCAACGGCAGTTGACCCCACGTGGCAATTCAAGGCACACCACGCCACCAGACAACAGCGAGGCACTGATATACGCCCTCGTCAGTCACTCTGCGCGAGCCCGTTCCTAAGAGGAAGCTGCGCTTTACATTCAGCAATGTCCTGGACTTCCTCAAAACCTACCATGCCTGCCCTAGTCACCGTTGTCAACGCGAAGACCGCCGGATCTGAATCGAAGCTCACTCTGTCCCTCTTTGGCCTACCGACCATCTGAGTCAGCCAAGGCGATTGTGAGGCTTTACCGTTCTTGGGATATCTAGCTACACGTCTAGGTGTTCTAAGCACGGATATATCGATTCGGATTTCTACGACTGGTTTCGTGTGTCATCGGTGACTGGAAGGCCGGCTTGCTCTGTGTTTTGCAGCTAGTCTGACGTTCACAAGAGAGAAGACTCCCTTTCATCTCCCATCAGCTCTATCCTCTGAAAACCTTCTACAATCTCCATCATCTCCCCCGCTTCATACCGTCAAGGAAGTCAGCCCTGAAGGTCATCCATCGGGAGCTTCCTTGATCTTCACATCCGCCTCCACCCATTATGAACGGTCTCATCTCCGATTCAGCAGTCCGCGTCAACGACAGGATTCGAGACAATTACGCTGCTGGTCCTGACTCGCCTTCATCGAGTTCGTCCTCGTCTGACGATGTCTTCAGCAACGGCGATGCGCGTTCCTCGCAGAGCTCGGCGCCTTCCTCAGCGAAGGGTTCACCTTTGAACTATGACTCGGAGGCGCCATCTGAGCGTGAATCCTTCAACAGCCAAAGTATTGAACGAAGTTTCAGCCGAACAGTTATAAGCGGGTGTCAGACTCGCGCGCCAGCTGTTGCAGCCGAGTTGCGTCGCCACCCACGCCGAACTGCCGTCTCCACCACGACCGGAGTCTTGGAGCCTAGGCACGATGACGGCCAGCAACGGAAACCGGTACCTACCCTCATTCGACAGTGCGATCGCAAGGAACAATTTGTGGAGGCTCTAGTCGGTAAGCAGTGACGTTGGCATGGTTTGGTTTTGAAGAGTGATACTAAAACGATTTCCTCGAAGACACTACGACTGAAATGATCGAGGTCATCTGGCCCTTGTCGATCGCACAATGCAACATCTCCCAAGGTGCTAAAAACATTCTTGGCTTGCGCAAGTTCGTTCAGGAGGTTCTGCGAAGGTCAAAGACCTCGTATTCCACTCTGCAGGTTGCCTTGTTCTACATGGTATTGCTGATTCAGCATGTCCCGAGGCCTGGTGCGCCTGAGTGCCGAGATGATGCTCCCGTGAGGCGTGCTCTTCGCTGCGGCCGCCGTATGTTTCTGGCAGCTCTGATCCTGGCGTCGAAATACCTACAGGATCGGAACTACACCATGCTGGCGTGGGCCAAGATCTCTGGCTTGAAGAAGGAGGAGATTTGCTTTAACGAGCTGGCCTTCCTGCGCACCGTAAACTACGACCTTCACATACCTGAGCTTCTGTTCAAGGACTGGGCCGATATTGTTCTGAAGTACTCCCTGGAAGATGATTGCCGTCGCGCTCGTGCGCTGAACGGCGGTCGATGTGAGAAATGGAGGGCAATCGTGCCTTACCTGACCAAAGATCTGACAACTGTCCTGAACATCGATGCGGAAGCTTTGATGAAACAAGACACGCCGCCCTGGGTTCGGCAGTGGTCTATCCCGACATCTCCAACGAGCTCGGCCGCGCCATCTCGGAGCGGGTCCCCTGTTGATCTGGCTTCCATGGCAAAGCCGCCACCACCTCGATTCCTCGAGCCAAAGGCTCTGACGTCGGCTGAGATTGGCCTCCGATCTCCGAAACTTTCGAAACTCGAAACGCCTTGCCTACCTCCCATAAACTTTGATTGCACTCCTGCAGTGAGCGGCAGTCGCTGTCCCGTCATGGGAAGGCCGTCCATCGGCTTGGCAATGCAGCATGTGGGCGCAGCCTCGCTGAATCGCGCCTGTACCGATGGTTTCCCCACTCCTCAGCGTTTGAGGCCCTCCGCCCAATTTGCTCGAAGATCGTGCCTGTCAGTGTCAAACTCCAGTCCTCTGCAAGGTGGAACCGAGTGCGACGTGGCATCCTGGGGTCGGCGATCAGTTTCGCCTGCGAGAGCTTCGGCTGCCCCTGCGCTTTGCGCTCGCGAATCCTGTCTCCGCGCATCGAGCTCTGTTGAGCCGTCTTGCGACGAGGCAGCATCTGCTGCGCGGACGCTGCAGGACCTCAGCCGTGCCAGCTCTACCTTTCCTACACCCATGAGCATGGACAGCATGACGGATGGTAGCAGTGTTGCTTCGGATACTGATGAAATCGCGACTCCCAAGGCGGCTTGCAGTGGCGTCCTGCCTGCTAACCGGCCTTGTCTCAAGCGTGAGCGTCCTCTCAGCATCTGCGAGCTCGATAGCGGTAACCCGACTTTGGCCTGCGCATTCGCAGGAGTTTCCAATGTCGTCAAACACGCTGGAGGCATCCCTGTGGATTATGGCGCAGGTGTCGACGATGTCGCCGACCGTAGCCGTCACGTTAGATCCGCCAGCGGAAGTCACGGTGGCTCGAGGAAACGTAATCGTCGCGTCGAGATTTGAGTGGCCTTCCACCCGAACATTCTATATTTCTTACGAGGAATGCCTGCGTCATAACTTGGCGCAGGTTGGCATCTCGCACCTCACAACTCTCACCAATCACCTCCAAAGTCAGCCAAACCCCTGCGACTATGAAGTCGATTGCTTTTTCGTTTGTGTTTTCAGCATATTTTAGTGGCGTTATACTTATCAACAAGGTGAATGGGGCAGGCAAGGAAAGATGGAGCTCTGCTGAGTGAAGAACATCTTGGAAGGTTGCATGATCATGGCATAAGGAGTTACCGGTTACGGTGAACGAAGATATGGTGGATTGTTGTCCGCGACGATGGCAACCAATGAAGGAATTAACATGCACCAATCATCTGGTACCGGCGTTATCATCTACAAGCCACATTCTTTGGATCTGCGAGGCAGATGCTATCTTAGGCATCCGAGCACAAGTCTTGGTTATTGCCAGAGGTGAAGGAGGGACGAAGATGGGGAGAGGATGATGGTGTGGCGGCTCGAGGCAAGGAAGGAAGGAAGGAAGAACTGAGAGAGCTCTTTGCAACCGAGAATGAAACTCGGGTTAAGCAGCGACGTTGAGGGGTTGATGTGGATGGATCGTTGTCGTCGACCGGCTTGAGCGCAGAAGCAAAGAGCCGGCGACTTATTGTACAACTACCTCTTCTGAGGAACGACTATTTATCTAGTTCAACACAATCAAACAAGTTTAACACTATCTTGATTTTTCATTCCAATGTATCCTCAGAGTTGTCTCAAAGAAGCATCATGTCTTACATAACACCGATGACATGGAAAACCAACAAATTTTAACAAACCTAGTCTTGTATTATCCCCCTCCCCCCGGTCTGATCTCTCTCACACGGCTATCGACCGTAAACCAATACATAGGTAAATTGAAGGTCAGTGGTACCATTCTCCCCCATTTTCATTCTCTGGGATTCTGCGCTTTTGGAGGGGAAGAGGGAAGAGGAAATGAGAAGTTGCGTGGGGCTCATCGATGAGACACGTCGCTTGATACAGGCTCTTGAAGTGATGATAGGCGAGGCAAGGCAAACTGTTGTGAAAGTCTGACTGCTAATGGATGGCTCTGTGCTGCTCGGGTGACGTGTATGTGGATTGAATAGGTACGTTGTGATGCAGGTGATGTAGATAGACATGACACAAAAGGGAGGAGTGATTTGGGAAACCCAAGTTCTGTAGATAAGATGAGTATGTTTTTGAGTGGATGGTGGAATTGACATCGGAGATTAGGCATTGAGCTGCGATGCCGTACTTTTCATCATGTCGTTTGGTACCCGATCAGGTCGATGACGTTTCGATCTGGTCTGGAGGACTTTTCATTTGGTATCAAGCGACAAACAACAGTGTGGCTGCTGTGACTGTGACCAGTTTCATCATCACTACAAGATTATCACGATGGAAAGTGATTATGTCGAAGTGCTCAGTTGCGCTGATGGATATGTGCAAATTTCAGAGTTGCTCATTATAAGATATGATATGTTTCATCTTGCAACTTTATATACACACATTTATCCTCTTTATATACAAGTCTTCAAACAGCCTTTGGCAACAGGCTGGCGTCAGGGATCTCGCCCGCCGGCAGCTCGATGCGGCCGGCCGGCGCGGGGATCTGGTAGACGGTGATAGCGCCGGTGAAGAGAGCCTGCTCAGCCAGCGTGATGGCCTGCATGGGGAAGGCAACTAGCGGGTTCATGACGCTTTCGACCGCTTCGTCCATCTGCTTTTGGAGGTCGGCCTGGGTCTGCAGCATGGCGAGGATGGACCTGCGGACCGACAGTACGCCCAGCACGGAGTCGAATTGCGGCTTGGCTGCGATCATGGCCAGGATGTAGACCACGATGGGCACCTCGAGCGTGACGCGCATGGCCAGAATCTTGAGCGAGTCCGGGATGCTGAGCTGTCCAGTACCGCTGAGCACCGAGTAGGCGCTGTTCAGGTCGTCCTGCAGCTGCTTTGCCTGGTTCTGGATCGTCAGGTATGTCGAGATGGTATCGAGGCTGCTGGGGTTGAAGATCTTGATGGAGCTCGCTATGTTCTTGTAATCGGTGACGACGCTGAAAACAAGTTCATCAGCCAAAGGGTGTCTATTGCCATCCGGGAGCAAAGCTGAGAGGACTCACGTAGTGATAGAACTGTTGATAGACGTGACATCGCGAGGCACCAACTCGAGGCTAGGCAGGGCTGTTGCCACGGCAGTGAAGGCCGCAAATGCAAGAAGTGAGAACTTCATCTCTGCGCTTTACAAGGACAAATTGTTGATACTGAGGCGGCAACCTGTTACAGAGGCCTAGAAAAACAGGAGCAAGAGCAGCTGACTGTGAATATTGCTGTTTAGATTGTGAATTATCGTGAGAGAAGACATGATGGACGACGAGCTGCTATTTGTACACCAGCATGTACCGCATCCATCATATCCCCTCAGCTGCATACCTTCTCAACTGCTAGATCTTTGCGGATGCATCACCGTCCCATTTCGGCAACTTCCGTCTCCAAGCACAATTTTATCGTGACGAAAAGCCACGTTGACGGCGGAAAAGGACAGGGTCGGCCAGTGAGTGAACTGTATCTGGCACACGATTAGCTACTGGAAGGGAAAGAAGACGATATCAGCAAGCTAGGGAAAGAATCATACCACGAGAGATGCGCTCGGCGTACGCCACGCAGGCATGGCCTGCCAATCCTAAAAGAACAGTAAACGCCACAAATTGCCCAAGTCTCTGACAGCATACATAGGCGGTCATCTTGGTCCTGAGAAAGCTTAGATGGAATGATCCGCGTCACTGTCCCATGGCGATGGTACCGGCCTGGGCGAGCTTCGACGCTTAGCAGAGTTGGGGGTAAATGTCCGAGCGGCCCCAGAGATGGTTGAAGATCACACGCGAAGTTGACGAAGTGAGCCAAGATGATCAAAGAGCAAGGACAATCTGGTACACACTGCGGTCAATGCTATTGCCCCGATATTGTGCCACTTGTATGCGGTCAAGTCAGCAAAACGCAGGTCACAATAAGCCAGGCTATCTTGCTGAGCTCGCCATCGCAACGACATTCCAGCTATCTTACGCCCACCGTGCAGGATGGCGCTAAAAAGACAGACCGATAGGGTTAAGGTGTGCTGCTACTGAACAAGGGTGCGGGAGCTTTCTGCTACGGCCTACGCTCATTTCTGGAGGTGGCTTTTTTTTTTTTTTTTTGTGGGCTCTGATGTGCAATGGAACGCACCTTCCCTGCCAAGACTCTCCAGCTCGCCACGCTACAGAGCGCCGTGGTCGCCACCCAAGCTGCAGCAGCCAACACGTGTGGCTCAACGGCCCACTCCCACGGTTTGGTGTCTATTCGAATTCATTCCCAGTTCGCTTGGCGTACGCCACTTCGAGCGGGATGAAGAGAAACAGCGAGTGCTTGAGGTTGTGGGCCACGCTGGATTGCGTATCACAGCTATTCTGCTTTCGACGCGGATGGACAAAGATGGCGCTGGCTTGAGCGTCACCTTCCCATTTGAGCGGTTGTTCATTCAATTCAGTGGAAGCCTCTGCCCCCTTTCGATGAAGTTCGTGTGGATTGAGGGGAGGCTTCTACGATTTGGTCTGCTGACTTGCGTCTGCTGGCGGCTGACATGTCCCTACCGAGGACCCGGATCTCGCATCATTCACCAATCGTGCCTGTCCTTAGATAAGTGATTGACAAGGCATACATCGGTAAAGACATTGGAGCACAACATTGGCAGCGTCCTGCAGTTGAAATAGGTATATGTTGATCTGCATCGGAGAAGGTAGAGTCTGATCACCCGTCGCCCCTTGCTGCTCTCTCGTGCATTATGTACGGATTCTATTATACGCTGCCTGGTGCTCACCTACAGTTGAAGCCAACCATAGCTGCTGACCCTGAACGAAGCTCTATCAGCCCTACGATGACAATCCCTGCAAAACCACGTGTTACAACCACCTGTCCGGCTAGCGTTCTGTTGTGTTGCTGAGCTTGCCAATAGTGATAGCTTGAAATGGCAGACTTTGTTGACCAGGGTGATATTGGAATTCACCGGATGGTACAAGTTGTCCAGTAGACGAGACTTGATTTTTGAAATGCCAAATCGAAATTAATGAAAGGGATGAAACGACAGTCGACATGTCTTTCAAATCTAGCAGAGATCCGAATCTAGAAGTTGGTGAGTCATTCGGTACCGCGAATCTGCTGGTGATTAATGATAATTCGAAACTTTCAACTGGGATTAGCAAGATGGTATCAAAGCTTTGCATCAGTCTTGACTTGAGCACTTTCGACCCTTCTGGATGGAATTCCATAGCTTGTCTGGATCTTGGACGAGCACTCGCTGCTTTCGCAGGTGTATGAATAGCAACCTAGTATCGATCAATTAAAGAATTATTCTATTCATACCCTGGCAAGACATTGGCCGTCATTGCTTGTCATCCAAGGAAAAATGCGTTCAGCAGAAAGCCCGAATCTGTTAGTTATCGCTCTGTCATATTGGGTAAACAAGGTTTACGAGAGGTCTCCCGAAGGAACTGCGTGCTACCTTCAAGTTTAATGCTGGTAGAAGCGTTGTTCTGGTGCTGCTGAAGACTAATGGGTGATTAGGTGCTGATGTTATCAAAGCTGAGATAAACTGCTCTGACAAACGGCAATGATATGAATGAGACGCACAGCACTGATGCTTTCTTTCGTCCGATCTTTTTCCAGTTCATGATATTCGGACACGAGTGTGGTGTGTAAGCTGAGAAGCGCCTCTTAGCTCGCGAATTCGTCTTCTTGCCACTTTCAAGACCACTGCGGACAAATACTGTCTTTTGATGCTTATCTGGTAAAGACTGTCAATTAAGCGGCTTGTAGGTAAGTATTGTGTGTAGTAGGGCATGGTCACCGCTGACCTGAGCATGGCTCGCGACTTGATCTTTCAGGATCTCACCAGAGTCGACCTTAAGTATTGCGATTGCCGGCTCGTCCCAAGGTAATGCCGTCTACTGGGACGTTACGATGTTCGCGGCGTGGCAGTTCACTCCTACAGCCCACGCCCGGTGTATGCGGGATCCGTGATGAATAGTCAAGGCGAGTGTATGGGTCAACCAGACCGCCAAGGTGAGCAGGAAACACATAATTGATGGGGTCATCGAGCGAGAACCAGGTCAGCTTCGATTCCCGACTCGGCCATTTTGAGCAGAGATACGCAGATGATACGCTTCACTTTCTTCATACCAATGTCGAAAGGTGGGATGCAAGAAACGAGGATGATTCGATGCTGACAAAGGGCAACAAGAAGGTTCTCATGAAGCTTATGTTGCGCTTTGTTAGAAAATGAATGCTGACCGACCGCCCTGTGCCCCAAGGTGGAATGTGCATCGCGCTTTTGCTAATCGTCTTTAGATATCTCTTTTGATTCTCTCGGGATTGTAGACGATCCTCCATCATGATGCCGTTGTAAAGATTTTCAAACATGAACGAGTAATGGCGGTTGCCCGGCTGATGAAGATTGACCGACAGAAGAGAATTCATACATCAAATTCTACAATTGGACAAAACCGCTGGTGAAACGTGTCGTAAGAACAGAACGAGCCAGTTGATCATGTTGATGAAACAATATTCATTCATTATTAATCACTTGAAGTAGAAAAACGAGGGTACGAGGGACGCTAAAGACCTCATTCCAGTTCTTGTCGTCGAAGGACATTCGAGCGGGTCCAGTAACCACCAGCTCATCAGTCGATGCGGCAGAGCGAAGTCGGGGTCAGAGGCTGAGCCGAGAATGATGACAAGGTAGCGATGTGGGCTCAGTTGCGCTTGTATGCCATGAATATACAAAAAGTTTTGCAATCAGCTAATTATTCCGCTTCCGCCAGAACGTAACGCGTCGATCTAGCCTGGCAAGCGGCTCGGAGTGGCCGCTCTGAAGTACAGGCGAAGTGGACTCATGGTATGATGACTCAAGTTTATTATCACATCCAAGTTAAGTCAAGTCATTGCAGTGAAGATTCCGTCGACGGGAGGTAGGTGTGCGCGCGATCTTTCGGCAGTATGGAAATGGGTTGATGCTTCCGTGCTGCCGTGTCCGCGCATGAATGTAGCTTGCCGTAAATATGGGTATCACAGTGTCTGTTTGAAAGAGAGGGTTCGACGTTGCTGGGCAAATGAACTCAACGATGGACTTCTGACCCGGGCATCTCAATTGGCGCTGGAGGCTGGCTGGATGAGTCCAGTTCCGAAACATGTCGCGGGTTGTTTGCCGCCATTTCTTGTGGGCCTGCAAACATGCCGTTCCCGCTTTCCTTCACTGGAGGAGATCCGTAGGTATCTGGTTGTTTGTAACCGTAATAGCCCCCAGCACCTGCAGCTGCAGCAGCACCGCCAGGGCCTGTGCCTGGTCCGGCTCCCGCACCTGAGGCGTCCGCATTGACAATGTTCACTGGTTTGTAGACACCACCTCGCTTCTTGCGGAGCCAATAACCCAGCCCTGCTGCAGCTGCAGCGATCAGAGGCACCCCAACGCCAATACCGACACCGAGACCTGTCTTGGCGGCGGTTGAAAGACCTCCACTTGAGACTGCTTGAGGTGAGGGAGAAGAGGTTGGAGCGAGCGCCTCACGTGTTGGCGACGCGCTGACTGAGCTGGCTCCTTTGCTTGGGCTGAGCGTGGCAGTCGCCGTGGGCCCTGAGCTGGTTGACGAAGGGATTGAGATGTTGAAGTAATGACAAGTAAATCCAGCAGTGCCTCCACTTTCATAAAGGAAGAAGTAGAAGGTGTTCATCGCTATGCCGGACGTCTTGTTGACACCGGTAAGGTCAAAGTTGTACGCTGATACCGTCCAGTTGAAGCCCTCATTACTATCGTCCTCTGCGCATGGTTAGCGTAATGCCACTCTGAGACCAGCTCGGCGAAGAATTACCTAGCAATTGGTAATTGCTGCGCGACTTTCCAGGCTGCCACATGTATAAATCACCCGCATCGAAGGTCATTTCCCAAGAGACTGAAATCTTCTGTCCGATGCTGTAGACCGGATTGGATGTCATGTCGCCGTATGGACCAGCTGCTGGCGGCTGAAAGAACTGTCCATAGTCGCTGTTATCGGATTGTGCCTTCCCAACGAACAGAAGGAAGGGCAGAAGTGTCGGTAGCGACACCCATGAAGAACAACGCATGATGCGCGGCTTGATGTCGAGAATTTTGCAAAGCAGTGGAACGAAGAACGACAACAGGGAAAACCGCAACAATGTACAGAGTGGATAAGAGTCGGATGAAGAGAAGGTTCTTCTGGGTAGGGGGAGGTCCTGGGTCCAGCTAGCCTAGCAGACATAACTCACTTTTCTCCCCCTGGTAGGCTACCTATCTTTCTTGCCTTCTTCTTTTGTCTCGGTCGATCAAGTCGTCAAACCTAATTCCGAAGACGAGGCTGAGCTAGGAGCTTCCAAAAGTAGGATGGGATGAGGCAAAGCAGGGTGGGTCTCCGACGCCCATGCACCTCTGCAGGGTTAGACACATCCGACAGCAAGCTTTTTCACTTTTGTGTCAACACAAAGCCAGGGGAGAATGGATTCTCGACGGAGCTTAGTGCTGATCTTCTTCTGCCATCACTTCAAATCAACATTCAAGACGTAGTAGCATCGTTTTTAGGCGGCCTCCTTTGCCAGTAATCTTGAGGATTATGCCTTCCACTTCAATTGTTCTCTGCTCTAGCAGTGTGTCGCTTCTTGTGGTGATGTTTGGAGGCCTAGTGAAAATTTCACAGCTTGATGCAGGACACGTGTTGATCGCAATCTACATTAGTTGAAACGGCAAACCTCCTGGAAAGGCCCAGCTATTTCCGATGGGGGCAAGTGATCTGGCGGCTATTCGGGTGGTCCGTGACACGAGGCCAGCTGGGGGGCTGAAGCCACGCCAGACCCACCTAGCGCATGGGCTGCCCGGCTTGGATCGTCGCCGTTAGCGTGTCGAGTCAAAGTCAAGGCAGCGTTGGATGGTGTCTTCAGCAACTTCGCTACATGGGTCATTATTTTTTCTGTCCAAAAGGGCAAATCTCTTCAATATCAGTCGGGTTTCTGCATGTATTCTCAGAGAATTTTGCGCTTCTGCGCCAGAGTCCTGACTTGAGTGGAAACATCGAGTAGTACCATTGCAAGGATTACTGAGGCTGAAACGAGCAGGGGAAACCTTTTCCAAGTCGATCCCTCTTGGCTACAACCAGCCGCCTCGGCAACAAGCGGTAGGCGAACAGTGAGCCCTGCTTGGTCCCAGCCTGCACACCAGAGGGACAGTTGGTGTTATACTCCAGCAGGAGATCGACTATCTGAAAGGGTGTAAGAGTTGACATGGTATGTCACATCTTTCAGTAGATAGAAACGTATTGTATGAAGCACATCATGGGCTATACCTACTGGTACTGTTGGACATCAATACATGAAATAGAACACTCGATTTCATGTCGACTGCGTTGCCCAAAAGACGGCGCTCACTCATCGCTCCGCGCTTGGTGCCGAATTTGCAACTTGACAATCTACTCATGTCAACAAGTTAGGTTTGGTGAGAAGCACATATCAGAAGCTGGGTAGGTGTGCAAGTTAGTCTGCTGCAAAGGAGCATGTGACAGCTTTGAGTTCTCAGTGTGGACTTTTTTTCCTCATGTAAGAAAGTTCTTTGCGCTCAAGTTCGCTGCATAAAGAGTCAAGACGGTGCGCTAGGAATAAACTGATTTTCTGCAGCTCGTGCTTGTTGTTGTCAGGTTTTGCTGCACTGCCGAGTAGTGGGGGCACGGGCAGCAAGTCACGTGGTCGCCCGTCCAATCTAGTTGCTTGATATACGCGAACTAAACGCGAGTTCTGCAAGCGTCTGCACACATATATTGATCAAGTCATGTTCAGACCGTTCAAGCCGCCTTCGTTTGTACGACCATCGGTCGGATCTCAAGCAGTAGAGGAGCCGGTTTTTAGTCCTGCTGCAAAACGAAGAAAGATTTCCCACGATGATGCTCCGACAAAGTCCAGCGACGCCCAAAGCTCTTCTCGTGATGGTGGCAACCCGGCATTGGCTTCTTCGGCCACAATAACACGCAAACCCCTAAACTCCATCAAAAACGCTCAGACTACGACTCTGAATACAGAGTCGACAGTATTCGAATCACACTACACGATACTCTGGTAAGCAACAGTTTCTGAGCCAGCTACCCATTTTTAACCCCACGTTCTGCTCAGGAGAAGACCAACCACCAAGAAAAACAAGACTTGGGACGGCGATGGGCTGCTGCATGTCTCGAACGGCGTTGCCCGGCTCCGTGACCAGTCAGGCAAAGAACTGGGCAGATGTGCCTGGGAAAGACCTTTGCTTCCCGGAAGCCAACTCAAGATTGCAGGGCGCGAAGTAGAGGTGGAGTCGGTGCTGACACGCAGTGAAGCTACTGAGATGAACATTGAATTTTCAGCGAAAGACTACACAGTTGTAGAATCTTCGCAAGACGAGGCAAGTAGCGAGGAAGCTGCTGATGACAATTCAAAAAATGGAGAGCTTCGACGGCCCTTCAAAGCCCCTCGTTCGAGTCAATCAGCCGCACCTCGACCGAATCCTGCAAGCGGATGGAAGAAGCCGAGACAGTTGACTGAGCCATTTACACCTACACAGGGGCTTGCTGCCTCACGGTCTGTCCAGGCAAGTAGTTCGAAAGGCCAGAGCACGATATTAGGCACTCCTACTCAGTCATTGGCGAGTGCGACTGCGTTGAGGCCACGACACGATCCAGATGCTGCGAACGCACTTGTCATGCGGCGACCCCGGGATGTACCTGAGGGCAAACCACTTGTTGATGTTGTCGTCGACCCAATCCTTAGTGAGAAATTACGTGAGCACCAGCGCCAAGGAGTCAAGTTTCTGTATGATTGTGCTATGGGGCTGGCTGGTAATGACGATCATGGCCTGGCCGGTAATGGCGCCATTCTTGCCGATGATATGGGCCTTGGTAAAACCCTGCAGACAATCACTCTGATCTGGACGCTGCTCAAGCAAAACCCCTTTGCTGGAGAGGGGCCAGTCATCAGGAAGGCGTTGATCGTATGCCCTGTTACGCTGATTAACAACTGGCGTAAAGAGTTTCGAAAGTGGCTAGGCGCCGATAGGATCGGTGTGCTCGTTGCAGACGACAAGAAGACACGCATCTCAAACTTCACGCGCGGCCGTAGCTACAGTGTACTGGTCATTGGCTACGATCGCCTTCGCTCCGTTTTCGAGCAGCTGCAAAAGGCCAACTGCGTCGATCTCATTGTGGCTGACGAGGGCCATCGACTGAAGACGTCGCAAAGCAAAGCTGCACAAGCAATCCAGTCTCTTGAAACGCCTCGACGTATCATTCTCTCCGGAACGCCCATACAGAACAATCTCAGCGAGTTCTTTTCCATGGTTGACTTTGTCAATCCTGGAGCTCTGGGAAGCCTCAAGTCGTTCACAAAGAAGTATGAGATGCCAATAGAACGAAGTCGGCAACCCAACGCGTCAGAAGAGGATCTTGAGAAGGGCGAGGCGTGTAGTGAAGAGCTTGCTGGTATCACAAAGCAGTTCATCCTGCGACGAACGTCGGAGATCTTGGTCAAGTATCTACCACCCAAGACCGAGACGGTAATATTATGCAGACCGACCAAATCTCAGGCAGAAGTGTACAGACAAGTTCTCGCCTCGCCTCTCTTTCAATCCGCACTAGGAAGCTCCGAGAACGCTTTGCAGCTAATCACGATCCTGAAGAAGGTTTGCAACAGTCCACAGCTTCTAGCAACAGACGCCACCGCCGAACCTGAGAAGGCAGCCTTAGCGCAGGCCGTCGCTGCACAGATTCCATCACGTCTGCTGCGCAACGCATCTGCCAGCTCTAAGATTCAGGTACTTGACCAGCTTTTGTACAGCATCAGGAAGAAGACGGATGAAAAGGTTGTAATCGTGTCAAATTTCACATCCACACTTAACATCCTGGAGAACCTCCTCAGCTCTCTGTCAATGCCTTTTGGCCGGTTGGACGGCAACACACCAACGTCCAAGCGGCAAGAACTGGTTGACTTCTTCAATCGAAGCAGCAGCTCGACGTGCTTCGCCTTCCTACTGTCTGCAAAAGCCGGTGGCGTGGGCATCAACTTGATCGGTGCTAGCCGACTGATCCTCTTCGACGTTGACTGGAACCCCGCCATAGACCTGCAAGCAATGGCACGCATCCACCGCGATGGCCAAAAGCGACCATGCTACATTTACAGACTCCTCGTCGCAGGCGGTCTTGATGAGAAGATCTGGCAGCGGCAGCTGACGAAGCTTGGCCTCGCCAGCAGCGTGCTCGATCTCAAGGGCGGTCAGGCGAGCTTCACCAACGAGGAGCTCAAGGATCTCTTCAGACTTGACGACGGCCCTGGATGCCAGACACACGAGCTCATCGGCTGCGACTGCGGCGGAACGAGGACGGTAGCCCAGAGCCAGATGACCGAGACCGAAGTGGAGCTGGCAGTGTCAAAAGTGCCTGACAAAGAGGACGACACTTCGAACGAAGCACGTGCAACGAGCCACGACCAATCCAAGGATAGCAACGACGGCACCCAAGATGAAGACAGCGACCTCGACCTCTTGCCTCCCACAAGAAGGAGGAGGAACCAGATCGAGCCAGCTCCTGCTGACGAGATCGTACAGCCCGCCAAGAACGGTCGAGGCAGGCCACGAAGCAGCATCCCAACGGTGGTCAAGGCATCCGAGCTCGACAGAGACGCGCTCGAACAGGCGTACCACGATACCTCGAGGCCGTTGCGGCGCGGGCCGCAGCAGGGCAAAGACGATAAGCACGGCATCTCAGAGTGTCTGGCCGCCTACTCGCACATCGACACCACCACAGCGCAATCTGCCCAGCGAGCTGGAACAGACCAGGTGCTGCTCCAGGATGAGATCCTGCAGCACGTCATTTCCGACGAGGACAGCTTGATAAGTTTTGTCTTTTCCAAAACTACCAAGTAAGCGTTGCTTGGTGGTGATTCATGCCAAGAGTGAGTAGAGGGATAGGGCGCGGACAGAGACTTTTCCAAATAGCTGCATGATGTGACTCATGAAATTTTTTCAACAGTCATCGTGGAGCATTGCGGGATCCTCATTGCAAGAATTGCTCGAGCAAGAAGCATCCTAGCTTGGTCTAGAACAAACAATCAATTGTGGAGAAAGTCTTGCTCAATCCAGTGCTTTTGCTTAAGTGGCAAGCAAGTCTCTAATCAGCATTCGTGCTATTTAAGAAAATCACATACTTAGAATAAGAAAAGATTCGAGCATGACTATCTTTTAGCAAGTGATAAATGACCAGCGTGATTTCCGGCGCGAGTTCGGAGGAACGGGCTTTTGTGTACCACGTCAGCATCTACGCAACGGCAACACCGAAAAACCTAGACCTTCTAGATCGAAGATTATCACTCTCACAGTATCAATCGTCCAGGACCGCTAGTTTGCGATGCTTTCAGGGCGGAGGCATACTGGCACTGAAAGGGACACAACTGTCTTGCTCCAGCTATGCATACGACAGGGAACGTGCTTCCTGAATCAACCACCTGTCGATAGGCTACGATATGATTTCTCGCCGACGCCGATATTGGTCAAGCCCCTCAACCTGTGGTGGAGAGAAACAAAATGTTTTGGCGACCCTAGCAAGATCTAGCCATTTGTGCGCAGATGACCCTGCATGACCGCGGCGTTGACCATGTGACCGACTACCGACGGAGATGATGGGCGTTGTGAAAAATTCTGCACTGGCCATCGCAGTTTTGGAGAGCCAAACAACTTCGATTGTTTCCGCCGTGGCTATTCGATCCTTTCCGCAACGAAACCTGCCGTATGCAAAGAAGTCGGGTTCGCTCGAGACATCCCAGCCCTCTCCCTTCACTCTTGCCAGGAGCTGTCCGCGCTTTCGAGGCTCCAAGTGGCGTGCAGAGGTCAGCCAAGTAAGACCTTGTGCATTTGTACTTTGTGATGCAGGAGCTGTAGCTGCAAACGTGGAAAGCCTCCGGCGTAGTACACCGCGGTCATCTGGCCTAGCAGGACGTCTAGTTAGGGTTTTCAAGTGCCTCACTGATCTGCAAACGGCAGCACATCGCCTCCGAGTCGCGGCTGTTGGCCAAGTCAGGCCGAAGACTGAAGGACAGAAGTGGAGCTATAGTGTGGCATCTTCCTCAGCAAGAGGACAATACGTGGCTCCGAGGCTGGCGTAGGGTTGCTGGCTTGAGTTCTCAGATCAAGCGATCAGGTCTGGTTGGTATATTGCTGTGGCCGGCAGGCAAGCTGGGCGTGAGTTAGTATCCGAGTCAAAAGACGTTGGCCGGCCTGTCGCCTCGATGATCAGTCTCGGACTTTATTAAGCGTCGACTTATATCTCACCTCATACACGACTCTACTCCATCATAGTGCTTGGAACAGCTCGGAGCAGATACCCAAGAAGAAAGCCGGCTCCGAGCTCCATCAGAGAGCGTGTCCACCGCGATCAACTTTATGACAAGGCTATCAACTGACAAGCTCGTATCTCAGGGGCGTAGCAGCACATGATTGGGCTCGAGTCAACGCTAGGCTACCGTTTAGCGAGTTCTCCTCTGCACGCTGCAAGCTAGCAGCAGGTGGCCTTTCTTTTCGACTGGTCAGGCCATCAGACGGCGAGCGTTCCGGAGAGGAGCTCTTCCCGAAAAGCGTAACGACTGCATGCGTTGAGAACCGCTGATAGAAGCTACCGGGGCTAGAAACCACTCAAATTAGAGAGACAATCAAGCCGAGGCCGACTCAGTGACCCTTGCCCATCTGATGATGGTTTGAGTCTTTTTCGGCCCGGTCTCTTTTCGCGACGAATGCTGGTTGAGACGCTATAGACGTGTGGCCAGGGGTGTAGCCTGTTCGCCATCTGCTTTGCTCCCCAAGTCACTGCCAAACTTGCGCAATGATTCCGAACGTTATGCAGAAGAACAGCATCAGTCAATACTCCTGGGGGGAATAGCCTGCCCTCTCTTACCTGACACAGGTTAGAGCCTTTTCTAGAATGTAGGGGATGCTGGCACATCTGACCTGTCCGGGCAACCGCACAAGCAGCACGAGCCACCTTTGCCAAGTGACAGCGTTGCAGTGAGTTATCAGAGAAGACTGGCTCAGAGGGTTAAGGGAAAAGCCACCTACCAGGGCCTCTGTTTACGGTGGCAGACACATGGCTGTAGATCTCTTATCTGTTATGGATGTGCTAGAATTGACAAGCCAAAGTAGCCCTGGGCTTGGTCGGAGCAGCCGTGCTTTGCATGCGTACTTACCTGAGAAGGACTATCATGGGCATTTGCGCAACTAGTTCAGCAGCAACCACTCCGTGTATTCCATCCATGGCTTAGACTATGCAGAAAACTTTTCCTCCACACTTTGCAAGTTTCCAAGACATGTAATCGCTCGTAGTCGACAGGAACAACATAGCATGCTGAGAGCATGCTCCAAATAAGCTCAAATAAAGGAAAGCCAGCGTGAAGAATTCGGCGGCACGGATGTTTCATGCGAGGGTTGCTATCAACTGCGCAAGTGTGGGAGGTAGCGCGGCAGGTGAACAAATGCATTGTAAAGTAAAAATGGGAATAAATAAACTTGTGATGAAGTCAGACAGATGAAGGCTTTGGTGACGTCCCATCCATGTAACAAGTATGTCTGACCACTTGCCCACCTACTATCCACCTCAGGCTATCCAAGTAGATGACAAGGTAGCCACACAGGTATAGATAGCAGGCGGGAAGGTGGAACCATAGATGAAAGGGGGGACGGATGTGATCTTTGGAGGTGGACGGAATTGTTCTTGTAGGGAGGTAGTGTGGATGCGAAGACGAGCATCAAAATGATCAAGACTGACTCGGTGAAATCATGGTGCCTTTGCGGAGGGTGAAGACGGAAGTTTGGGGTTGTGAAGTAGTCGGAAAGTTGAATGTCGATCAAGCCCTGCAACTCGATGTTCGCATCGGCAGGTGCGAAGCACTTGTCTAAGCAAGCGCAGGTGCGACTGGCTGTGGTCCTTCTCCTGGCTAAAGATGCAGGCCTGAGATCATGGAAGGACGGCCATGTCTGGGAAGGTACGTCAGCGCACGGGCACCTCCACGCCTCGGAGATTGCTCGACTCTCACCAGCAAGTTGTGGGCAGGAGCGATTCATGAGATGGTAACAGGCGATGGCAGCGACGACAGCAGCAGCAGCAGCAGCAGCAGCAGCAGCAGCAGCAGGGCAAAAGAGGGACCCGGCCAGACCTGGCTGTTCAAGACGAAAATGTGGCCGCTGGCACTGGCAGCAGCAACCCTCCAGGTTGGACTAGCGCATTAGTACGTTCGCTAATCGTATTGTGTTTTGCCAGTGGGAAAGGCCACGATGCCGTCATGATTGAACCGCGCCGATTGATGCTACGCTCATGAACAGCTAATTAATGCAACCTTCACCGCACTTGAGCGAGATGACCTGAAGCTGCTAGCAGGACGCAGGACACAGGACACAGGAGAAGGAGTACTTGGGGTCGGAAGGGAAGAGAAAGAAGATGAAGAAGACAGAAGGTTGTGTGTCAACTCTTTGATCGTCTTGGCGTCACTCTTTGTCACCAGCAGTACTATTGGTGGCAAATACCAGCAGTGGCAGCATCATGATGATGATTATCATCGCCATCATCTGTACCAAAACTCACAGCCTCTGATATAGATTGTGAAGCAGCTATGATCGATGAACTACGTAAAGCTTTGGCAGGGGTATCTTGGTGCTCTTCTGGTGGCGTGCGCACACCCTCAAAAATTGGCTGCGTTCAGCATGCGATTGTGAGATTGTGGACTCGTACATTCCGCGATCCGCGACCCACAAGGCCGGGATTTCTTCCATGATCATCCGTCGATCTGGCAAGTGCAAGGGGGGCGATCAGTTGTGTTCACAGGAGCATGCCGACAATGTGATGCCACAAGAGACTTCGCGTTGTCATCCCGGTAGAGAGCCAGTTAAACGACGCTGGTTTGCGGCGAGGGCATCCGGCCTGGCGTCATTTGCGGGCAAAAGGACGCCTGCAAGTGCCTGGGGGTTCTTTGAAGGGCACCCACAGACCCAAGTGTACCTACCTATCTAGGTACCTGGTACCCAGCACCTAGTGGATATCTGTTCACATGCGCAGCGAGTCGCAGCATCGAAATATGTACTGTAGCAAGGTCAAGTCGACTGACCTGGCGGTAGACCTTGTCATTGCCAATGTAGAGGAGCCTTTTTCATCATCCCAGACTGAAAAGTTGCGACTTGATCAACCCAATAATCAGCTCGCGCATTCCTGTCATGACTGGAGAGACAGTGTTCGCCAGAGAATGAGTTGCAAGTGCTGTCCCGGGCATCAAAATGGAAACGTGTCGCCTGGCTCAGGTATCAGGGACTGGCACGAGAGCCACTGGATCTATGGATTCCGACAGCATGCCCAAGCAATACAAATGCCGTGTCTCCCTGGCCAATGTGGAAGATCCTCGCAGAATGCTGCTGATCCATTTGCGGCTGTTGACGAGATGAAGACACGCGGCCGTGAGGACAAGCGGCTTAGCAGGGGTGGCCATCTCTGACTTAACAAGCTGAAGATCCAACCATGCGATGATAACTCTGTGGGGGAGAAAGCCGCCAACAACGCGCGTCAGCGGTCAGCAGCCAGCAGCTGGCAGCCGCCATCGCTGTAAGGCAAAACAACTTGGGCCTATGCGCAGCCCGTACCGGAATGCTTGCAGATGGCAGCTGAGTATTCGTTCTAGCGGTGGGGCTGGGGATTAGGGCCTGGTGTTGCCGTATCGGCAGGCTTCTTCCCAGGAAGATTCGGGAAGCAGCAGTAGTACTAGTGGCAGGCACCTTCAACCGGGCTGAAGATTGACGTCGCGGGCGCGTCCCTTGATGAACAGTTTGCTTCCGGGCGGGATTGCATTTGATTGCTTACCGCTGACTTTCCAAGCCATATAGATGAAGGGCAGGTGCAAGCGATTCTGAATTTTTCGTTTTCTTTCCGGGGCGGGTGGACGCTAAGCATGGCAATCATCCAAGGCTTGTCTGAATTTAGTCGGCCGGCAGAGGGTTCTGAGCAGGCAATGCCCCTTGCATTAGCATATGGCCTCATAAGCATCTCGTTCAGTGGCGTCTTGTAGCATGTGCTGGCCCTGAACCTTCAGCTACCGTTCCTCTACCCTCATGCGTTTTGGCTCTGGGAGCATGGCTTTTCTCAGAATCAATTTGGATGCATCAACCTCATGAACAGTGTTCACAAGGACCTCATCCTCCTTGCCGCAAACGCATGCTCATCTTCTCAAAGCCGAGGTCGAAGGTGTCTTTGTTGTCAAAAAGCATAAGATTGAGAGGAGCGTGGGACGGTGGGAAAATAACGGGCCACCCCACCAGATCTGCAGGAGACGGCCGTTTCAACAAATTAAAGGTCTGCGCGAAACACTGGGCACGATTAGCTGCCCTGGATCGGACGGCTGAGGTTCCACCCTGATACCGTCCTGATATTAGCCTGATAGGTTCAAATGTGCTTTTTCTACATGAGGTTCCGTGGGTTGAGAGAAGAGATGCGAGCAGATCTTGAGCCTGGCTGCCCGATGAGCGTGTCAACAGCCTCGGACGAGGCTCATACTGGCTTCGTACCTAGGCAATCTTGATTCACGCATGGCTCATCTTGAGTGGTCGGCATTTTCCGAGAAAACACTTGGTCTCTCGGGGAGGAAAATGCCTGTTTGGCCATCGGACGGAGGCAGACGGGACGGAGAGGCTGGTTCAAATCAATTTCCCGGTCTCTACGGACCACTCTCTGGCGAGGCTTTGAGATTCACCCTGGGTGCGACGAACTTGGTCGAAACCAAAGCAAGGCGGATCATGATACAAGTAGTTTGTTCATGTTCAGAAAACTCGGCGGTATTGAAGACGTAGCAGGTGCGCACAGAGCAGCACCGACATGACCAGCCGACTTTGTCCGCAAACCCGCAAGATCGCATGTGCCTTGCAGACAAGGTTCGGAATGCATTCAAACGTCAGTCATTGCGCTACTGCTTCATCTCTCACAATAATGGCAACAAATTTGCGTAGAAGGGTTTGAAACAAATCCGTGTGCAAGCCAGCAGATAATGCAGCCAAAGAAGTCTAGATGCCCGCTTTCCGCATCGAGTGACCGTGGTTGGGTTGGTAGATCCGCTCGTGGATCTACGACGTGGCGAGTCTGGGCGGCTGACTCGCCAACAAGCAGAGCCAACTTTTGCTACCGCTCGCAACTGGAAATTCTCCTATCCTGCAAGAATCTAATCAGAAACCTAATGCTGCTTCGCTTGGCTTTTGAATCGGCTGATCATCTTCGACTAAGACGCTCGTCTCACCACCCACACCCTCCCCTGACGATCAGTCGGAGAAAATCTTTATCTCGGACCAGCCATCATCTCCCGGATACGAAGCCAGCGCAGACTGAGGCAAAGAAGTTGTTGCACGCGTCAGTATTGTTAGTGGGGCAAACCCATGCACCGCATCACCACAGACTTCCAAGGTTGTCATCACTTATTCTCTACACTGGCGATTGGCGGATGACTTCTGGCCGATCTGACCCAGCTTGCCAGAGCTGTGCTAGAGTTGTGCCGTCCGAACTCGTGACTCGACCCGAGCAACGAGTCTGAGATTAGATGTTCCTAGCAGACGGCGATCGTCTTCTGATGATTTGTGAACCGAAAATATGTATTATTTGATCATTTCGCATGCACAGACAAGCCACGAAAATCAGGTTTCGCCTTTCATCATCAGTTAGGGCGGCAACGCTTGCCCTTGTCCCTTGTCCCGGGGCGCAGCGGATCAAGGGCTCCAAGAAGAAAGACAATGGGGCGACAGAAGTGTGCCAGCCGGCGCAGCGCTAGTCATAATGTGGATATTTTGCGAATCAATTGCCAATACCGGCCTTCTGGGTTGGGAGGCTCGAGTCAAGATGCATGCATGTTGTCACAGACTAAACGTGCCAGCAGACCCACTAAGTAAGTGTGATCAGCAGGCTGACCATACCAGTACATCTGGCGACACCAAAATCAAGCCAGTCGCTGGCAGTCATGCCACGGCGGAAGAGAATAGAATGTGGGTTGCCGCCCGGGGAAAGAAAGAGGGAAGGGGGGGGAGAAGGCCCAGGGCGCCCGGGAGGGGGTTGAGGTGTTGACAGCAACCAGTAAGTGGTCTCTTGCCAACGCGGATAGCTACCTAGGTAGCTGTTCGAGGAATTTTCAGAGGCAACGGCTACACGCACTCCCCCGACAGGCAAAGAGAGAGAACAAGAAAGAGAAGCACTGCCAGTAGGCAGAGCCCGCTAGGACGCAAGGGAGCTTTGCCAGGGATTCATCTGAGACGGCCGCCAATCATGCTATACGCACGCCCAGGCTGGGTCCCACAGACGGCGACGCCCATAATACTGACGTCTGTCGTCACGTCGATCCTCGAACCAGGCGTGGCTGACCAGCAGATCAATCAATTGCAGAGCAGATCCCGCTTTTCCGTCTAGGGCAAAGCACGCTGGAGAAGATGCTGCTGGCTTCAGCTGCAGGAAGCAGATCCCCTGTTCGGCTCTTACCACCACCTCTCCTCATCATCACCCTTCTTCCACGACCGGGCACCCGCCCATCATCTTATGCTATCACTGCAGCACGCTTGCTTTGCCACATGGCCATTCTTGCCTGTCGTTGCCCTCTCCCACTGTCCGCTTTGCCTCGACACACTAGATTCTGAGTCCTCACTGCCAATGTTCACCGTCCAAGCCAAGGTAGGCTAGTCTTAAGCTCAGCTTTTGTAACATTGTTTAGACAGATGTAAGAGAACAAAAATTCGTCTCATTCAAACGGTATGAAGAAGGCAAGCCGAAGCGGCGTGATAGTTCAAACAGCAAGAGGAATATTAGAGGCCTATTGGATTCGGCAGAGAATTTGTGCCTGTAACAGCATCAGCAGCAGCAGCAGCAGCAGCAGCAGAAGAGGCGAGGCGTTGCCAGTGACATTTACACTCCTCGCACTCTTCACAATGGCCAATACTGATGCGAGAAACTTGGAGCCAAGCAGGCTTGCCTGCCGCCAAATTGACAGTAGATTGCTTTCCAAAACCCGGTCGACCGCTTTCCTATCTCGACCTCGTCGCCTCTGCGAGATCAATCACTCATTCCGGAAGAGTGCCAGTAGCAGCACGATGCGGGCTGGTTAATCCCGGGGCGCTTGTCCCGAGTCTGGAACCTTTTCAATATCGCTTTGATCTGTGCTATGGCTAGTATGAGGGCAGTTACCCAGGTACCTAGGAGTTTATATGCCATATGAGACAGTCAATCGCATTGGATCGTCTGCTGCTGGGTTCACCATAGCGGCAGATTACAGCTCACGCCCGCACGGACTTAGCATCAATTTAGCCTGCTCCCATCCTTTCGCTGGAAGTGTTCATGTTCCTTCTCTTTTGCTTGGTCTTCCCTGGTCTCTTTCCAGATCCTACCACCCTGTTCCCATCTCATGAGGACGAGGACGAGCTGACTTGGTTTTGACAGATTTCTCCATGTGAGTACGTGCGTACATGTAGGTGTGGGTGTGCTTGCATGCACCCAACAGATTAGATCTCAGGCTTAATGTGATCATGTGCCGGGCAAATATGTGTAATTTGCGTGCGTGCGCGACTTTGGATGAGCGTGTGCGAGTCTGTGTGTGTGTGAGATACACACCTGTTTGCGCTTGCGTCTACGGTGGGCGCAGCATTTTGGTGCGGGATCGCTTCTAGCGAGATCCGGCTGCCGTTGTCCACTGACATACCTGATTCTTGTCGCTCAGGGCTGTCGCTGTCATCATAGCCTCGCCGCTCCTTGGCCAGGCTCGTGTTGTGTGCGTGGGTGTTGTGCTCCATCACCAGCAGCCTTCTTCCTCTTATGCCACTTGGTTATTTGCCAGCTCTGCCTTTATTGCCTTTTACCTTCCCCCCAGTCCCAAGCAGTTCCCTTCATGTCCTCCCGCGTCCGCCTGCCCTCCTGATATCCTCAACCTTGATCTAGTGCTTCAGCTGTACTGCAGGCGCTCTCCGTCTCTTTTTCCCCGTAAAGATCTCTTCTTAAGCCACTCTGGGAAAACCCAAGAAGGAAGTAAATCAAGAAGAAAGGGCAGGATCGACCCACAGCGGCCGTTCTCCCTCACCTGCCTCAACTTCAGCCGCGCAGACACCCAACCTGGCTATCCACCACGGCAGATCGACTTTTGGTCTTTCCAATTCTAACGCGCCCCTCTCCTTCCCTCTTCACTTTGCCTTCTGGTCGCACTCACCTAAAAGGGAGTGGCATATCCAGAGTGTATGACAGACGCATACACACAGAAATCAAAGGGGAAAAAAAGTCAGACAGACGGACAGACAAACAAACAAACAGTCGCCATTTCGAGTCGCCGGTTCGGAAATTCGAACCGTCTTGCCGAGCTCGGAATCTACTCGACGATCAACGTTAGGAAGGTGCCAAAGTCAATCTTCTGATCGCCGTGTCGTCACGGCCATGCAGATACCGGATCGCATCTAGAATCTGTACCTCCTCGCTTGCGACCCGACCATTTGCCTATACATCCCAACTCACTCGCCCACCTTGCAGGAGCTCATTCTGCCCATACCCATTGCGTCCTTCCTCCTGAACCAAGTCTGGCATTCGGCCCACTTTCTCGACCCTCTCGGCTACCAATCTCCTTTTTGATCTGTCACAACCGGTATAATACCTGCGCCAGCCAGGACTTGGCCAGCCACTCTACTCTCCCTTGCTGGTGATCAAATCGACTTCTCTTCTGTTTCAATAACTGCAGTCAACCATACCCGACAAATCTGAATCTTCAGAAGGGGACCACATTCTGAGACAGCCAGCATCCTCCTTTTCTGCCTGTAAGTTGACATGACTTCTCCAAAAAAAAAATTTTCTCTTTAAGCTTGGATCGAAGGCGAGATACTTCATGGGACCCTTGCACGTCAAAGTTTGCGATAAGATCTTGCGTATCAAAAGGAAGACCCTAGCATTTCTCTTATGTACCCTTCCATCCTGCCATCCTCAAACGTTCGTTGGCGTTGGGACTGGATGTGCTGGCCCCGATGTGCGGAAGGGCCTAACCTCAGATCATTTGATGGCAAATATTGCTGATCATTCTGAACACCAGCTTCTACTGCAGTGCTGATGAGCTGACTGGAGTGGTAGAGGATTCGTGCGAGGAAGGAGAGGCAGCAGCAGGCGCCGCGGACGCGGATGCCCAACCCACCTCTTGAACCGCGTAAAGACTCGCGTGAAGGTGATGATGAGAATCTGAGCAACGCAAATAGAACCATGGCGACGACGCATCTTTCCATCCTCGACTACTCTCGCCCTACAACAGCCTCCACTTCACATCCGACCATGGGCCCGCCACCACATCAGGGGCAGCAGGGGCAGCCGGGGCAGCCAGGCCAGAGTCATCCTATCAAGCAAGAGTCGAGCGTCTCACCACTCTCCGCGGCATCGACACTTGACAGGCCCAGCACCGGAGCAAAACTGCCATCCATCCATGATTTACTGGCCGATCCTACTCCTCCGGCACCCAGTGCGGGTAAGCTTCACAAATTTAGGTCCTTTTCATGTTCATTGACAAGAGTGCCAGATGTCTTTCGTCAGCCAGCAGTGCCAGTCGCCGCTTCTCCGCCAGACACGAAACCATTACCAATAGTATGTTGATAATTCGACCGTTCCATCTATGTCGAGCTGAATAGAATTGACTTATTTTGTTTCCTCTGAAGGTCGGCACATATAACCAGCACCCACTCACATCCCTCGCACCGCCAGTATCTGGCACGCTTGCACCACTCGAGCCGAATCCTCGGCCTGCTGCACCTTCATTTCCAGGCCCATCGCCTGCATTCCCACATCACCCGTTTCAACAGCAAGCCCTTCCTGCACCTGCTCAGCCTGGGCCATCAATTCACAATTATGGACCACCAGCAGTAGCACAGCAGCTACCCCCGCAGCCACAGCTACAGCAGCCGCAACTACAGCAGCAGCAGCAGCAGCAGCAGCAGCCACCACACGCGTATACTGTTCAACGGCCACCGATAGACGCGAACATTGACCCGGCTTTGCAACAGCATCAGCATCAGCATCAGCATCAGCATCAGCAACAGCAACAGCAGCCACAACCGCCTGCGGCTTTGCCAGTGTCACAAGCAGGACATTCCGTATACGGACACGCTCCTCTTGACCCAGCTTTAGCGAATGCTCCGCCTGGCGCTTTACCTGCATCAGGCTTGTCGGCTCAGCCTATCCCACCACCTACCGTAACTCAATATCCTTTACCTCAGTCCATGACTGCAGTCTCCTCGGCTCCTATACCTCTTGTTCCGGGCGTGGCAGCTGCAGCACCATCAGCAGCAGGTCCACCATCGCCTCTGCACCCGAGCCAGTATCCACCGGGCACCACCGGCGTGACTAGCTCGTCACCTGGGCAGACATCAGCAGCATACGCGGGAACACAATCTGATAGGTATACCTGCGAGGTTTGCAGAAAGTCATTTTCACGACCGAGCAGTCTGAGAATTCATATGCACAGCCATACCGGAGAGAAGCCATATGTCTGTAGCAAGCCGGGGTGTGGAAAGGCGTTCAGCGTCAGGAGCAATATGAAGCGGCACGAACGTGGTTGCCACGCAGGAGATCCGGGCCACGCGAATCAGGGCAGCGGCGATAACGGCTCCACCGGTCGGGATGATGGCGAGAGCATGGATGGGATTGAAGAAGAAGACGATGACGATGAGAGAGCAGACGTCACAAGCAGCCCGAATCGAAGCAGAAGGGGCCGATCCTAGCTAAAAGAGTCGTCGCTGCGACAGGTCAACCCTGACTTTTGTTTCGTGATTGCTTTTCACCGGATTGGCGAAGTATTCGAGGAGTCGAGGGCATCTAAACAAATGTAGAGAACCTGAGCAGGTCGGTTGTCATGATTATCATTTTTCGTTGCGGAAATACCCCCAAGGCGAGCATAAGAGATATAAATTCGGTTTCACGACCTCTACAATCTTTCGGATTTTCTGAGCAGTATCAGCTCTTTGGTTTTCTCTGACTTTTTGTTAATTTGAATACTTAGTTATTAAGTGACTAGTTTCTTTAGAGTTACTTTTGGATCTCAGTGTTGTCGTATGGCGATTCTCCCTACAGATGCTTATGGAACAACAGAATCTGTACCTTTCTTAAGTAGAAGCATATACGTCAAGAAGCCGCAATTGCAAAGGTGCCATGGTGGCGGCTTTCTTCCGACGCATCGCACAGGTCAACGCCATCGTCGGGCGTTTAGGTCTAGTTCAGTCTCCACATGTCTCGATACATCAAGTGCCTCTGTTGTGATTCGGGAGCATATCGGATATCAAATTGATGACTCGCTCTGAATGCTGCTAAACTTGACGCTATTGAGATCGTTAATGATGGAAGTTTTCAGCTTCCTAGGCAAATGGTGTTATTGCAACCTGTCTAGAGAGCATATGTAAGCTACCTATGCAGTGACGCTTATAACAAAATTGTCTCGTAATATGCCCATGCCAATGATGACGAAGAGATATACTCAAAGAACAGCTAAGCTGGAGAACAAGGTTCGGTAATTAATGTTGGTAGGGTTTGGCTGGATAGCAACGCCTTCGAAAGACCAAGCTTTCCCTGAACAAGTTGACCGACATAGAAAAGGTGATGCGCAAAGGTAATCAAGAGCTCGATAGTGACAGCTTCTCTCGCCAATCAAATGTACATTGAGTAGAACAAGATGGTCGAACTCCGAATCATTAAGTCTTTGCAAATGTTTGCACTACTTACAGCAAATAGAAGTTTTCTCCAATTATGAAGCAGACGGGCTCTTTACGTGATAATCCAATGTCAGTGCAGATTGCGGGTAGTGTCATAGTGGCAGCTTGGCAGCCCGCGTCATCTAATGGACCTCGGCATTCACTTCTAACATACAGCAACTCGGACTTTTGACCCGCTCTAGACACTAGTCCGTCAAAGCACTTGTAATCACATCCATCTTCAATTATTCATCTCTACTGATATAGTTACCATACGGCCGTTAAGCAATGAAGAGTGCCAAATAACGTACATATCAGGAGCTCCTCGATCTCCTTGCTTTCCTTCTTCGCGTCTCAAAACCATACCCGTTGTGCGCTCGTGTCTGCGTTCACCTAAGACTGACCACGACATATCCGTCTCATCCGGCACCTGACGCGCTCGCAGAACAGCAGGGAATACGCCATGGCTCCCACGCTCATCCCTCCACCGCCTGACAGCCAGAAGAAGGCTCCGATTGAGAATGTGTTGCAACTGACGCCTCTGGCAGCCATTGGACCGGTGAGCAGCGGACCACCCAGCATTGGCCGGCCACCTGTCGACCGATTCACTCTGCAGAGACATTGAGTTGCTGACCGGGAAGTGTCTTCTTTGCGAATCCATAGGACCTATTCACAAACACGCGACCTCTTTGGCGGCCTCCAGGAGCACGAGGGATCTTTGGTGGTGCTGCTATCGCCCAGTCCCTGGCCGCTGCTCAGTTGACCGTACCACGACCTTCTGCAGAGAATGAGCACGCCAAATTCTATGTGCACAGCATGCATTGCTACTTCGTCCTTGCCGGAGACGCCGATATTCCGCTAATTTACGCCGTCGAGCGCGTCCGTGACGGCCGCTCTTTCCTCACTCGCACCGTGCAGGTTCGACAAAGAGGTCGCTGCATCTTCACCACCACGCTCAGTTTCGTGCGCGAAGGAAGTGCGGGGGCGCGGACCATCGATCACGCTGCTGAGCTACCGCCAAGCGCACGTGAGCATCTGGACAGGGTACTCGATGCTACTGCAGAGCTCAGCGAGCAGGAGAAGCAGATGCGCGCACGGGAAGGAGATGATATGCTTGGACCCTTTGACATTCGGCGTGTGCCGATTAGCAATGGTGAGTCTACTGCCAATAATGCCGACGCTGGTGCAAGTGACCATGAGATCCCGAATGTTGCCGAAGACGAGGACACACGCTGGAAGGAAATCGAGCGGGAAGAGGAGGAAGACGAAAAGGTATGGGGCGAGCATGGCATGCGTTTGCCTGCCAGTCCCAACTCAATAGCCGTAGGGCCATGGAGTGTTGAGCCCGAAGGCGATTTTCTAATGGACGCCAAGCACCTGGAGGTCATCTGGCGTAGAAACGTGGTTCGGCGTACGAACGCAGTCGATGGCAGGGGTACGTTTCAATGCACTTGAAAAGATTGGGAGAGCTTGAAGGTCGCAGATATCTGTACACGGCTAGCGATAGCGGCGCATTTCTCTCCCTGTCTCTCCCCCCCTTCCACTGCGTCAGATGCTCCTCCACTCTGCGCCTTTGACGTCAGACAGAATATCTCGATCGTCTCCGTTTCTGTCTCGAGAGATTTGCTAGAGCTTGAATTTCCTTGCAATTTTCCTGCGACTGTGAGAACCTAGCTAACAAGCGATGTTCCTACATTGATATAGCCGAATCTTTACGCCCGGAGAACAAGCGCGCACACGCTTGGCTGCGTGCCCGTGGCCAAATATCGCCCAACGCAGGCCATGAGCCTCATCTCAACGCGCTCGCATACATGTCGGACAGCTGGTTCATCGGGACTGTGGCGAGAGTCAATAACCTATGGCGCTTCTCTTCGCCAGAGAAGAAAGCCAAGACAGCAGTCAGCGACGCACCGCGCGAATTCAAGGATCCGGCCGAGCTGGAGGAACTTGACAATGCGCAGGCACCACGCGATCAGCCTCCGAAGAAGCTCGGGATGAGCGTCAGCCTAGACCATTCCATCTACTTCCACAGGCCGATGGATATCCGTGCCGACGAATGGATGTTTCAAGAGATGGAAGCCCCCTGGTCCGGCGATGGTAGGGGCCTAGTGATCCAGAGGATCTGGAACCGGGATGGCGTGCTCCTGGCAACCTGCGTGCAGGAGGGAGTCGTCCGGCTAAGACAGGACAAGAAGAAGGACGAAGGAGCACCGAGAGGAAAATTGTGAGGGCGTGCTTACAAGTCGGCGCACCAGTTGCTATTCCACATACTTCCTTGCGCATTTTGCTGGGCTGGCTCCTGCCTTTACCTGTGAGTGCGCAACCGTCACTACCAGATTCTTCCTTTCTTCACCGCTTGGGACCCGCCGCAGCCAAAGCAACCATCAACGGACCCTTTCCGTGGACGGCCAACAGTCGGAGGCAACGATGCCATTGTTCCTTACAAAACGAGGTCCCGAACCACTTGCCATATTCTTTCATATATTGTAGCGTTTCACGACAGATACTGTAGCTTTATGTGTTTCAAAGAGAAAGAGAAAAGGTGAGATATGATAGTATGGAGGCACCAAGATGGAGGGGGGAAAAAATCAAGCAAAATGAACACTTTGCGTTTATTTACATAAATTATAGAGAGATACCTACTACTGAATTCCCAGCTCGCTGCGAGTATGAATCTGATGCAAGCAACATCTGAACATTCAGTAACCAAGCGTATATTTGAGTGCATCGTGTTTCTATATGCATGGCCGGAATATGGCCAAGAGGCTCTCAGTCTGTGACAGTTACGCTTTGCGGAATGTCGAGACAGGAAAACCTAGCAATCTCTATGCAGAGACGAGAAATTCTGGTATCGAATGAAGCTATACCGCTAATTCACGGCGAATAAATGGGACTCTACCATCTGGGTGCCTTTGGTCAAAGTCATACGCTCTGACTTCAGACATTACTTTCCTTGCTTTCCGATTTTCGCCGATGTTGGCAAGTGATGCGAATGTGAACCCAGGACTGAGTGCCTTGCCAAATAACATCAATCACCAATCTCAAGTTGGACAAGTCAGAGTGGATACTGGACGTGATTTGGCTGAAAACGGGCAAAGAGATCAGTCTAGGTTAGAAACAATTTCATGGCATTTTCTCAGCCTATTCCAGGAGTAGTGATTGGATTTATACACTGCTTTCTGATATTTGCTCTACTTCGAGCTGTATTTCTGTTTTCTGTTCTGTTGATACAGTCATTCAAACTCAAGAAAATGAAAAAGGTCTGGCACTGGGTGATGACCAGCTGAACTCCTGGGTAACTCTTTGTGCCTTTTCCCGAATCACAGCTGCTGAGCTGCTCTTCACTTTCGCCTCTGCTGCATGCCAAGAATCTGCACCATCCTGATGAAAATGTTGATGAAGTCCAGCTCCAAGCTGATGCTCTCCTTGACTGGGTCGCGCCTGATCAGCCCACGTTGCGCCAGTCGAGCGTTGTGCAAGATCTTCTGCACATCGTAAAGGGTGAAGCCACCAAACACTGCCAGACCACCCCACAGCCAGATGTTTTCCGTCCACATCAGGGTACGTGTTGCCGTAGCAGGGAGGACCAGAGGGGCCAGACCAGAAAGCGCGACGATTGTGACACCTGCCAGCAGCGGGCCGCCAAGATACATGTACTTGTCAGTCTTGGCCGTCGCACCAACAAAAGCGATACTGCCCATCATTCCCACAGTGTAGAGACCAGCTCTTGCCAGGATAGCCGGGTGCATGAAGAACAGAGGCGATATGATGAGTGCCTGTGTCAAATTGAAACCCGTCCATAGCGAGTACTTTGCCACGTAGTTCTCCGGCGGAACAGCCATAGCACCGGTCATCGTACCGAAGGAAAGTGCAAGCCCTCCGATAATGACGAGCCAGGGGTTGGCCGACATGATCCTGACTGCCAGGCCCGACTGATGCATCGCTTTCGCTGCTACTCCAATGATTCCAATACCCAAGCCAGTGTGCAGGAACGTCTCATTGAGATAGGATCGCTCGAAAGGCGGCATTCCACCATCTTCGCGGGTCTCACGGTTGAAGACTAAGTTCGCTGCCAAAATCGTACCTCCAACTAGTGCGCCGCCGTAGAGCAATCGCTGTGTCAGGTTTCCGGAGCTTGATGGGTTTGGATAAGTTGCATAGGTTCGCTTTGCTGCATTCTGAGGCTTGAAAAGCTGAAATATGGAAGTTTTTGATGTTGCTTTGAATGCCTTGGAGTTGAAGAATAGTGTGCCGGCCTTCTCCCTGATAGGTGATGTGTTGTGAAAGCCGCGCGCTGTGATGGTGATCGGTTGTGAAAATTGCTTCAAAGCGTTTGCGACCGCAAACGGCCGACGTAGTGTTGTCGCCATCAGGATCGAGTCTGTGAGGTTGATGAAGATGTGACGGGAAAGGACAAAAGTGTAGGAGGAGTGGGAGCTAGACTTCAAGGGCAGTTGTGACGTCCAGCCAGAAGTTCGGAGACTGCGGTACGGAATATAGACTAAGTCCGACGATAGGCCGGCTAGTCACGTGAGTAGAGGTTCGAACTGAGGGCGAACCTTCCAGCTCTTGCTCGAGCCATTACACTCGACAAATTGTTGGACTACTCGAGCACGCCTTTGTGAATTACCTCGCGAAAAGGTCCAACACACTCATTTATGGTACATTGTAAAGCATTTCACTGCTTTTAATTTGTCAACAATCGTTTGTTGTATCAGAGCGTGTCAAAGTAAACCAGCTCATGGTAAAAAACTAGCGGGCCGAGTTTGGCCAACTGCTAATTCCACGTCAACATATAGGAATGCGCACAGTAGCTCTCATTCTCCAAAATCGCTGATGTGCAGCTTTTAGGTTTGTTAAATGATGGCACTAATATAAGGCGAGCATCCAGTATTGCAGTGCTGGCCTCGTTACCGTATAATATCTATAACTGTATCACTCGTAACAGACGGCAGATCTTGACGCCTCCATTTTGCTGTAGCTTGAAGGAGAGATTCTCGGCAGCTTGTCAGTCCAAAATCACAAATGTGGATTCTCCAAGTCGTTACGCTATCGTCCGCCTGGGTAAAGGGAAGGCATGTATTTCAGACAGCAGTCGAGTGGCGTGCAAAAGTACTACTAAGCTATCGACGTCATCAATCCGTGGCAGCCAACATGCGGCAAAGAGCTCCGTGCCAAGGATCGTGTGCGTGGCTTTGCTGGCTGTGCAGTGTCCTACGGACGCGTCTGGCCACCTTCTCGCGACTTATCTCTACCAGAAGAAGCTCTGGCGTCGTAGCATCATCCATCTTCATAGCCTATTCACAGAGTCAATCAAAGCGGAGCAACAGATTGAGGGTTTCAGTATTCTTCTTGCTCTATCTTCAAAATGGCTTTCTGCATTACCTTCGGAACACATGGCAAGTGGTGCCCGGGCCTCGAGGGTCAGACGTTACAATGATTCGTTGGCTAACCTCTTTTCAGATTTCCATGGTCAGCTCAAAGGCTATGAGAATGTTACGGCACAGTGTCACAACTGTAAGCTTGCACTCGCGCAGATATTGTATTGTTCTCACAGCGCGCCTACAGGTGGAAATTGGTCTGCTCGCTGCATAACAGAATGGTGAGTACCCAAGGCTTTAGGGCATCTTCAGATCGTTGCTTCGTTGCTGCGTTGATATGCCAGTTGATCATGTCATTTTCATGGCATGCTAAAGGCTCCGAAAATCCATCTCGGAATGTCAACTGTGTCTAACCTTGCAGCAGGCCATTCTTTACGATCTGCTTCCTTCCTCTAATCCCCATGGCTTGTGGATCATACAAACTCGTGGCTTGCCCCATTTGCAATTTCAAACAAGACATCAGGTAGGCGGCCATCACGTGGATCGTTTCGATTTCCTGCTCACCACATGCCAGTGTTCGACCCGATGTGCAATCACAGGAAAATGGAGGCGGGGGACCGCCAAATCCAGGGAACACGGGCAAGGGACCTCAGGGCTGGGGTTCCAAACCAGGCGGAGGCCAGCCTCAGTATGCCTGATGCCTGCTGATCTCCTTCTCGAACGTCGTATGAAACATTCTCGCTCCGTAATCTCGGAGTGAGTAACTGCTGTATTACTAATCGAGGGGCGAGAACTCGCTCCTGAGGAGGGTTGTGGTGACCAGGTCTAAGTAGTCGTCTGTATTTTGATGGCGTATGTTTGAAATTATCTCCTGTTATCAAACTTTGTCAATCAATGGCACATCGCCGTTTGTGATACCCTTCATGAAAGCTGGGTCCGGATTGTTCAACATGACGTGAAAGTGCTCGACAGCATGCACACTCTTCAAGCTTGACCAGTTTCTGAACCATGTGACGTCCTCAGGTGCTACATGAGGGTGGAAAACTTCAGCAACAAATGCATCAATGGACGCTCTTGTGCCTTCAGTCATATCGCCCGTTTCTGGGTCTTCCTCAAGCGCAAATTTTACCCATACGACCAAATGAGCAATTTCTGGAACCAATCCATATGGCCAATCATTAAAAAGAAACGTATAATCTTCACGCTCGACGAATGGCGTTAGGTTCTTCGGCGTCACATCCTGCCATTTCAATCTTTCCTCGACGATGAACCGCATGACAGAGCCATACTTTTGCCTGAGACCAGCTGTATATTGCAGGTACTTTCGCAGCTCGGATGGAACGCGACGAAATAAGTCGATGCGATTCGTTACCACAATTTGCTTGACTCGTTCCCATGTCATGAGCCGAAAGTCCTTGTCTAGAGTACCCAAGGCTGACTTGTCGTTGTCATCCACATGCCTTAAGAAATCGGGACAGTCAGTTGTTCTATCAGCTGGATCGACATTTACTTGCCAGTACGGTAGACTGTCTGGCAGAGGATTCGACATGACCGGACTTTTGTCTCCAGAGGCCAGCAATTCGCAATGCAATGTCGAATGGATATATGTCTTGGATTTTCAGAGATGTGTAGCAATGAAATTCGATTGTGCCCGATAAATAGCTGTGGAAATTCCTCAAAAGTGTTGCCGTTCCTGCGCCCCTGTTAAAAACTTTCTTGATTGTATACTGCCGGTGCTATTCACATTGGCGGTCAGACGTAAGCTACAGTACTCGTAGAACATGACCAGGCAGGTAGGCCTGTGAAGGCACCTTCGCCTCACTTTTTGGGGCCCCACTCCACAAAATCCGAGGGCGGCGGAGATATAGCCACAAATTATTTCAGGCCGTGCTTTGCCTAATCCAGCAAAACATTTAGCACTCACATGCTGGTATGATTTGTTGGTTGTGGGAAGGACTGCAAAGTTTGCGCTGTCTGACATTCACTGATCGGGCGAGACTAGCTAAGTACGTACTTGCCCCTTCTGTCTGGCCTTAGCTGGCAAAGGAAGAAAAACTGCTCCTCGAGTACAAGCGGCGTGCAGAAAGTGAACGTCCCCTGATCCTAGCCTGGCGTGCTGAATCAGATAGCTATCAATACACCTGCTAATTTACTCACTTGAATAGATCAACTAGTATACGTTTTAGTATGTAACTATATATCAGCTCACATATACTGAAAGCTATGTTATTGAGTATGTGAGGAAGTATAGAGCAAGATATTTGACAGTGATAGCGGGTGCGGTAGGTAGAAAACGGCGCTCACTTCTCGCTCCCCGCTCGAGTACGCCTCACATAATATATGCTTGACTTGTGCATTGAAGCATCAGACGACCTTGGGCTCAGCAAAGAGAACCTGAATGTGCATATGGCTGCCGATAATCGGACTGAATTTGCAACGTGCCCACTTAATCAGTCTTGAGATACAGTATAGTAATAGGACTGATTTGAATCATCACCAATCACGTGGTGCAGAGGCGCATTCGCGGAAGCGGATGGCTGCACTTAACTATTTCCTGCTCAAAAGGTACTGGCTTGAGAGCACTTCGGCGAAAGGCATGGCCCATAACTAGGTAGGTCCTATTCCTGTATACCGCCACTGGCAGTTCAAAGGTGTGAGCTTGGATTGTAGGAATGGCAGACGGCTGACTCACAACCGTGACAATTAGCAGGCTTCTTCATCCGGCAAAAGTTTCAACATTGAGAGTAGTTGTCTTTTGTGTGGCTGCGGGTAGAGAAAATCAAATTGACCACGACACCGGGCATAGGAGACGCCAGTGTCACAAAGCGGTTGCGGAACTGAGGGGCTATCAGCGGGCGTGTACGTCAGACCCGCAAGACTCATCGTTTGCCGACTTGCAGCTTATAGACATTACTTGCCGTTCAGCTTTACTGCCTAAAGTCCCGACCTCATTTCTAGCGCTTCTCACCCTCCCTACAATAACCTCCTCACGCTCTCATCCTCATAACAACAAATCTGGCTATCTTCTACTAATCCTCAGCTATGCCGCTGGGACTGCCAGGCCACCGTCGCATGTCCCTCAAGGGACTGGGCGGCGCGTCCGCTGGTGGCTCTGTCGATGAAGGCCGCCCCGACTCGGCTGGTGGCGGAGGAGAGGAGGAGACCGTCGTTGATGATCAGCAGGGCAATGTTCTATCTCACATCATATCTCAACTTCGACCAGGCGCTGACCTATCTCGAGTCACCCTGCCGACATTCATCCTTGAGCCGCGTTCTATGCTAGAGCGAATCACCAACTTCATGGCACATCCCGAAAATTTGCTGCCGATTCCTGCGATTGAAGACCCTATTCAACGATTCGTGGCGGTTGTGGGATTCTACCTGAGTGGATGGCACATCAAACCGCCAGGCGTCAAGAAACCTCTGAATCCGATTTTGGGGGAGATATTTACAGGCTACTGGGACTACGACGATGGCACACAAGGACTCTACATATCAGAACAGACCTCGCATCATCCCCCAAAATCAAGTTACTACTTCGCAGTTCCTGCACACCATATACGTGTCGACGGTACCCTGAAGCCAAGGAGTAAATTCCTCGGCAACTCGGTCGGTAGCTTCATGGAGGGAGTTGCGGTGCTCAGGTTCACCAACATCACTGAGAAGACAAAGTCTGGCGAACGCTACTTCGTAACTCAACCGAACATGTACGCCAGGGGAATTCTTTTTGGCAAGATGAAGTACGAGCTGGGCGATCACGTCAAGATCTCCTGTCCGGAAAACCACTTGGTAGCAGACATCGAGTTTAAGACTAAAGGCTGGGTTGGTGGTGGCTATAATCTGATCGGAGGGACCATAAAGGATGAGTCTACGGGCCATGCATTGTACGAGATCTCCGGCAACTGGACGGGAGAAATGCACATAAAGGACCTGCAGAATGGCAAGCGCACCCTCCTTTTCGATGCGACCCACGCAAAGCATCAGCCACCAAAAGTTCGCCCGGCGGATGAGCAACACGAACGAGAGTCTCAGAGACTATGGGCAGCCACCAACAAAGCTATCAAAGAGGTCAACCATGAGCTCGCTACGGATGCAAAGACGGCTATCGAGGAGCAACAGCGCGCAGAGGCTGCGCAAAGGCATGAGAGGGGCGAGGAGTGGCATCCCAAGCTTTTCAAAGCTGTCCCACCCAGCCTGGAGGATGGCGAGGAGAACTTGGATTGGATCATCGATGCAGATATGTGAGCATACACCCGCAATTTTTTGCTGCAAAGTGTAACATAATGCGTTCCAGAAGCTAACAAATAGGTGAAGTAGCGGTTCCACGCCAGAGGAAATGATTGCTCAGATCAATGGGATTTACCCAGTCCTTCCAGGGGCCAAAGCAAATTCTTCTTCAGCAAAAGAGAAACTGGAACCACTCCCAGCTACAAGTCAGGATGGAGCTGCACCAGCGTCTTCTGCTACAGCAGCGGCGTCGGCTCCAACAGCACCAGCAGCCACACAGCCACCAGCAACGAATCAAGAGCAGTCCGATCTGATAGACATAGGCGAGCCTCCGTCATCCGCTACAACAGTGAAGCCACCTCCCGGAGCAAGCACATCATTACTTCATCCTATAGAACGAAAAGACACAGAAACAGGAGACAATGATGAATTTGTGGACGCGGAGGGCTGATTGATGTTATGTCACTTGATGTTCACAATCCAAGAGATAACAAAAGGAGGTGAATGCGAGAACCACAATCAGGGGAAATGGCACGGATTCTGGTCCTTCTCTTTGCACCAAAAAGAGCATGCCTTAGAAACTTTCTGTCACGAACGAAAGTGGATCGAATCGGGCGATAAGTAGCACTTGGTTTAATTTTTGCCTGCTCCTTAGCCTCAACTCCCTCCATTTATCATTACTGTTTTTGTCCAATTTTGAATGAGCTGCTTACGTAGACTAAAGAGAATAGTTATTACACTGAAATGCACTACAACTGGCATTCTAAAATTGACGAGTCCTAAAGTTCAGTAAAAAATAGGCAACCGACGTGGGATAAGATCCTTTGAGACTGACTTGTCATGGCCGGTAAGCTTCATGCACCGAGGCGAAAATGGACATATCTTCCCAGAGCAATGTCACAATCATAGTGAGGGCGACAGCATCGACACGTTTCGAAATTTTCTAAATGCAGAAAACAGAGCTGGCTTTGCTTTCTTGTCCCAAGCACGGAAGCACATTCTAATTGCATATGCCAGAGATGGTCGCTGGTGCATAGGTATATTTCTTCGGTTAGACACAGAATCTGATTGATTCGTAGAAGACAAGAATCTGGGCCTCCAATCTGGATCTCTGCTCATGCCTGGTGGTGGGACGTCCATCAGGTCAAGCTATGAAACGTTTTTCCTAACTACATCTTTCTGCACTGACAGGTACATTGAAACATGCAACCTGAACTTTCGGGTCAGTTTGCTTAGTGTGTAGGCTTCTCTTTGACAACGATGTTTGGTGCTTGGCGCATTTGCTAAGACGAGTGAAAAAGTAATACGTTCCCGACCTCAGTCACGTGTGTGTTAGGAAAAAGAAAGAGAAGAAGGCAAAGGAAAAGAAAAGGGGGAAAAAAGGCCAAAAAAAAGGCAAGAAGCAAGACGCAAAGAAAGTATGCACAATGTCCGAGACATCCAAGCAGGTCAGCTGGGATTCGAGAAATAAAGAATATTCGGGACTGAGAAGATCCAAGGAATACAAAATTCTGACTGATCACAGACCCTCTTCGATCAACTCGGGGTTCGCCTGCCTCAAGACGTCAGCCCGGTCGAACGGACTCTGTGCTTCTGTGCGCATGAATTAAAGGGATCAGTTGGGTCACGATCTAAGATCGGTCATGCTGCTTCCTCGTAAATCGTTCGATCCGTCACTTGGAACTGCTGACGAACTCATTGCGGCTCCCAATCCTCAGGTTCGTCTGGGTCGGGTCCCGGGTCCTCATCATCGACATCGGCGTATCCTTCCTCGCTACCATCGCCTGACGAGGCTTGAGAGTCTTGCCTCCCTTCATCCTCTTCTTCCTCATTGTCATCATCCTCGTCTTCACTACCACTGCTGTCCTGATCAGGCATTACGACTGAGTTTAGATAGGTGATCCATGGCTCGATGTCTTTCATGAGTTTTGTCAACACTTCCGCGAAATTCCTAGCAGTGACCTCTTGCTCCTTCAACTTTCGGCCTATAGTGAAACTTTTCAACTTTAGCAGCTCTATGTCGCGGTGATCTGCGTCATAATCCTTTGGCTTCTTCTTCAGTGCATTGGATTTATTTTCGTTGCAGAAGGCTTTGACGACCTTTTTCTCATCTTTGGCAACTCCACTGAGAAACATGTTTCGAATGCCGTCTTTCATCAGGACACTTTTCATTTTATGGGGCTTCCGGTCGATAGCTCGTCTCAATAGGGCAAGTTGGTCGGCTGGTGGCATCCAGTATCCTCCTCCGAAGAAGCTGTCGGCTTTAGAGCCAACTTGAAGGTAGTAGGCAGCAAAAGGGCCCTTACGCCCTGTTCGGCTCCATGCAACACTGAAATTTGGCTTGTAAGGAGTCGGATCGGGACTGAACCTGATGTCTCGGTAAATTCGAAGAATCACGTCCTTTACAGGCAACTCAGGAATTGTCTCGTCAACCTCTATCAACTTTTCTGACATGACCTCCACGAAGCTCTTCCAGTCGTTCTCCGCCTGTCGGAAGTCGGCATTATGTGTCTTGAGCCAAGCACGCTCATTGTTGGCCTTGAGGTCTGCAAGGAATAGGATAGTGTTTGGATGAATCGCACCATCGCGATACGAAATCTTTCCAGCCGGACGAGCTTTAGGTAGCTCGACGAAAACTTCCTGCCCCGGCTCAAGGTCGACCTTGACTCCTTCACGCCAGAGCTGGCCCCCACTCGCTGGAGCTTTCACCTTGGTAAGCTTCGCCACTTTGGCAGGAGCGGCGTTTGCCTTCCCGCTCCGTTTGCGTTTGCGCGACTTTTCGTCTTCAGAAGAGGCGTATTCCTCCTCGGAAGTCGGCTCGGGCTCTGTCGCAGAGGCGTCTTCATCTTCGTAGCCAGACTCTTCTGCATCAGCGGCGGTAGTCTCGGTTTCTGAACCATCGCCTGTTTCGCTAAAGTAATCACTCTTCTTAGGCGTTACTTTGATTGCTTTGGGAGTCGCCGATTCGACTTTGATGCGGCTCGACCGACGCGATGGTGTCACAGGCTGAGATTTGGACGGCGCGACAGCAGCGGCTGACACATTCGAACGCCTTTTCCTAGTGTTGCTTGACATCTTCAGAGACGTTAAATGGATTATAATATTATCGTGAGAGGGAGCGAACAGAGGGATTAAGAGACCATTGCAGTCATTTCCCGGTCAATGATTCAGGGAATCAAGCTAGTCCTCGTTCAGATTCTTCGCAAGTTGGTAAGCAAACAGCTCGTTTCGATGGACTCTTTTGCAGAGGGTCTAGGCGGGATGCAAGCTGGGTCAGCCATAACGTCAGTGGAAACGCGTTCCGCACGCGCTTATCGAACCGAGCGAACGGATGCGTGAGAACTGGTGTGTCATCGGCTCGAATGCGCTGAACTTGGCTGAAAGGTCACCGACTGCTCATCAATAATGCTTGCAGTTCATTCATACGCAACACTACCATCTGTGTGTGGCATATGTGCTAAGCTGTGGTTCATGGTACAGGTGTGTTTGCTGCAGACTGGGGCCAGAATGCGGGGCCTATGCTAAGTTGGAAAACTTGAAGGGCCGGTTACTACCTGTCTCGTTTTTAGACCAAATGAAAGCAAAATCGTCTTCATCTCGATTGTGAATGCAGGAAGTGCTTGGCTGCTCATCAGAAAGGAGGATTTCAAATCTTTTTCGGCCAGAGATTTTACGCCCAGCCGATCAACATTAGATACAGGTGGGTCCAGCGTACTGACAACCGGAGACATAAACTCGTCCATATTGTCTAGGAGAAACGGTGTTTTTAGAATCACTTTTACCTACCGCATCTTTTGGTTTTGAAGGATCATGCAATTTCAACAACAAGTGTCCCCACGCTTCAAGGCCAAGAAAGACTCTATTCTTAGCTCTTTGGCTACGCCGATTGACAAGTACACTGATCTATCGCCAAAGGGATCTGTTGATGAAGGTGTTCGCGAACTCATCAACCTCGTAAATCACCTCGATGGATACGTTACGACTAGCAGCTGTGCTGGGCGTGTCAGTGTCTTTCTGGAAGGCGTGAAAGGCGGAATAGAGGGAGAAGCTTCTGCCCGTGACAACGAACACGGATGGGCCGTCGATACTGAGCAGCGCCTGCCTGTACCTGGAGGCAAGGGCATGGGTGGACGCTGGCTATTCGTTTCGCATTATCCAGTGCTCACAGAAGCACTGAGAGGAACCAATCCTGTTCATGGCCTGTTTCAGCTCACACCATCCGAAGGAGATGCAGAGGATGCGAGTGCGTCTGTTGATGCAATGAGGTTTGTCAGATTACAATTTGAACCAATGGTCTGTATTTATGAACCGAGTTGACTAGTCATTGACAACCACATTGACTCATGGCAACAGATCCTTCACATAATGACATCTTCCTTGCAGCATGCACAGCGAATCTTAGCTGCTGCGATGAACGCTGGATTCCGTGAAAGTGGGCTTCAGAGTCTGAAGGCACTGGACGACGACCGGGCTCTTCCTATGGTCGCCGTGAGGACTGCGGGTTTGGGAGTCAGTTCCATCGTTGGTATCGCTGACTGGTGCTCAGAAGGCAGACTGGTTGCGAAAAGTCTGGTCAGCGAGAACTACTTGAGAATGATGTTGCAGTTGTGCAACAAGCGCTTCGAGGAGAACACCACGAGAACAGCCCGTTTCGTGGCTGCTGTCGAGTGCATAGCAACGGGTCTTGGGTCTACAAGCGGTCCAAATCTGCGTAAGCAAGCACAATGGGAAAGCAAGGAAGCAAGAGCCGAGAGGAAGCGAGTGGAGGGCCTTGCCAGACAGAAGGCGGCAGCAGCAGCAGGTCAAAAGGTAGAGATGGATACAGATACCACAGAAGTCTTAGGTGTGTCCGACATATTAGGCGACAACAGCCGAAAAGCATCATGATCATTCATGTACTCAATTCGACTGACATAAGTACTTGCCCAGGTACCTGGGTAGGCATTTGAGGATCTCGGCTTCGTACCCCGATGTATATACTCACGTGACTGGCTGGCACGCCATCTGCCGTATTCTAGTTCTACTGGTGGGGAAACGGCCAGCTAGAAGGGACCCCGCTGCGTCATCAAAGGCCCTCCGTTGCTGTGCCCCAGGAGCTGACCAGGCCACTGAACGCATGAAATAACGGATTCCAAATCAAACTTTTGCTTTCACTACCAGAATACCATCTACACTTCATCGCCACGCAGCCTAGAAGCGAACTGGTCATTTATTATTTAAATTATCCACTCCTCGATTCTTGAGACTAGGTCTCTTCCTTTTCTCATCACAAACATCATAACCTTCGTCTCAGCAATCTCCATTAAGATTTAGTAACCGGCAGTATTGCGCGAACATATTTCACACTCATCATCGTGTTAGCTGCTATCATCATGGCGAATCCAATGGGTTTCCTCAAGCAGCTTCTCCGACCTTTCCATTCAGCAGCATCCGGCCTTACGCCGGAGCAGGCAGTCACCGGCACTTCATTACCCTCCAACGCGCAGAAGTGCACTGTCGCTGCTGGCTGCTTCTGGGGAGTCGAGCACTTGTATCGCAAGCATTTTGGTGGCAAGGGACTTTTGGACGCACAGGTCGGGTACATCGGTGGCAACACAGACAGCCCGAGCTACCGCGCCGTGTGCAGTGGAGCCACAGGGCGTAAGTGTTATACCTCTCTGAGCTAGTAAACTGCTCTCCTCCGATTCATTAATGTCTACATTCTGACATGCACGAAAACTATAGATGCCGAAGCTCTCCAAGTGACCTTTAACCCTGACGAGGTCTCGTACCGTACGCTGCTTGAGTTTTTCTATCGGATGCACGACCCAACTACCAAGGATCGCCAGGGCATGGACATGGGGACACAGTACCGTTCAGGTATCTTTTACCACAATGATGAGCAGAAGTCAGTCGCAGAGGAGGTGACCAAACTCGCACAGGAGCAGTGGTGGAAGTCTGGCACCATTACAACAGAGATACTCCCAGCTGGTAAATGGTGGACAGCTGAGCAGTACCACCAGCTCTACCTGCACAATAACCCTGGAGGATACGAATGCCCAGCCCACCACTTGAGGAATTTTCCCGACCTGCAGTAAAACTTCTCTGGACGATTCTGGAAATGTTCCCACGACGAAAAATTGACAGCCTTCCAATCACAGTTCAGGGCCATATGGCTTGGCGTGACTCGATATGTGGAGCGTGCCGATAAATAGATGTTTGTTATCCTAATATTAAGGATATACGTACAGAAGAAAACAAAAGATGATAAACACTGTGTATAAGATGCAAAGATGCGCTGCATGAGTTCACGACCTTTCTAGCCATTCATTTGTGACACTGCATTCTGTGACTGTGCAGAGAGCTCCCATACATTTGAAAATGACAGCAGTTTTCACCAGTTTGAGCGCAAAAGTAGGTGTATTCAAGCCAGTCAGTGAGTCGAGGCGCACAGAGGTTTTCGACCTGGCTTGGGCAAAGCCCACAGGTTATGAATGCCGGTCCTGATCAGTATTGGAGCTCGGGCAGAACTGCACTCCACTCAGGAACTCAAGTTTATGAGCTAAGCTTGGTTGAGGATATATAGAGTCAAGCTCTGCTGAGATCAGGAAGCGCACAGAGAGGTTGACTATCTTCAGATGAGAGCCAGGCTGGAACTGTTCTTTCTCAGCAGATTACTGTCAGATTCCAATCTGCACTGAGGCTCATCATCTTGGCACCTGTAAGGCAAATGAGACATCAACTTGTATCAGACTGCTGGTTGCATTCGAAGCTGTGTTAATCTAGCCCCAGGCGCACTGTGCTATTGCTCTCCCAAGTTCTATGTTTCCCTCGCGAGCCTCGTCAAACCGCTTGTTGTTCTTGTGATTGCCTGCTGATCTACCCCAAAATTCTTGAACTTCGAAAGTCGCCAGTCAACGGACTGATTCAATGCAGTAGTAATCTCATCTGTACACAAGTCAGTATTTTCAGTCCGATAGATGGCCACTTTCGAAAGCCCGCTGGCAAGGCATGCTGCCGAAACACTCATAGCAATTCCTCAGAATAGACGGTGATGTGCCTAAATAGGAATTTATTGCGACTCAGTGGGCGAGCCTGTGCTGTATGTATCCAATATGCGCAGGCTGAAACTGTTTCGGTTACTGTCGACAGAAGCTGACTGGACGATCTGGACGTAGTCACTTTAATCTCAAGTTACGGAGAACATCACTCTGTGAGCAATTCTCGCCCGGGCTAATATTGGTCGTATTGTCTGCTAATTCAACGCAGCACTTGATCGAACAATATGGGTGGAGACAAGCTACCAGGAAAGCTGGGCGTGTTGGAGTTTCACAAGCAGGGGCAGGTAATTCTACGCCTTCTAGAAGCTGTTTTAGCAACCGCTTGCATGTGCTAGCCCATAGTCAACAGAGGCGGTTTCAGGGGCTAACCTACCAGTGTAGCCCAGCGATGGAAACCGAAACAACGAAGCGGCTGCAGCCAGCCTTGGTTCAAGGACCAGCAGAGTCAGTGCATCAGAGATGTGCAACTGACACCATCCAAAGCTGTGTGTAGCACATGAGAAAGGAAAGGACGCGTCAGAGACATGGGCGGTGGTGGTGAAGCAAAAGTTGATAGGAGCGGGCCTCATTTCACTTAGGAGAAGCTTCGCAGCGGTGGAGCTGAGAGATCGTGGACGACCCGCCGAAAGGAAGAGAGGCTAACCAACTGCAAGGATGCAAATCATCACACGACTGTCACGCGGGAAAGTGGTTCTCTCCCCCCCAATGCTGGCTGGTACAGCAGTATGCGACTAAGTTCTAGGAAACCGTTTTAAACTTATTTTAGCGGGAACACGGTGAAGCCAGGGAGAAGGGTGGGAGGGGA